>CM060990.1:697791388-698344184 GCA_030765065.1 Deroplatys truncata
ATAGCTGTTTTATTCGGTTAGAGTAACATATAAGCTACATTTTCCAAATAGAGACCCGAAAGTGTTAATGCAAAACGGTTGATGTGCTTTTGTTGCAATTGGTTCATTTGAAAGCATTCTATTCTTAAAATTAAATTCCTTTCAAAAGTAAACTTATTTTCAAATTACGAATCTGAAGAAAGCCCAAAAAAAAAGGTTTAGATACTTTGTATTACGAGTCACGTTCTGAATTCTTAAAATTCTCTTGTTCCCTGGTCTGGAATGGAATGGGATGTGTAACGGAAGGGATTCAACCCCGATCCAGTGAATGAGGATATTGTGCTTGTGCCCCTCGAGGGGGTGCCCCCGGGAGGGACGGAGGGAGGAAGGGAGGGACACCGGGCGGCCGGAACCAGGAGTGGCGGTACAGCAATGACAAGGTTCCTAAAGTTTCCAGATTGAGACGCTACGACAGTCGGGCAGGCAAATCGGGGACCCCACCCCACACAGAGGGTCCAACGCTCTCCAAGGGGCGGTCCGTATAAGCCGGCAACCAGCCAAGATAGACGGATGAGGTTCCACAGAGAGCATCCTTTTTCCCCTGCCGCGCCGCTCCGGAACACCATCGCCGACAGAAACAGACCTAACGGGGTTAAGAATGAATGAAACGAGGAATGGGACTATATTCGGGGACTGGGAGAATCAGCATTACCCTGACGAACCAGGAAAACTCCCGAAAAAACCCATGGGTCAGAGTGGGCGGTCGCCGGGAAGCAAACTAGGGACCTTCCGAATACGAGTCGCACGCGTTACCGCGGCGCCACCTGGACGGAAACTGCAAGATTGGTAGTTGAAACCAGGGATATGACTGAATTTTTCAATCTGATTCTACCCTTGCAGCCTTGTTCTGCACACGGCTTGAGTCTTCTTGTTAATTGAGATGAACTGCCATTGCAAGCAGTAGCTCAAACTGTTCTTTACATTACCACGAGAAAATCTAATGCGTTGCATTTACATAACTTTCTCTTCTCACTATTCTACAAATTATTTTTCTGTCTACTTCTCATAATCCAGATAAACTTCTAATTCACATTTAGCCCATCTCAGTGGTGTGGAGGTCTGCCTCACATTCAAAAGGTCCCGAGTTCGAATCTCGGTTAGAGTGAGTTACCTGAATAAAATATTTTTCCAGGATTTACTATTATCCTGAGAAGATGAATGTCAGATAACCCTAACCTCTAGGGACTTCGGGCCCATTTGAGCATCATTTTAACCATTTCGTTCATTCACCATCCGTAATGGCCTACCCGGTTACAGGACTTTAATTAAATACAAAAAGAAAAAGTTCACATTTACATATTTCGTTGTAGTACACGTAGATAAAGCGATAGTCACATTTTGAAAAAGCATGTCACTACGTGATGCTTTGAAATTCCATGCTGTTTGTATGACCGCGACAGAAACGAAACGAATAGCGACTTCTCAGTTACAAAATGTATTCAAACCAATAACAAAAAACATCTGGAAAATAGTTAATCTCATAAAATATATGTATAACAAACTGCGTGCTTTAACGGGGTCTGCATTTCTTGTGTATCAAAACTTTGTCCATCTTTTAGAGTTTAACATTTATACAAAAGTCATTCAGAATGAAGAAGACTTGAGAGGCTCTTCTCAGTAAGCTCAAAATATATATTTCGTTTGTCATGAAAATATCTTAAACAGAGAGTATTTTAATCAAACTCGTCAGAGCCATTTTTGAGAAAATAACAAATTTCGAACATTTTTCCATGTAAAGGGTGAGATTTTCTTGAGAATCTTTGTGTCACATCTTTGAAAGATGGTGAATTTAAATATCAAGTTTGGTATTTAATCGACTTTTCGTGGAGTTGTGTTGTTTACAGAACATACAAGTATATGGAGCTTTTATTATAAAATATGTGTTGCATTCACATGACTTCCTTTACTCACTCTTCCACAAACTATTCTTACAAAGCTTATTCTTGCATCTATTTCATGTTAATGCAGATAAACCTTCATCACTTCTTTACGCAATTCGTTGTAGGTATAAGTAGAACATGTTAAGCTAAAGCGATACCCAAACCCCTTAAAGCTGATCGCTATCTTTGGATTGGTTGGCTACGGAGGCGACTCGGCACTGATCCACATAGTGGATATTGTGCCTACGCCCCACGAGGGGGCGTCTCCGGGAGGAAGGGTGAGGCGAGAGGAGACACCGGGCGCCCGGAACCAGGTGTGACGGCACAGGAATGGCAGGGTCCCTAATTCTTCAGATAGAAACTCCCCATCAGACAGACAGGCATACCGGGTAACCCACCCCGCACAGAGGGAGTCCAACGCCCCTCAAGGAGTTTAGGATACCCCGATAGCCAGCCGAAAGCCGAGGGACGGAGAGAGTCACAAATAGCATACTTTCCCCCTGCCAAACTGCACCGAAACACCAGCGCTGACACTTCCAACCCTGAAATAAACCAACAGATGAAAGATGAAGGGAAAAAGGAATGGAGACAGGAAATTCGGGGATGTGCGAATCCTTCCGAGCATTCACCTGGCGACCCGGGAAAAACCCCCGAAACCATGGATCAGGAAGATCGGCCACAGAAATCGAATCCACGACCTCCCGAATGCGAGCCACAGACGTGATAGCTTTGAGATTCTGTCCTCTTTGTATGAACACGAGAAAGAAAGAAAGAAAGAAAGAAAGATAGAAAGAAAGAAAGAAAGAAGAAAAGAAAGAAAGAAAGAAAGAAGAAAAGAAAGAAAGATAGAAAGAAAGAAAGAAAGAAAGAAAGAAAGAAAGAAAGAAGAAAAGAAAGAAAGAAAGAAAGAAGAAAAGAAAGAAAGAAAGATAGAAAGAAAGAAAGAAAGAAAGAAGAAAAGAAAGAAAGAAAGAAAGAAGAAAAGAAAGAAAGAAAGAAAGAAAGAAAGAAAGAAAGAAAGGAGGAACTAAGGAAACAAAGAATGAGGGAAAGAAGGAAAAAGGAAGGAAGTAGGGAAGGAATTAAGGTTGGAAGTAATTGAAGAAGGAAGGAAAGAAGGAAGGGCAGAAGGAACGTAAGGAAAGTTAGGGAAGTAAGGGAAGTAAAGTAAGTAAGAGAAGCAAGGTAGTAAGGAAAGAAAGAAGTAAGTAAGGAAGTAATTAAGGAAGCAAGGAAAGAAAAACAATAGCTATTTACAATTGAGAGAAGTATAAAGTTTGAAAATTCAAAGTAATAACAAAGAATATTTCAGAATAGGTAAAATATAAAAATTTTCTTTGACATAAAAATAAAAATTTTATTTGATATAAATTTTGTGTTTTATCATATTTACATTTGTTGTGCAGTAAGTTTTTGTATCTCTCTTACGATTTACTAGTTATCGAAAGTCATTCACAATAAAGACGAATTTACAGACTATTCCTAGAAAATTAAAGGTATACATTTTATTTAGCATTAAAATTAGCTTAAATATATGTATTTTAATCTAAATCCTTAGAGCCATTTTTGAAAGAATAAAAAATTTCGAAATATGCTCAATGTAAAGGGTAGATTGGAGTGGGGGATTTTCTTTAAAATATCCGTGTCGCATTCTTGGAAGAAGTTGAACTTAAACAGTAAGTTTAGTTTTTAACTAACTGTTGTTTTTGAGTTATGCTGTGCGCGGATACACACACACACACACTTGGACCTTTTTCTAAAAATAAATTCATTGGATTCAGGGAATCGCAAACGTGATTTCTGGAGAAATTACGACATTTAATTTTTAGGTGGAACACAATAATTTCTCTACTTACTGTATCTACGTGGCAATGCTAAAAAAATCCTTACTTTGGATTCAGCGGGTTTCAAAACGTGTATTTCCGATGAATCTCGTTATTCAATTTTTGGGTAGAACACAATACTTTCTCTACTTGCTGTAGCTACTTAGTAGAGAAAGTAAAAATACTTACTTTGGATTCAGGGGTCTCAAAACATGTATTTCCAATGAATCTCCATATTAAATTTTTGGGTGGAATACAATACTTTCTCTACCTCCTGTAGCTACGTAGTAGAGAAAGCAAAAACGCTTTCTTTGGTTTCAAGGAGTCTCAAAATATGTATTTCCGGTAAATCTCTTTATTGAATTTTTGGGTGAAACACAATACTTTCTCTACTTAGTAGGGAAAATAAAAACGCATTTTATGGTTCCCGGGGCCTCAAAACGTGTATTTCCGGTGAATCCCGTTATTCAATTTTTCGGTGGAACACAATACTTTCCCTACTTGCTGTAGCTACATAGTAGAGAAAGTAAGAATGCTTAATTTGGTTTGAGGGTGTCTCAAAACGTGTATTTCCGGTGAATCTCTTTATTGAATGTTTGGGTGGAATACAATACTTTCTCTACCTCCTGTACTTATGTAATAGAGAAAGTAAAAATGCTTACTTTGGATTCAGGGTGTCTCAAAGCGTGTATTTCCGATGAATCTCTTTATTGAATGTTTGGGTAGAACACAATACTTCCTCTACCTCCTTTAGCTACGTAAGTAGGAAACGAACGCTTTATTTAGTCTCAAAACGTGTGTTTCCGGTGAATCTCTTTATTGCACTTTGGGTGAAATACGTCACTTTCTCTACCTCCTGTAGTTATGTAGTAGAGACGGTAAAAATGCTTTCTTTGGATTCAGGGATCTCAAAATGTGTATTTCCGGTGAATTTCATTATTGTATTTTTGGGTGGAATACAATACTTTCCCTACTTATTATAGGTAAATAGTAGACAGTAAAAAGATGAGTTCTGGTATAGATAAACGGCTGTTTGTCATTACGGCATCTTGCATGCAACCAAATAGAGAAAAGTGTAACTTAGACTGTAACTTTAAATAATTTTTGGCCTAAATTGTTGTCACGATGCACGGAAAAACCATACTTCATTATGAAAATAAAGAACATATGTTAGTTGATAATGGGTAGAGAAAGTAGTGAATACTTAAAATCAACTATCTTATTTTAACACTTGCTTGTTATACATTGGTATAACGTCTCTAATTCCTAAAAATTACTTTGTGTACTACTTATGTCGCTGTTTTCTTTTCACAGTTATTACATTCTTACAGCCAAGTCTAATGGAAATGTGTTGGAATGATATTTCTTTAGCACTATTACATTCCCTAACCTTGTAGAGCAGGTATGAGCTAAGGCACCCTGGCATAACCTCTCGATAAGGCACCCCGCTTACCCTGCTTCAGGTGGAACGGAAAACATTTGGAGCCGTCTGTACAAGTGACATACTGAATACATGGACCCAGGGCTCCACAGTCGAAAGTCGGTAGTACGCTTGGGTTACTGGTAAGTTAGAGTTAAAGTAAATATCCACTGAGCCAGGAACCAACATAACTACCACCCTACCTCGTACAAATGACGTACTGAATACGCGAAACCCAGGGCTTACCGTCAGTAGTTCGCTTGCGTTAATGGCATTGTAGAGTCAGTACAAATATCCATTGAGAGATTTCAGCGTAACCACAATTCTACACAGTACACGTGACGTCGTACTGAGCACACGGACAAAGCGCTGAAAAGTCGACAGTCAGCAGTTCGTTTGCGTTTCTTATATGGTAGAGTTAGGACAAATATCTATTGAACCAAGAATCCACGTGACTACCAATCCACCTAGTACATGTGATTTCGTACTGAATACTCGGAGCCAGAGCTGCACAGTCGACAGTCGTTTGCGTTACTGGTATGGTAGAGTAGGGACGAACATTCATTGAACGAGGAATCAACGTAACTACCACTCTACCTAGTAATAGTAACGTACTGGATAAGTGGAACCAGGGCTGACAATCATTAGTTTCCTTCCGTTACTGGTATGGTAGCGTTAGGACATATATTCATTGAGCGAAAAACCAAAGTAACTAATCACCACCACTGCACCTAGTACACGTGACGTCGTTCTGAATACACGGACCAAGGGCTGACGACAGTTAGGAGTTCGTTTTCGTTACTGGTATGGTGGAGTTTGCACAAGTTAGCATTGAGCGAGGAATCAACATAACTAGCACACTGATGTACCGAATACACGGCCGCAGGGCTAAACTGTGGGATTCCAGCAGCTCCCTTGCTTTACTAGTATGGTAGAGATATGACAAATATCCATTGAGCGAGGAATTAATGTAACTACCACTCTACGTAGTGCACGCGAGGTACTGAATACGCGGACCCAAGGATGACACTCAGTAGTTCACTTGCGTTACTGGCGTGGTAGAGTTAGGACAAATGTACATTGAGCGAGGAATTAATGTAACTACCACTCTACCTAGTGCACGCGAGGTACTGAATACGCGGACCCAAGGATGACACTCAGTAGTTCACTTGCGTTACTGGCGTGGTAGAGTTAGGACAAATGTACATTGAGCGAGGAATTAATGTAACTACCACTCTACCTAGTGCACGCGAGGTACTGAATACGCGGACCCAAGGATGACACTCAGTAGTTCACTTGCGTTACTGGCGTGGTAGAGTTAGGACAAATGTACATTGAGCGAGGAATTAATGTAACTACCACTCTACCTAGTGCACGCGAGGTACTGAATACGCGGACCCAAGGATGACACTCAGTAGTTGGCTTGCGTTACTAGTATGGTAGAGTTATGACAAATGTACATTGAGCGAGGAATTAATGTAACTACCACACTACCTAGTGCACGCGAGGTACTGAATACGCGGACCCAAGGATGACACTCAGTAGTTTGCTTGTTTTACTGGCATGGAAGAGTTAGGACAAACATCTGTTCATATTATGCTTTGCAACTGACGTTACTGTTTATAGTTCCAGGTTACCTGTGGCACCCCGTTTCCCTTGCTGCTCTGTCGATCCAAACTCGCAGCAAGCACACATTGTAAGCCAAAGGATATGGTTATAGTCTAGCTCTGGTTATAATCAGGGCACGGATTATGATGACGTGTAATTTTTAATTGTTGCATCATAGGCATTGCCAGTGTGTACATAAATGCTTATTAGTCCCACAATATGAAAATGTAAATTTATTAGGCAGTTCTTTTACATTTTATGCCATTTTCTATTTTTATGGTTTTTTTACGGATTTACGTACTTTTCATTTTCTTGCCCTTCGCGTACAGTCATTTTCTTGCATTTACACTCAGTATATAAATATTTTTGTATTACTGACGTTTTCATATGTATACCTTTTCAAACAACAGAATTGTCACTTTTCAGCTAAAAAGGGCTAAGATTTTATATCCTTACTCGCATTCTTTGGAAAATATCATTCTTATCTAATGGTTAGTGTGGAAAGTTTCCTTGAGTTCGAGAGGTGGCTATTGTCAGTGAAGCAAGTACAGTTACACTTCGTGTTCCAAATTAGACATGAGACAGGCCAGTATACCCTTTTCGCACTAGCGTGAGCGCACAGTAAGGTTGTTTTTGACACTGTCGTTACCTTGTTTTGTGCCATAAATTTTGAAGCCTTGAATTTGCAATGAATTTTCTTTAATCTGAGGATTCAAAAGAGTTAATGCCATAGTTTTGTAATACCTGCTTTGCAAACAAGGTCTTTTATTCTCTTTCCAGATCCTTCATACTAGAACACGACACAAATGTACTTTTGATTAACTTTTCTAAATTCTCATCATTATTTTTATATGTATCTACTTCTTCTACCCCTATAATAGTTGTATACACGTATAAATTAATTTATAACATTCTGTACACTTGTTTTAATATATTAAATAAATCTCATAATAATGTTTGCAATTATTATGTAGTTTTTTAAACTTTCAGCCCAACAAAATACGGGTCCTGGTTATAATTTTAATATATTGTTAATTTTCAGAAAACTGAAGATGCTATATACATTGTTTATTCAAGGGACAGCTTTGATTTTGCAAAATATTTAATATTTAATTTTGTTTTAAAAAACTATATTCGAGGAATATGACGCAATGTTTCAAAGTTTAAACCTTACAAGTTTTCATGAGATTCAATTTTCATTTTTGTAATTGATTTGTCTGAACCGTTAGGTAAATAGGACCATGAAAATTCATTTTATGTTATGATTATGTTGAAAAAATCTGCAATAAATGTCAGCTAAATTTGCCAACATTTGTAAAAATTAGCAATTCGAGTACCATATTGTTAACAAAGTAGCTCAGAAACATGATGGATTTTCCGCTCGAAATCCCCAACCAATTTCAGTAGGTAAACAGAAATAAACATTTCTAAGCAAAATCAGGGGCCAAGGATAACTCTTCGCCCTAGTAGTTCTTAAAACATATTGAATGTCTTCAATGCCTTTTACTGAGTAATAATTCGTACAATAAACCAACTTCGAGTCAAAAATATCACCAATTCAGCCAAATGTGATTTGCTTTCCTGCGACAGAAAGCGAGCTCAAGGTCTATGTAAAATATACTGCAACATACATTTTCATTGCTCTGTGCATAAAATTAAGTTTATTCGCTGTAAAACATTCTTCTGTCGTAAGTCTACAATAATATCTTTGAAAATAATAAAAACAATATAAGTTTGTAAAAAACCCCTTAGCTTTGTTCCAAATAAGATAAAACTCTTTCCTAATCAATAAACTGCAGACTTCAAAAGATTTTTTATGTAAACTTGATAACTAATCCAAACAATATCGGAAATTCTAAACTTCTTAAAATGAAAGGTTAAACATAAATAATGCATGTAATACTTTTGTCTTTCATCCAAAACGGCCTAGTACCGACTTAATTTACTAATTTTACCGCTGCCTGGCATGCAAGCTGTGGCGGTTCCCCGTCGTAAGTAGCTGGTTCTTAAATTGCGTCCTCGTCACTCTTGCCACTACGTTGGAGGGCGCCGTCTTCAGGAATCGATTTCACCGATGTCAGCAGGAAGCACATCGTCGTCGTCTTTCGGCGAATAGATCCAAAATTTCCTACTGTGATTATGTCAGGGTAGGGTACGGGAGTGGTGACAACAGGACATTGTCTTGAAACAAACACTGTTTTAACTTTTCTCCCTCTGGCTTGTCTTTATACTGGACATCCTGGTGACACAGGAGTGATATGAGGGCATGCTGCTACAAGGATATCCGAGCATTACACGTACCTTGTGTTGCCGGTGTTGTACGGCAGTTAGTTACTACCAGGAGTTGCCGAGGATTACACATACCTTTAATTGCCGGATTTGTATGGCAGTGTTCTGCTAATAGGGATCTGAGTGTTACCACGATTCTTATGTTCCCCGCGTGGTACGATAGTGCCGAGCATTACCTTGTACTTTGTGTTACCGCAGTCGTAGGGCAGTATGCTAACCTAAGGGTTGTTTCAAATAACCACGTATCCGGCATTCCCGAAGTGGTATGGAGGCATGGTACTACTAGAGATTGCCGAACATTACCACGTACGTGGTGTTGCCGGAGTGGTACGCCAGTTAACCACTACCAGGGGTTGTCGAGCATTACCACGTACCTTGTGTTGCCGGAGTGGTACGCCAGTTAACCACTACCAGGTGTTGCCGTCCATTACCACGTACCTTGTGTTGCCGGTGTTGTACGGCAGTTAGTTACTACCAGGAGTTGCCGAGCATTACCACGTACCTTGTGTTGCCGGTGTTGTACGGCAGTTAGTTACTACCAGTGTTGCCGAGCATTACCACGTACCATGTGTTGCCGGTGTTGTACGGCAGTTAGTTACTACCAGGAGTTGCCGAGCATTACCACGTACCTTGTGTTGCCGGTATGGTACGGCAGTTATGTAATACCAGGTGTTGCCGTCCATTACCACGCACCTTGTGTTGCCGGTGTGGTACTGCAGTTAGCAACTACCAGTGTTGCCGAGCATTAAAACGTATCTTGTGTTGCCGGTGTTGTACTGCAGTTAGCTACTACCAGTGTTCCCGAGCATTACCACGTACCTTGAGTTGCCGGAGTTGTACTGCAGTTAGCTACTACCAGTGTTGCCGAGCATTACCACGTACCTTGTTTTGCCGGTTTGGTACTGCAGTTAGTAGCTACCAGGTGTTGTAGAGCATTACAACGTACCTTGCGTTGCCGGTGTTTTATGGCAGTTAGCTACTACCAGGAGTTATCAAGCATTAGCACGTACCTTGTGTTGCCGGTGTGACACGGCAGTTACCTACTACCAGGAAATGCCAAACATTACCACGTACCTTGTGTTACTGGTGCGGTACAGCAGTTAAATAATACCAGCTGTTGTCGAGCATTACCACGTATATTGAGTTGCTGGTGTAGAACTGCAGTTAACTTCCACCAGTGTTGCCGAGCATTACCACATACTTTGCGTTGCCGGTGTTGTACCGCAGTTAGCAGCTATCAGTATTGCCGAGCATTACCACGTACCTTGCGTTGCTGGTGTTGTACTGCAGTTAGTTACTACCAGGTGTTACCGAGCATTACAACGTACCTTGTGTTGCCGGTATTATACGGCAGTTAGCTACTACCACTGATGCCGATAATTACCACGCACCTTCTGTTGACGGTGTTGTATTGCAGTTAGCTACTACCACAGTTGCCGAGCACTAACACGTACCTTCCGTTGCCGGAGTGGTACGGCAGTTAGCTACTAACAGTGTTGCCGAGCATTACCACGTACCTTGTGAGTAGTATAAGTCCCGGATGAGCCAATTGGATTAACGATAATCCTGCCGCTAGGGGCGCTAGTGTCGCTAGTGTCGCTGCGTGCTACGGCGGCGGCAAGTTTGAAAAGCGCCCTGAGCGGAAGGATTATCGTTATTGCAATTGGTTCATCCGGGACGAGTTAAAAGAATTGAGGATTAGGGAAAGATGAAGGAGAAACAGGAAGTGACGTGGAGTGTTTTGATTGGTAAAAATAAGACGAAATGTGCTTGGTTCGTTAATTCGGGTGGAAGAAGAAGGAAGGAAGATAAAAGAGTATGGAGGACACGTAATGGAGCGGAGCGGTGTGGCGAGGTGTTGTCTGTGCGGAGGTCGGGACTGAAAGAGGGAAAAGATGGCGAACGAGGGATAAAAAGTATAACAGAAAGTGACGTGTGAAGTTGTGATTGGTGGGAATAAGAAGTGATGTTATTGGTGGAAAGGAACAAATGAAAGTTGTTGATTGGTAAGAATAAGAGAGATGATGATTGCTGGAAAGAAAAAGGTGTGGGAGTGGGGTATGTTGGAAGTGATGGGAAAGGTAAGTTTTGCTAGCAACAAGATTTGTAAAAGCCTGTGGAGAACTCATCAGCAATTTTTGAACATTGGATGGTGGTTTTCTTGAGTGGATAGAGAGATGGGGCGATATGAGATGCGGTGGCGAAAATGGGAACTAAACAAGATGGTTGAGACAAGAGGTTTAAGGACGAGGAAATTTCGAGGTTAGTGGTGAACATGGCGGTCGCAAGAGGTGGGGGCAAGGAGACGCGGTGGTGAGAATGGGAACTAAAAGAAGATGGCGGTAGCAAGAGATTAGAAGAGCAGATTTTGAGGTTAAAATAGTGGGAACTAAAAATGGCGGAGGGTCTGCGACAAGGAGATGCGGTGAGAACTAAACAAGATGGCGGACGCAAGAGGAGGGTAAGGAGATTTGAGGTTACAGTACCAAAACACGAAAGGATATATTCCTACGCCAAGCAGGCCCGAAAAATAATTATGCGTGTGGTACTTACCTGTTACTGGTGTGGATGCGTCACCAAAAGCGCAGCAGCTTCACGCGACGCGAAAAAATAAAAGCAAACTGTTTTTGAAAATGCTTAACCAGCTTTAAGATCAACCAACATCACTACGCACTGATATACCTAGGTTTTTTAAAGCGGTACAGACGCCCTTTGCACAGACGTTATTTAACTATACCAAAAACCTGGTACTGGACCATCGTAATGGTCGCTAGCGTACGTAGGAGCAGGGTTCTCATAGCCGGTCGAAAGCGGTCAAAAAAGTGTACGACGTAGGTGTTCACAGTAGCTGCTGTCGAGTCAACCGTCGAGGTGTGAATGAACGAGATCTGTTCTTGTCGGCAATCTGGTTCGGAGATGAGAGGCGCGGTGGTAAAAATGGGAACTAAATAAGATGGCGGAGGCATGAAGTTGAGGTTAAGGAGCGGTGAGGTGTTGTCTGTGCGGAGGTTGGGATTGAAAGAGGGAAAAGATGGCGAACGAGGGATAAAAAGTATAACAGAAAGTGACGTGTGAAGTTGTGATTGGTGGGAATAAGAAGTGATGTTATTGGTGGAAAGGAACAAATGAAAGATGTTGATTGGTAAGAATAAGAGAGATTATGATTGATGGAAAGAAAAAAGGTGTGGGAGTGGGGTATGTTGGAGGTGATGGAAAAGGTAAGTTTTGCTACCAACAAGATTTGCAAAAGCCTATCCAGAACTCATCAGCAATTTTAAATAACTAGTGTTTCGGGGTTTTCTCTGGTTGGTAGACGAATGCAAGCTGTTTCTGCTTTTTTCATAGGTTTTCCCAAAATTGAAAATGCATATATTGTAACACAAATGTGTGCAGTGCAAAAGAAAATAAAAATTAAATAGGCAGACACACACACACACACACGTTGCAGTTGCCATACTTATATTATTCGTCTTTTCCTTTTTTTCTTTTTTTTTAAAAAATAACTAGTTTTGGGGGGTTTTCTGCGGTTGGTAAACGAATGCAAGCTCTTTCTGCTCTTTCATAGGTTTTCCCTGGTTGGTAGGCGTTTTCTGTAGTGGTTGACGAAGCCCTTTCTAATTTTCGAGGTTTTCTCAGGTTTTTTTAGTGGTTGTCCCTGCCCGGTAGGCAAATGATGAAGTTTTACCTTGTCGGCGCACGGATAGTAGGCACATACTCGCACACACACACACACACACGTTGCAGTTGCCATACTTATATTATTCGTCTTTTCCTTTTTTTCTTTTTGTTTTTTCGTTTTTTAAAAAATAACTAGTTTTTTGGGGGTTTCTGCGGTTGGTAAACGAATGCAAGCTCTTTCTGCTTTTTCATAGGTTTTCCCTGGTTGGTAGGCGTTTCCCGTAGTGGTTGACGAAGCCGTTTCTAATTTTCGAGGTTTTCTCAGGTTTTTAGTGGTTGTCCCTGCCCGGTAGGCAAATGATGAAGTTTTACCTTGTCGGCGCACGGATACTAGGCACATACTCGCACACACACACACACACATTTAATAGTAGCGTGTAGCAAACTGTTTTTGAAAAATGCTTAAACAGCTTTAAGATCAACCAACATCACTACGCACTGATATACCTAGGTTTTTTAAAGCGGTACAGACGCCCTTTGCACAGACGTAATTTAACTATACCAAAAACCTGGTCGCTAGCGTACGTAGGAGCAGGGTTCTCATTGCCGGTCGAAAGCGGCAAAAAAGTGTACTATCTTGTTTTCATGGGTTTTCCAGATCGGTAAGCGTTAGAATACTCTTGGAGCTTTTTTCAGGTTTTTCGCGGTTGTCCCTGTCCGGTAGGCAAATGATAAAGTTTTTCTATAATGTCGTCGTTTTGGCTTGTGGCGCACGGATACTAGGCACATACTCGCACACACACACACATTTAATAGTAGCGTGTAGCAAACTGTTTTTGAAAAATGCTTAACCAGCTTTAAGATCAACCAACATAACTACGCACTGATATACCTAGGTTTTTTAAAGCGGTACAGACGCCCTTTGCACAGACGTAATTTAACTATACCAAAAACCTGGTCGCTAGCGTACGTAGGAGCAGGGTTCTCATTGCCGGTCGAAAGCGGCAAAAAAGTGTACTATCTTGTTTTCATGGGTTTTCCAGATCGGTAAGCGTTAGAATACTCTTAGAGCTTTTTTCAGGTTTTTCGCGGTTGTCCCTGTCCGGTAGGCAAATGATAAAGTTTTTCTATAATGTCGTCGTTTTGGCTTGTGGCGCACGGATACTAGGCACATACTCGCACACACACACTAAAATAGTAGCGTATAAAAAAAATTTAACAAACCGTAGATTTTCAAGAAAATTCCCACACCGCAAACTACCCGTTTAGTGGAAGAAAGTTCGTTATTTTTATTGTCTTAAAAATGGCTCTAACCCTTTTGATTACGGTACGGTATGTTTAAGATATCTGCATGACAAATAAAATGTATAACTTAAATTTTCTGGGAATAGCTGTGAAGTAGTCTCATTGTGAATGTCTTTTGTACAACTGTTAAACCGTAGGAAACGAAGCCTTACTGTACAAGAACTGTACAAGAACGTTAAAGCACATAATTTATGTGTATTATTATTATTATTATTATTACTTTGTGGCGTTGTCTATTTACAAAGTTTCCATGTTGATTTTAATGTTTAAAAGTTTTAGACCTTTCTCACTAAAACTCGTCATTCTTTTATCTTTTCTTTTTTCATTTTCATACAAAGAGAACGGAATTTCACAAGTGAAACAGTACTGTGATAACGATACCAACAAACTAATTATTATTCACCCACTGAAACACATAAAAACAATAAGTAATAATCACAGACCCAGTTTGCGGGTATTTAAATGAAACATCATGCACAATATAAGCCAATTAAGTAATAAGTTGAAATGTGCAAATCTATACATGTATTTCTGGTGAAATCCCGGTATGGAATTTTTGAGTGCAATGCAATTTCTCCTGTATCTGCTATGTACGTGGTAGAGAAAGTAAAAATAGTTACAGTGACTATACAAATGTAACAATAGAGAAACCCACTTGAAGAAAAAACGGAATAAAAATAACAAGGCGTCAGACTCAACTTTCGCGCCATTCTCCGAATATCTGAGAATATTCTTAATATGAGACAAGCATTTTACCTTAAGCAAGTAGTCTTAATCTTACTTTTATAAAAATCAGAGTTTTCTCTATATCGTTTATTTGTGACAACAACGCTAAGTTTCGAGCTAGCTATACTCACTTTTCTTGCAACTATATACGTTTAAACTAATATTAACAAATTTCTCGTAATCCCAGAATTTATTAATCATAGCTGTAATATTTTTCACAACTGCATGTAATAATATTGATTTAGGGGCTTTCTCTACCACGTAAAATAGTAGGTAGAGGAGGTATGCATTGCATCCAAATATTCAATATTGAGATTTCACTGGAAAACTAAATACTTGTTTTGAGGTCCCCTGAATAAAAAACATTTTTAGAAAATTCTGTGTGTATGTGTCAGAGCAGCATAACTCAAAAATGAAAAGTCGCATAAATACTAAACTTGGTATTTAGGTTGAGTACCTTCCGAAGATACGACACAGAGATTTTCAAGAAAGTCCCTCCACCCAAAACTACCCTTTACATGAACTATTTTCCGAAATGTTTTATTTTCTAAAACTGTCTCTGACGATTTTAATTACAACACCATATATTAAAGACATTTATATGAAAAGTAAAATGTATATCTTGAATTTTGTGGAAATAGCCTGTGAAGTCCTCTTGATTCGGAAGAAATTTTCTATGATCTTGTATAACTGCTAACGTTTGAGAAAAACATACAATTCAAAAAATTTAGATCTCTTTAAAAACACACACAATTTATTTGAAATAACTTTTTTGTGACGTCAGCCATTTCCGAGATATCTGTTATAAATGGTTCGAATTGTACAATGCTTAGCCATTCTTTTTTAAAGGCATGTCGCTTTTCAGTTCTTGCTCGCCATGTTGATGGAAAGAATTTAGAATTTTATGGCCAGTGTATAGCGTCCCTTTGGATGTATATCGGATGTGCAATGCAACCATTTCCCGAAAAGTTTATCTGGATTAAAATTAAGTGGATATGAAAATAAACTTTCGTACTCACCTATAAGAGATAGAGGGTAGAGGTCATACCAACGTAACACTTGAGAATTTTTATTCAACAGTTGGTGTTACTCCTTAGAAAGGAAGTATCTGCTGATTCTATTTAATTCTTACATTTTACATAACACGTATGCACGGCACAACACGAAAACACTACACACGACACTCATAGTTTTAAATATTGCACTGATGCGGGTGTGCAAACGTTACAACCCAGCTCGCTCCAGCCATTTCAACGTCTGGCACTACGCGCAAAGAACGTGTGCTGATGTAAGTGAAAATCGAGCGTGAGAAAGGGATGTTCGTCAGCGTTAAAATGCAGCCTTATTGCCGATGGTAGGGATCGCGCAGTGGCGGATCGTGACAGGATGACTGCGTTTTTACAACTTGACAATTTTGTGGCGAAATGAGGCATTTAACTCGACGCGCATGTTGTAATTGCGGTTGCGATAAGCGAGCTTATAAAAACCCGGTGCCAAGAGCAAAAGGCCGTAGTGAGAAACGGGAGCGATAGTGGGTTTTTCTACAAAATCGTTCTATTTGACGAAAAATAGTTTAAAATAAAAACAAAATAGCAGCAGCACTTTGCAGGGAAAGAGCGATGGGTGCAATCGGACGATAAGATGGAGCCGCAACCCGGGGGAAGTCGCGATGGCACCTTGCAGCCTACGTTCGAAATTATAGGACACAAGCAGAGAAGGCTGCCAAAGCTTTTTTCCGGCTTTACAGAGTCGCAAATTACCGTAAACCCGGTCCCCAGAGATTTTAACCCGGAGCAATGGGTATCGCATTTGTTTAACGATATTCTAAACTTTGCGAAAGAGAACCTGTTAGAAAACGAACCCGGATATTTAGGCATATCCATAACAGACGAAAAGGAGACGTCCAAAACCTTCAACATGACCCTGAGGCGCGTAGACCAATTGAATGCGGATGTCATTGTTGGAAGCATCGAAAAAGTAATGCAAAGTAACCAACAATTCTTGCTAAGCGGGCCTCTTCATGTGACGTTTGTGTGGACCAAGGAGGTCTCGGGTTCGTGCCACCAACCTTGCGATGCCTGTAGGGACAATAAAGGAATTGTCGAAATAGCCAACAAAGACAACTTGTGTTTAGCAAGAGCCATTGTTGTAGTTAAAGCCAAAGTGGATCGCGACGTCAACTATAGAACGATGACGCGCTCCGACTATCTGCAAAAATCGAAGGCCGTAGCCTTGTGCGCGAGCATCGGTCAAGGCCACGACAGCTGCACGATAGATGACGTCAGACGCTTTGACGCTGCGTTAAAGGGCTACGCTGTGACGGTGTTTGGCGATCATACGGGGAAGCACGTGCTGTACGCGTCGGATAAGAAATGCGATAAATACATCGACGTCATTTTCCACGCCGGGCACTTTAATGCTATCGCGAACCTTAACAAGTGCTTTAAATGCAAATGGTATTGCCGCCGGTGTCATCATCCCTCGGCACACAAAAAAGAATTTCACAGGTGCGACGCCAGGTGTGCTAAATGTCATGTCAGCAGTGCGATGCGTGAGTTGACGCCTATATACGCTGCGCCGAGTGCAACAGAGATTTTAAGGGACCGACATGCTTTGCAAACCACACAAAGAAAGGCGTTTTTACCCAAAGGCGCTGTCGGTGTGCGATGTAGAAAAGGTGTGCACGTCTTGCAATAAGCTCGTGAATGCGAGGTACAGAAAAACCGCGCACGAGTGCGGGGAAAAGTACTGCTATCATTGCAAGACACACGTGAATTCTAGCCACATGTGCTATATGCAGCCGTATGCCGCAAAGAACAAAAGAAACCGGTACGTGTTTATGTTTATCGACTTTGAATGCACGCAAAACATTCCATATACCGGCAAAAAGGACACATACGAGCATGTACCTAACTTGTGCGTGTTGTACCAAGCCTGCCCGCACTGCATCGACGAACGCCGCAAGACGGCATACTGCACCGAATGCGGTTGCAAAGAATGGGTGTTCATGGACGAACCCGTAAAGCAGCTTTTCGAGCACATCGCGCAGGCGAGGTTCGAAGCCTGGGACTTCTACGTCGTGGCGCATAACCTCAGAGCTTACGACGGGCAGTTTCTATTAAAGTACATGGTGGCGCACTTAGACTGGATGCCGGAGCTCATCATGAACGGGAGCAAGATCTACAGGATGAGGTACGGTGACGTCACATTTCTAGACTCGCTCAACTTCATACCCATGCCACTCTCCCGCTTTTCCAAGACCTTCGGATTGAAGGAATGCAAAGGTTATTTCCCGTACCTGTTTAACACGAAGGAAAACGAGCAGTACGTGGGTTCGATTCCCGACAAAAGGCGTTACTGTCCGGAGGGCATGTCGGCGGAGGGTCGGAAAGCCTTCGAGCAGTGGCACGAAGAAAAGGCGTCCTCCGGGTACGTCTTCGACATGAGGGCGCAAATGGTGGCGTATTGCAAGATGGACGTATTTCTACTCAGTCAGGGAGTTTCCAAATTCAGAAGGGAATTCTTGGACGAGGACGGAATAGACCCGTTCAGAGAATGCGTCACCATCGCGCAGGCGTGCATGTGCGTTTATAGAAAGCGCTTCATGCCGCTTAAAATTGCCCTCTTGCCAGCGGGCGGGTATCGACTAGCGGACCGTCAGTCTCGCGCCGCATGCATATGGCTAACTTGGCTAGAGATGCAAAACCGCATCGTCATCCAGCACGCCATGCGAGGACGCGAAGTCAAAATCGCGGGGCGCAAGGGTACAGAGAGGCTGAAAAAACCGCGTACTTTTTCCACGGCTGCTTTTACCACGGCTGCAGGCGGTGCTTTCACAATCGCCATGCGGTGATATATAACTCGGGACACGAAACCATGGCCTCCAGGTTAGAGAGCACCGAGAAGGTCACGGCCAAGATCAAGGCCGCCGGCTACGCCGTGGTGGAAATGTGGGAGTGCGAGTTCAACGCCGCGATGAAGTCCAACCAGGACCTCGCGCGCCACGCAAGGGACTTTCCGGTACCCGAACCTCTGAACCCCAGAGACGTCTTCTACGGAGGTCGCACCAACTGCACCAAGACGTACTGCGAGGCGAAGGGGGATAGCAAGATCTACTACTACGACGTATGCAGCCTGTACCCGTACATGAACAAGACGAAACCCTACCCCGCGGGCCACCCCAAGATCCACGTGGATCGATTCCCGCGCTTGGAAGACGTGGGGGGCGGGTTGGTGAAGTGCGAGGTTCTACCGCTGCAACACCTGTACCACCCGGTGCTACCGGCGCGTATTGGCGGCAAGCTCATGTTCCCGCTATGCCGCGCTTGTGCGGAGGCGGAGAACCAAGACGAGTGCCACCACGGAGAGCGCGAGAGGGCGTTGTCGGGTACCTGGGTGATCGACGAGATGAAGGTCGCCCTGGAGGAGGGGTACCGCCTCCTCCGGGTCCACGAGATGTGGGAGTACGACGTGGTGCGGCACGAACCGACCACCGGGGCCAAGGGTCTCTTCTAGGACTACGTGAATCAGTTCTTGAAGATCAAGACCGAAGCCTCCGGCTGGCACTCGGATTGCGACGAACCTGCCGCAAAGCAGCAGTACGTGGAGCAATTCTTCGAACACGAAGGCGTCGCCTTGGATCCCCAGGCCGTCGCCACCAAACCCGGCAGGCGGGAGCTGGCCAAGCTGATGCTCAACAGCTTCTGGGGCAAACTGGGGCAGAAGGACAACCTCCCCACGTGCGAGCTGGTGGACCGGTACGACCGCCTCCTAGAGCTGCTCAACGACCCGGGCGTGGAAGTGCAGACCTACGTGCCCGGCACCGACCGGATCGTGTACGCGGTGTGGAGGTACTGCGAGCAGTGCCGCAAGGTCAACCCCGCCGCCAACGCCGTCCTGGCGGCCTACACCACGGCTCACGCGCGCCTGGTGCTCTACTCCTACCTCAAGAGGCTGGGAGAACGGGTCTGCTACTTCGACACCGATTCCGTCGTCGTCGTCGCCGCTCCGGGTGACTGGACGCCGTCCGTCGGACGCCTCCTGGGGGACATGACGGACGAGCTGGAGAAGTACGGGAGGGGCTCTTACATCGCCCGGTTCGCGTCCACGGGGCCCAAGAGCTACTGCAGGGAGATCGTTTGCCCCGAGACGGGCAAGACCTTCTCGGTGTGCAAGGTGAAGGGGATCACGCTCAATTCGGGCAACCTGGAGCTGGTGAACGCGGAGGTGATTCGCGACGTGGTGCTCAGGGACAACGACCGTGCGGTGAAGCTGGCGGGCACGCAGATTTCGCGGAAACCGTCTTGGACAATCGTCACCGAACCCAGCTCGAAGACGTTTAGGATGGTGGTCAACAAGCGCGTACTCGCCGGCGATCACGATTCGTATCCCTACGGGTTCAAGAGGAACGCATAAATGAGACGTCTACAGCCGCGCCAAAGTCATTTCGAACCGGGCGCCCTGAGGAGACGATGCCCGGTCCCCGAAACCTGGGGCGATTCGAGTTTCCCAGCACGATGCTCGTGGCGAGGCCGTCGCGCTGCGGCAAGTCGACCTTCGTGAAAAACCTGTTACGCCACGCGCACCGGATGTTCGACGTGCGCCCCAGGAGGGTGCTGTGGTGCCACCCTCCGGAGTATTCGCCGAGACTCGAACCCTCGGCTCTGCGTTGCGAGACCCACGCGGGCATACCCGAACTTGCTTCGGTGGGCGGGAACGACCTCGTCGTCCTCGACGATCTGATGCTGGAGGGGGGCGGGAAGGACGTGTCCAATTTTTTCACCAGAGACTCCCATCACAAGCGCTTCGGCATCGTCTACATCCTGCAGAACGTGTTTCCGCAGGGTCAGAAATATCGCAACATCTCTCTGAATGCAAACTACGTCGTGGTCTTCAAGAACAACCGGGACAAGATGCAGATCGAGAGACTGTGCCAGCAGATCGAACCCAGGAACTCTAGGTTTCTCTTGGAGGCCTTCGAGAAGGCCACCGGACGCCCTCACGGGTATCTCGTGTTGGACTGCACTCAGTACACGCCCGCCCGATACAGGTATCGAACCGGCGTGCTGCCGGGGGAAAACCTCTCTTATTTCGTACCCAACTGAGACCGCCGAGAGGACTCGGGTTCGTTTCGTTCTATATTATCCCGGCAGAGTCTTGCCCAACTGAGGCCATTGAGTCTAAATAAAAAGTACCGCTTTCGGAGCGAACGTCATTATCGCGCAAGCATGGCTAGAGGTAGGTTAAGGCTTGCGACGCTGACCAGTCCTCGCATAGCGATACAGCACGGTAATTTGACGGCTCTGGCCAAGGCGAAGGCCCCTCTGCGCAAAAAGTGGTTAAAAAATGCCGATGGCGATCTGATCAAGGCCATTAGCGAATGCATGCTCAACGTGTGCAGAGGTCACGTGCAACTTCCCGCAAAGTGCTTGGGTCGCCTAAAGAAGCACAAGGCTTCTTGGACGAAGTTGACGGATAAACGGGTTCCACTGAAGAAGAAGAAGAAGAGCATCTTGGTTCAAAAAGGAGGTTTTTTGCCGGCATTTCTCCTACCCGTCTTGGCTTCGCTTGGCGGCGCGCTAGTGTCGAAATTAACAGGATGAAGTACGGCAAGCAGATCCTCGTTGCACCGCAACCAAAGACCGTCGATAAGCTTCACGCTGTAGACCGCACCATATCCAGATTGGCTAAAGAAATTCAGAACCTGCAGAGCGCAAAGCTCTCTGCCGACGAAAAGTGGCGGCTCGTAAAACATAAATTGGACAACTACCTCGATCTCGTGGCACAAGTCAGAAAGCCCTTCCTCGGCGACGACGACGACGACGACGAGGACGATTACGAAGACGTGCACGAACGCGTGCCGGTGAAGCAGGAGGTCGAACCCCGAACCATAAAGGTCAACCTCCTCTCGCCTCACAAAAAGAAGAGGGCAAACCCTGCCACTCCGAAAAAGAAATCGAAATCGCCTTCCGCGTCGTACCATTTTCGCAAACGCGTCTGGCAACCCCTGTACAAGTAAAGCATGAAGGAATGGAAGGCGCTAAGGCGATACTATGCCAAACCGGAACACTATGCCGGTTTGGGTACGGTCAAGCCCCTTCGAAAGGCCACGGGTGCGTCTAAGGCGAACATCGAGTCCTTCCTTCAAACCCAGGACAGTTACACTCTGCACAAACCGGTCAGAAAGCGGTTCCCCACCAGATGTTATCACGTGACGAATATGGACGATCTTTGGGAGGCCGATCTAAACGTCATGAACAGCGTGAGGGAACATAACAAACCTTACGTGTACATTCTGACCCTTATCGACGTATTTTCCAAATATGCTTGGGCCGTACCCCTGAAATCGTAGCTGGGTACCGATCTTGCGCAAGCGTTTCGCTCCATATTCTCCCAACGCGTCCCCAGGGTCCTCCAAACGGACAAGGGAACCGAGTTTACCAACAAGACTTTTCGCGACTTTCTGAAGAAACACGACGTGAAACATTACACAACCAAAAATAACGTTAAAGCCAGCGTCGTGGAGCGCTTCAACCGCACCATAAAAACCAAGATGTGGAGGTATTTCACGCACAAAAACAGTTACAGATACCTGGAAGTCCTACCGGCCTTACTCGAGTCGTACAATAGCTCGCATCACAGGTCCATAAAAAAGGCTCCGAAGGACGTGAACGGATCTAACATTTTACGAGTGTACCGCAATCTCTACGGAAATAGGACCCTACCTCGCGCAGGGAAACCCACATTTTCCGTCGGCGATCACGTGCGCATCTCTAAAGAAAAAATGATATTCGACAAGGGCTACGAGCAGAATTGGACGGACGAAATATTTCGGATAGCCGAGGTGGTGCGCGGTCGGCCGGTGGTATATAAGTTGAAGGATCTGGCCGGAGAAGCCATAGACGGCACATTTTACACCGAGGAGCTACAAAAGGTCGCGCTACCTCGGACGTTTAAGATCGAACACGTTTTACAGACCAAGGGCCGAGGGCGCCACAAGCAGGTCTTGGTAAAGTGGAAGGGGTATCCGGCAAAGTTTAACTCGTGGGTTCTGGCTTCGACCATCGATTCGACATGATTAAGACCGAGCCCTTCTCCATCACTCTCGTGAGCAACGCTTCCATGGAACACTTTACCGACAACACCACGGCCAGATTTTCTAACATCTTGCCCGAGAGAATCGTTCTGCAGGGAGAATGGCAGGTCGCCCTGCAAAAGGTCAGGTATCCGGTGAAATTTTATAACCTTTCGCCAGACGATGCCCGTCTGGCGGGCACCAAGTACACCATGACGCTCCTCCCCACGCATTCCAAATTCAGTTTGCAAATGCCGCAAGGCATCGTGCACAATCCCAAAGACTTGGTGAACCTCGTCAACGCCGTTCTACTCGAACACTTGCACGTGGAAAACTTCTTCCTCTTCGACGAGCGCAAGCAGACGGTGGGCGTGAATGCCGCCGTCGCCCATCCCGAACCACTACCCGACATTCCGTTCGACGGGTTTGTGGAAAATGTCGCGCGCACGGTCGTACCGTACGCGGTCGGCGAATACGAAGCTCTCAACGATGCGCCCCACCAGAGACCCAAGCTGAAACCGAAACCGAAATCCCGGGCTTCGGGGCAGCAGAAATTGCGGCGGCTCGTTCCGTCAGACCCAAACGAGACGTTTCAAAATCGGAGGACCCTCCGGGACCTCTACACCGCATCCACAGTTTGCTCTTAACGCCTGCTATGGCAAAAATGTTGGGTTTCGAGCCCTACGTCAACGTCATTCTCGAAAAAGCTCCTAAACACCCAGTAGATCCTTATATGGGGTTTCCTTACGAAATGTTCATCTATTGTAATCTAGTGTCCCCGCAAGTCGTGGGCGACACCTTCGCCCAAGTCATAGAGAGCGCGGCCGTGGAATACGAAAGAAGCAAGAACACTTGCATGAGCGACGAAAAGACGTTTTTTCCCCAAAATTGGGTACCCTTGATTCAGCAAGACTTCAAGACGGTCAACATAGATTTAAGGAACGGTTACGGCGATCTCTTGCCATTCGCCGACGGATTTTCCTCTACTATAGTTCTCGCTTTTCGTCCGAAACAGGCGTAATGGACGTGCACGGCGTAACGCGGTACTAACTCAATCAGACCGGCGGCGCGTTCCACCATCGCAATTTCACTCTCTACAGGGGCAAGCGCTACCAAAGAGGCAGCGGTCTCTTTTCAGCTCTCGGAGGACTCTTCAGAAGGTTGCTACCGTTTTTAAAGAGCGGAGCAAAAGCAGTCGGAAAGCAGGCCTTAAAGGCGGGCGCTCACGTTCTCTCCGATGTGACTGCGGCGGGAGCAGCGCCAAAGCAAGCGCTCCAACGGAGGCTCAAGGAGTCCGGATACAATTTAAAGCGAAAAGCCGACGATAAGCTCAATGCCATGCTCGGTTCCTGCGCCAGGCGCCTCAAGAGAATAAAACCGAGCAAATCCAAAAAGAGCAAGCAGTCCAAGCTGAAACGCGGTAGGCGTAAGGTGCAAGACGTATTTTCGTAATGGCAGACGCGGCCGTCCACATGAGTTCCGAACTGGACCTCTTTACAGAGGTACCGGTTCAGATGAGCATCGAGGAGTCACGGTTCCTATACCTAAACCCTCAAAACACTTTAATGAAAAATGCCCCCATCTCCTTTCATTATTCCGGAAATGCGGACGATTACCTAGACTTGACCTACGTCGTACTCGAACTCATGGTGCGCATTGTAGATGACAAAGGAGAGGCCTTAAACGCTGACGCTAACGCCACTCTGGTCAACAACGCCTTAAATTCCCTGTTTCAACAGATGGAGGTAACCCTCAATAACGTCATCGTCTCCATGCCGCAAGCCGGTTACCCCTATAGAACCTACCTCGAGACGCTTCTCAATTACTCCGAAGATGCCATGAACACCAAACTAGAATCTACCCTCTGGAGAAAGGACACGGCAGGCATCATGGACACTTTTATCGCCAATGCGGGTTTTCAGTGGCGTCAGGGGTTTACCAAAGGCAGCAACGTCGTACAGCTCATCGGTCCTCTGTCCAACGCTCTTTTTAGACAGGAGAAGCTGCTTTTGAACAACGTTAGCATGACCGTCAAGCTCACTCCCGCCTCTCCCCAGTTTTATCTGTTTTCCGACGTAGATACCTTTAAGGGGTACGCCGACATCGTGTCTGACACGCTGCGCTTAAAATCGGTGCGGCCCTCGCCGACCATAAAGCTCGCGCACCAGGCCGTGCTCGCAAAGGGCAACGCAAAGTACCATCTCAAGGACGTCAGCTTTCACGCTCTCAGCATCCCCAAGGAGTCCAGGGCAATGACGTTTAGCGACGTGTGCGTAGGGCAAGTTCCAAGGAGAGTGGTAGTAGCCATGGTCACCGACAAGGCCTATTCCGGCCATTTTAACTCAAATCCGTACAACTTGAAACATTTTAAAATGAACTTCTTTCAGCTCTACGTGAACGGGCAACCCGTTCCCTCCCAACCTCTGCAACCCGACTTTACAAAGGGACACTATTTGCAATGCCTTCAAACCCTGCAGGACGGCTTAGGCATTCATTTCAAGGACGAGGGACACTCCATCTCCAGAGAAACCTACCCGCAAGGGTATACGATAATGGTTTTCGATCTCAGTGCAGACATGAGCGCTAACGAGTCTCACATCTCGGGTCAGCGCCACGGAACCGTCTCTATAAGCATCGGTTTTGCCGATAAATTGACAGAACCGGTCATACTTCTGCTGCTAGCGGAAATACATCGCACGGTCGAAATCGACGCCAACCGATCCATTTTGGTATCATGAACACCTTTCAAATTCAACGGTTTCTATCGACATGCCCCTCTACGCGCTCTCACTTTTTAGGCATCTACCCCTGCGATAAACTACCCGTACTTCACGGCATTCGAACGCCTCCCTTGGCGCTAGTGGCTAACACCGACCCCAGCACCAAATCCGCGCAACACTGGGTTTGCATCTTTGTGGACAAAAACTCGCATGCAGAATATTTTGACAGTTACGGCATAGGACCGCTTTCGCCCAATTTTCTCCGGTTCTTAATTTCGGTCTGCGGGACGCGTTGGTCCACCAACGTCAGAAGGCTGCAAGGCTTCGACAGCACCACTTGCGGTCATTACGTCATCGCCTACCTCACCCACCGCTGCTCCGGCTTACCTAGGCATACATTCTTCTCAAAATTTCACGTCAGCAATCACGCGCATAATGATGTCGTCATTCGCAAAACGTTCAAAGACGCATGCCGCGCAAAGTGCTCTGACGCTCAGCAAACTTGTCAACCCTTGAAGGTGAGTACGTGTGTGTGTGTGTGTGTGTGTCACTATTCAGCACATCTAAGCTAATCCATCGTCTTGCACGTGCTTTCCGAAGACGCTCCTGCTCATATAAAAAGCAACGTCACGGTGCCGCTCGCCTCATTCAGAGTGTACCATGCAGCACGCGGATACAGTCATGCTGCCATGCAGCACGCCGACCAGGTAGGTCCGCACCTATGTATTAGCTTGCTTTTTTCTATCCCGTTTATCTCTCTATCCCTCACATTATTATTATTATTGTTTTGTGTGTTCCAGTATAACCGGATGTCAAACCCCGACCACCTCAAACCCGGGGAAAAAAGGAAACTACCCATCTTCGACCTCCAACAGCATCCCGACAGCCCTGCTCCGCCAGCACAGTTCCAACACAGTGCAGTTGTGGGTCCTCTGGCGGATATCTACTTCCTCAACCCGCAACAAACTAAATTCGTCAGTGTGGGATTCTCCCCCCAGCCGCCGCACCATCTCGTCGTCACCATTGACAAATGTGGACTGCACAACGCAGTCGTCATGAGTTCCTCGCAGTGGCACAAACTCGTCGAAGCCATCCCCATCATTCACAAACGCTTGAATGACCCACAGGGACGTCTACAGCAATTTCAGTTCAGCGACAGCGTCACCATTGTGTTTAAGTTTGTGTTCGGAAAGCTAAAGCTCGTTTTCAAAGAACCGCAAGGCGCATCCGTTACGCTCAACCAACAAGAATGGCACGTGTTGCATACCCTGCAGCGCATCATTACCGACATCATGTATCACAAAAAGAAGGAAGAGACGGACGTGCAAAATCAAATCATGGCATACCACAAGTACATGCTTCACAACCATGCCTCCAACGTTCCCTTACATAACATGAATTTCACGCAGTTCACCAAGTACATACGGTGCGCCAATTTTAGAACATTCCTCGGGGTTCATAATTTCCTCAACACCCATTTCGCACTGCGCATCTCACAAAATAGTCCTTAGTGCGCATGTATTTCTACCAGCGTTCCAACCGCACCTCACCCAAACATCTCGCGCCCTTCGCTCCCGCATCATGGGTTACAGAAATTACCTGTCGGTGTACTACCATGACAGTAAGATGTTTAAAAACTACGAGGTGGACGGTCACCCCTATAAAAATACACCTTATGCACTTCGCTTCGTCGACAGCACTTACGACGGAAAATCCGTCTCCGCCAGAGTTCACAGCTGCGAAACCAAAATTCATTTTGTGCTATCTAACATGTGCTTCAACGATATCCAGTTCAAAGCAGATAAAGAAGACGTACAACATCAGTGGTTCCAATTTGTGCCCGCAAGAGGATTATACATCGTTTTCTACGAACAGCAATACATTTCCACAGACAAAATGCAGCAAATGTTAAACGAAAAACCCATGTGCTACGGCACGTGCTTAGCGGCGCATTTGGGTCGCGAAGCAACCTATATCATACCCGATCACATTCACGGCGTTTGCATGTTCAGCACCGTTCAAAACAGAGTTCTCCTTCAAGTCGAAAACCGTTAAATCAACGGACACAGTGTTTTTCCTGCGGATGTTGTGCAATAATCGCTAAGCGTTTCCGGCGGATGTAGTGAACCTCCAACGAACGTTTCCCCACCAGTGCTTCCCCTGATGTGGTAATTCTCCAACCAACTTTTCCCCCTCCAGTGCTTCCCCCTGATGTGGTCGTTTGCATGTTCAGCACCGTTCAAAACAGAGTTCTCCTCCAAGACGAAAACCGTTAAATCAACGGACACAGTGTTTTTCCTGCGGATGTTGTGCAATAATCGCTAAGCGCTTCCGGCGTATGTAGTCAACCTCCAACGAACGTTTCCCCCATCACTGCTTCACCTGATGTGGTGTTTCTCCAACGAACTTTTCCCCCACCAGTGCTTCCCCTGATGTGGTAAATCTCCAACGAACTTTTCCCCCACCAGTGATTTCCTGCTTCCGGCAGTTGGGTTATATTTATGTACGCGCATTCTTTTCCCCTTCATTCGGTGCTAGCCAGCCGTGGGGAATGCAAGGACCGTCGTGTAAAGACTTCCACTGCTCGTTTTGCTTTCACCAAACGTGCAGCTGCGAACTTAAGCACCGTCTCACCCGCCTGTGCACGCAGTGTCAACTCGGTTTCTACGAAGACCTCGATCATCTCAACAAGCAAATTCAACAATTCCTTCGAAGGTACTCCGCTAGAAACACCACATGAACTGCTTCATCGTGCTCTTTCGGTATCTCGATAACGGACGAAGAATCCACCTGCTACTGCCCAGGGAACGCCAAGTGCTGCTGCAGAACGGCATATACATCTTCGAACGTTATCCCTCAAGCGACGTCGACCTTGTGTGGATCCAACTTCCCACAGACGCACAGGTAGTTTGCGCACCTTATCGCAGGTGTAAACAACACTACAACCTTCCTCATCAAACCACTCATATAGACGGTCCTCCCCCGTTTATCAAAAACTGCCATCTGTGCCGTCATAATGTCACAGGACGTCCTTAAAGAGCTAGAAGAACTTTCCAGCAGCGCCCACACTCTCAGCGTATCTACGCTTCAACAGCACGTACCATATCGTGTCGTCGGCGTCAAAACAATCGACACCGTTCACGGTACAAAGCTCGTCGCCAAACTCGACAACGACACAGAAGTTTTCCTACCAACAAGATTTGCAAAAGCCTCTCCAGAACTCATCAACAAACTCAACTCTACCTCATTCTGCATCATATACGCAGGCGAGGAAAAACTACGCAGCTAATTCAAACGTCACATCGTCAGGTTCTCCCCATATAACCCTAAATAATGTCCGACGAAACCTATCCCGTCCCCGTGGGGAACAATCTTAACCTACAACGCATTCTCAACGCAGCATCACCTATCCGTATCCTCTGCATCTCCAACTCCTATTTCCGCAACAGCAGAGTTGTCACCATCACACTCGACGTCCAAGGGGCTCACGCCGTCCACGTCAAATGCGTACCTACCAAAGTGCACCAGCATCAACAAGACGCACTATGCATCATATACCTCGGCAACAGCAACATTCCTGCTCTAACCAACAAAGTCACAACCACAGGATGCTTCTCAACCAGCCATTACAACGAATTTACCATCCCCATCTATATACCAACCTTCACCGAGTTCGTCAACGAAAGTTTCTCTCACCTGCTCGTCACCTGCATCACCAAACCTATCCACCAATTTACCGTCGATAGCACCAGCAGCGATGACGAGGACTCAAAGTGCACCACGTACTTTAAAATCATTGTTGTGCGCGAAATCTGTGTGTCCTAGTGCCTCAACAAACTATGAATTTTAATGTGCTTTTTTTCTCCTAATATTTCTTATATTATCCATTTATTGTATTCATATGTTAATCTCCTGTAATCAAATAATCCATTATGTTATTCTCAAACTATGTATTCATATGTTAAGCAAATAATACATCATGTTAATCAAAACTATGTATACATATCTTTATCCAATGTACTGTATTCAAATTATAAATAAAGAAAACAGTCCCGGACGAGCCAATTGCAATAACGTTAATCCTCCCGCTCAGGGCGCTTTTCAAGCTTACCGTCGCCGCCGTCGCACGCAGCGACACTAGCGACACTAGCCCCCCTAGCGGCAGGATTATCGTTAAGCCAATTGGCTCATCCGGAACTATTACTACTAGCCTTCATATACCAAAAATACTGAGTTTTTTTCGTACTCACCTATAAGAGATAGAGGGTAGAGGTCATACGAACGTAACACTTGAGAATTTTTTATTCTGCAGTTGGTGTTACTCCTTAGAAAGGAAGTATCTGCTGATTCTATTTAATTCTTACATTTTACATAACACGTATGCACGGCACAACACAAAAACACTACACACGACACTCATAGTTTTAAATATTGCACTAGTGGGGGTGCAAGCTGAACCACTATTAACAACAGGTAGCAAGCGTTACAGTTCTGCTCACTTTAGTATCGGAGAAAACAGTAAAAAGAAGCATTCTCATGTGCAGCACTGCGTGAAAAGACCGTGTGCTGATGTGTGTTACTATATGCTGACGCGGTTCAAGTGTGTGAAAAATGAGCGTGAGAAACGGATGCTCGTCAGCGATAAAATCTTTTAAATGCAGTTTTATGCTCGATGGTAGGGAAAAGTGCAGCGGTTGATGGTGAGCGGAAATGCACAGCAAATGACTACGTTTACAACTTGACAATTTGTGGCGAAATAAGGCGTCAGGAGTTTTAATGAGGCATTTAACTCGACGCGCATGCTGAAACTGCGGTTTATATCCTTGTTTCATTTCCTTTAACTTTTGGTAATGCAAACAATAATTACTCTGGGGAAATGCTTTATTTCTGATACATTCTATAACGGGTCAGGCGTTTTACGTTTCTAGTTTTGTTTTTTACTTTCTCTACTACGTATAGTAAGTAGGGGAAGTATTGTATTCCACCCAAAAATTCGATACCGAGATTTCACCGGAAATACATGTTTTGACACCCCCTGAATCCAAAAAAATCCATTTTTGGAAACATATCCGTGTGTGTGTGTCTGTGAACAGTATAACTCAGAAACGAACAGTCGGATAAGCACCAAACTTGGTATTTAGGTTCAGTATCTTTCAGAGATGCGACACGAACGTTTCCAAGAAAATCCCCCCAGACAACCCTTTACATGGAACATTTTTCGAAAATTTTAATTTTCTCAAAAATGGTTCTAACGATTTTGATTAAAATATCATATGTTCAAAATATTTTCAAGACAAATGAAATGTATATCTCGAATTTCCTGGGAATGTGTACAAAAGTATTCTTTATTGTGAACGACTTTTGCATAACTGGTAAACCATAAGAGATGAACAAAATTTTACTACACAAAAAATGTAGATCGCGTTAAAATACACAATTTATGTCATATACATTTTTTTAGTTGAGTGAACCATTTTCGAGATATTGCTTGTTATTTCCTTAAATTTTCCAATACTTATACTTTTTCTCAAATTCGTTATTCAATTTTTTATGTCCTGGATATGCAAACAGAATAGAATGCGGCACATAGCAACCAGCGCTTAAAAGATTTGACTATCGCTTATAACCTACCATGTTCCCCTTGCATCTACAAGAAAATTAGCAATACGATTGACATTTCGATATCTCGATTAACATGAAGTAGATGGAGAATAAGCGTTTGTAAAAATAGTTTGTACAAGAGTAGAGAAAGTCATGTGAGTGTAACACATCAGTTTTTCTATAAAATCGTGCTATTTGACGTGATATAAGTTTTAGAGGAATACGCGCACATGTGCGGGTGTCTAGGTTTAGTATCTTACAGCGATGCGACACGAAGGTTTTCAAGAAAATCCCCCCACCCCAGACTACCCTTTACATGGAAGATTTTTCGAAAATTTTAATTTTCTCAAAAATGGTTGTAACGATTTTGATTGCAGCTTCGATACGTGTCCACGGAGATCTTAGTGCTAGGCAACTATACCTGTTTCTATACGTGAACGGCAGATTGCAGCTTCGATACGTGTCCACGGAGACCTTAATGCTAGGCAACTGTACCTGTGTTTCTATTCGTGAACGTCAGATGGCAGGTTAGATACGTGTCCACGGAGACCTTAGTGCTAGGCAACTGTACCTGTGTTTCTATACCTGAACGGCAGATTGCAGCTTCGATACGTGTCCACGGAGACCTTTGTGCTAGGCAACTGCAACTCTGTTTCTATACGTGAACGGCAGATTGCAGCTTCGATACGTGTCCACGGAGACCTTAGTGCTAGGCAACTGCACCTCTGTTTCTATACGTGAACGGCAGATTGCAGCTTCGATACGTGTCCACGGAGACCTTAGTGCTAGGCAAATGTACCTCTGTTTCTATACGTGAACGGCAGATTGCAGCTTCGATACGTGTCCACGGAGACCTTAGTGCTAGGCAACTGCACCTCTGTTTCTATACGTGAACGGCAGATTGCAGCTTCGATACGTATCCACGGAGACCTTAGTGCTAGGCAACTGCACCTCTGTTTCTATACGTGAACGGCAGATTGCAGCTTCAATACGTGACCACGGAGACCTTAGTGCTAGGCAACTGTACCTCTGTTTCTATACGTGAACGGCAGATTGCAGCTTCGATACGTGTCCACGGAGACCTTAGTGCTAGGCAACTGCACCTCTGTTTCTATACGTGAACGGCAGATTGCAGCTTCGATACGTGTCCACGCAGACCTTAGTGCTAGGCAACTGCACCTCTGTTTCTATACGTGAACGGCAGATTGCAGCTTCGATACGTATCCACGGAGACCTTAGTGCTAGGCAACTGCACCTCTGTTTCTATACGTGAACGGCAGATTGCAGCTTCAATACGTGTCCACGGAGACCTTAGTGCTAGGCAACTGTACCTCTGTTTCTATACGTGAACGGCAGATTGCAGCTTCGATACGTGTCCACGGAGACCTTAGTGCTAGGCAACTATACCTCTGTTTCTATACGTGAACGGCAGATTGTAGCTTCGATACGTGTCCACGGAGATCTTAGTGCTAGGCAACTATACCTGTTTCTATACGTCAACGGCAGATTGCAGCTTCGATACGTGTTCACGGAGACCTTAGTGCTAGGCAACTGTACCTTTGTTTCTATACGTGAACGTCAGATGGCAGCTTCGATACGTGTCCACGGAGACCTTAGTGCTAGGCATCTGTACCTCTGTTTCTATACGTTAACGGCAGATTGCAGCTTCGATACGTGTCCACGGAGACCTTTCGCTTCAGGTGACAAAATAACACTAGGCACTTGTGTGCCGTGGTGTAAGCCGCAATCACGGCATTGGTAGCATGGATCGCCTTGGGGCTCTCCTCGGAGTTACCTCAACACCACGTACATGACCTGGTTCGTCACGGGTACGCAGGTCTGCACTACCACTTCCTCGGCGTTGAGCAGGCCCAGGAGGTGATCGTACCGGTACACCAGCTAGCACCTGGACATGTTATCGCGCTGTGGTGTTGCGTGTGCGAGGTATGGAAACTCAAGGACGCAAAACATGCACGACCGAGGGTTAAAAAGTAGAACAAGTAGTGACGTGGAAAGTTGTGATTGGTGAAAATAAGGCGATCTATGATAGGTGGACAAATTAAAATAACGTGATGTGATAGGCGAAAATAAAATCAAAGGTGATTGGATGAAAAATGACGAGAAGGAATTAGCGGTGAATTTGTGAACTAAGATGGCGAAGATTTTTTTTAAAAAAAAAAAAGGAGACGGATAATATAAGTATGGCAACTGTAACGGTTTACGGCAAACGCGCGCCGGGCAATGCGTCACGCCGGGCATCTTGCTCAATATGGTTTTTGTTTTATTGCCCGGCGTGACGCATTGCGCGGCGCGCGTTTGCCGTAAACCGTTACAGTTGCCATACTTATATTATCCGTCTCCTTTTTTTTTTTTAAAAAAAAAATCTTCGCCATCTTAGTTCACAAATTCACCGCTAATTCCTTCTCGTCATTTTTCTCCAATCACCTTTGATTTTATTTTCGCCTATCACATCACGTTATTTCAATTTGTCCACCTATCATAGATCGCCTTATTTTCACCAATCACAACTTTCCACGTCACTACTTGTTCTACTTTTTAACCCTCGGTCGTGCATGTTTTGCGTCCTTGAGTTTCCATACCTCGCACACGCAACACCACAGCGCGATAACATGTCCACGTGCTAGCTGGTGTACCGGTACGATCGCCTCCTGGGCCTGCTCAACGCCGAGGAAGTGGTAGTGCAGACCTGCGTACCCGTGACGAACCAGGTCATGTACGTGGTGTTGAGGTAACTCCGAGGAGAGCCCCAAGGCGATCCATGCTACCAATGCCGTGATTGCGGCTTACACCACGGCACACAAGTGCCTAGTGTTATTTTGTCACCTGAAGCGAAAGGTCTCCGTGGACACGTATCGAAGCTGCAATCTGCCGTTCACGTATAGAAACAGAGGTACAGTTGCCTAGCACTAAGGTCTCCGTGGACACGTATCGAAGCTGCCATCTGACGTTCACGTATAGAAACAAAGGTACAGTTGCCTAGCACTAAGGTCTCCGTGAACACGTATCGAAGCTGCAATCTGCCGTTGACGTATAGAAACAGGTATAGTTGCCTAGCACTAAGATCTCCGTGGACACGTATCGAAGCTACAATCTGCCGTTCACGTATAGACACAGAGGTATAGTTGCCTAGCACTAAGGTCCCCGTGGACACGTATCGAAGCTGCAATCTGCCGTTCACGTATAGAAACAGAGGTATAGTTGCCTAGCACTAAGGTCTCCGTGGACACGTATCGAAGCTGCAATCTGCCGTTCACGTACAGAAACAGAGGTACAGTTGCCTAGCACTAAGGTCTCCGTGGACACGTATTGAAGCTGCAATCTGCCGTTCACGTATAGAAACAGAGGTGCAGTTGCCTAGCACTAAGGTCTCCGTGGATGCGTATCGAAGCTGCAATCTGCCGTTCACGTATAGAAACAGAGGTACAGTTGCCTAGCACTAAGGTCTCCGTGGATACGTATCGAAGCTGCAATCTGCCGTTCACGTATAGAAACAGGTATAGTTGCCTAGCACTAAGATCTCCGTGGACACGTATCGAAGCTGCAATCAAAATCGTTACAGCCATTTTTGAGAAAATTAAAATTTTCGAAAAATCTTCCATGTAAAGGGTAGTCTGGGGTGGGGGGATTTTCTTGAAAACCTTCGTGTCGCATCGCTGGAAGATACTAAACCTAGACACCCGCACATGTGCGCGTATTGCTCTAAAACTTATATCACGTCAAATAGCACGATTTTATAGAAAAACTGATGTGTTACACTCACATGACTTTCTCTACTCTTGTACAAACTATTTTTACAAACGCTTATTCTCCATCTACTTCATGTTAATCGAGATATCGAAATGTCAATCTTATTGCTAATTTTCTTGTAGATGCAAGGGGAACATGGTAGGTTATAAGCGATAGTCAAATCTTTTAAGCGCTGGTTGCTATGTGCCGCATTCTATTCTGTTTGCATATCCAGGACATAAAAAATTGAATAACGAATTTGAGAAAAAGTATAAGTATTGGAAAATTTAAGGAAATAACAAGCAATATCTCGAAAATGGTTCACTCAACTAAAAAAATGTATATGACATAAATTGTGTATTTTAACGCGATCTACATTTTTTGTGTAGTAAAATTTTGTCCATCTCTTATGGTTTACCAGTTATGCAAAAGTCGTTCACAATAAAGAATACTTTTGTACACATTCCCAGGAAATTCGAGATATACATTTCATTTGTCTTGAAAATATTTTGAACATATGATATTTTAATCAAAATCGTTAGAACCATTTTTGAGAAAATTACAATTTTCGAAAAATGTTCCATGTAAAGGGTTGTCTGGGGGGGGATTCTCTTGGAAACGTTCGTGTCGCATCTCTGGAAGATACTGAACCTAAATACCAAGTTTGGTGCTTATCCGACTGTTCGTTTCTGAGTTATGCTGTTCACAGACACACACACACACGGACATGTTTCCAAAAATGGATTTTTTTGGATTCAGGGGGTGTCAAAACATGTATTTCCGGTGAAATCTCGGTATCGAAATTTTGGGTGGAATACAATACTTCCCCTGCTTATTATACGTAGTAGAGAAAGTAAAAAACAAAACTAGAAACGTAAAACGCCTGACCCGTTATAGAATGTATCAGAAATAAAGCATTTCCCCAGAGTAATTATTGTTTGCATTACCAAAAGTTAAAGGAAATGAAACAAGGATTTAAACCGCAGTTTTAGCATGCGCGTCGAGTTAAATGCCTCATTAAAACTCCTGACGCCTTATTTCGCCACAAATTGTCAAGTTGTAAACGTAGTCATTTGCTGTGCATTTCCGCTCACCATCAACCGCTGCACTTTTCCCTACCATCGAGCATAAAACTGCATTTAAAAGATTTTATCGCTGACGAGCATCCGTTTCTCACGCTCATTTTTCACACACTTGAACCGCGTCAGCATATAGTAACACACATCAGCACACGGTCTTTTCACGCAGTGCTGCATTTGAGAATGCTTCTTTTTACTGTTTTCTCCGATACTAAAGTGAGCAGAACTATAACGCTTGCTACCTGTTGTTAATAGTGGTTCAGCTTGCACCCCCACTAGTGCAATATTTAAAACTATGAATGTCGTGTGTAGTGTTTTTGTGTTGTGCCGTGCATACGTGTTATGTAAAATGTAAGAATTAAATAGAATCAGCAGATACTTCCTTTCTAAGGAGTAACACCAACTGCAGAATAAAAAATTCTCAAGTGATACGTTTGTATGACCTCTACCCTCTATCTCTTATAGGTGAGTACGAAAAAAACTCAGATTTTTGGTATATGAAGGCTTATTATGACGTGAAACACCAATTTATATGATTTTTTCGAAGCTTGAAAGAAGTGAAGTAAACGCGATTTTACACTCACTAGCAGCTAGAAAATCGAATTTCTTGACTTTTTAAACACTCAGTATTCTTGGTATATATATAGGCTTATTATAACGTGAAACAACCATTTATATGATTTTTTCGAAGTTTGAAAGAAGTGAAGTAAACGCGATTTTACACTCACTAGCAGCTAGAAAATCGAATTTCTTGACTTTTTAAAAACTCAGTATTCTTGGTATATATAGGCTTATTATAACGTGAAACAACCATTTATATGATTTTTTCGAAGTTTGAAACAAGTGAAGTAAACACGATTTTACACTCACTAGGGGCTAGAAAATCGATTTTCTTGATTTTTTGAATACTCAGTATTTTTGGTATATATAGGCTTATTATGAGGTGATACATTCATTTATATGATTTTTAAGCAGTTTGAAAGAAGTGAAGTAAACGCGATTTTACACTCGCTAGGGGCTAGAAAATCGATTTTCTTGACTTTTTAAAAACTCAATATTCTTGGTATATAGAGGCTTATTATGAGGAGATACATCCATTTATATGAATTTTAAGCAGTTTGAAAGAAGTGAAGTAAACGCGATTTTACACTCACTAGCAGCTAGAAAATCGAATTTCTTGACTTTTTAAGAACTCAGTATTCTTGGTATATATAGGCTTATTATAACGTGAAACAACCATTTTTATGATTTTTAAGCAGTTTGAAAGAAGTGAAGTAAAAACGATTTTACACACGCTAGGGGCTAGAAAATCGATTTTCTTGACTTTTTGAATACTCAGTATTTTTGGTATATAGAGGCTTATTATGAGGTGATACATTCATTTATATGATTTTTAAGCAGTTTGAAAGAAGTGAAGTAAACGCGATTTTACACTCGCTAGGGGCTAGAAAATCGATTTTCTTGACTTTTTAAAAACTCAATATTCTTGGTATATAGAGGCTTATTATGAGGTGATACATCCATTTATATGAATTTTAAGCAGTTTGAAAGAAGTGAAGTAAACGCGATTTTACACTCACTAGCAGCTAGAAAATCGAATTTCTTGACTTTTTAAAAACTCAGTATTCTTGGTATATATAGGCTTATTATAACGTGAAACAACCAGTTATATGATTTTTTCGAAGTTCGAAAGAAGTGAAGTAAACGCGATTTTACACTCACTAGGGGCTAGAAATTCGATTTTCTTGACTTTTTGAATACTCAGTATTTTTGGTATAAAGAGGCTTATTATGAGGTGATACATTCATTTATATGATTTTTAAGCAGTTTGAAAGAAGTGAAGTAAACGCGATTTTACACTCGCTGGGGGCTAGAAAATCGATTTTCTTGACTTTTTAAAACTCAGTATTCTTGGTATATATAGGCTTATTATAACGTGAAACAACCATTTATATGATTTTTTCGAAGTTTGAAAGAAGTGAAGTAAACGCGATTTTACACTCACTAGCAGCTAGAAAATCGATTTTCTTGACTTTTTAAAACTCAGTATTCTTGGTATATATAGGCTTATTATAACGTGAAACAACCATTTATATGATTTTTAAGCAGTTTGAAAGAAGTGAAGTAAACGCGATTTTACACTCACTAGCAGCTAGAAAATCGATTTTCTTGACTTTTTGAATACTCAGTATTTTTGGTATATAGAGGCTTATTATGAGGTGATACATTCATTTATATGATTTTTAAGCAGTTTGAAAGAAGTGAAGTAAACGCGATTTTACACTCGCTAGGGCCTAGAAAATCGATTTTCTTGACTTTTTAAAAACTCAATATTCTTGGTATATAGAGGCTTATTATGAGGTGATACATCCATTTATATGAATTTTAAGCAGTTTGAAAGAAGTGAAGTAAACGCGATTTTACACTCACTAGCAGCTAGAAAATCGAATTTCTTGACTTTTTAAGAACTCAGTATTCTTGGTATATATAGGCTTATTATAACGTGAAACAACCATTTATATGATTTTTAAGCAGTTTGAAAGAAGTGAAGTAAACACAATTTTACACTCACTAGGGGCTAGAAAATCGATTTTCTTGACTTTTTGAATTCTCAGTATTTTTGGTATATAGAGGCTTATTATGAGGTGATACATTCATTTATATGATTTTTAAGCAGTTTGAAAGAAGTGAAGTAAACGCGATTTTACACTCCCTAGGGGCTAGAAAATCCATTTTGTTGACATTTTAAAAACTCAGTATTTTTGGTATATAGAGGCTTATTATGAGGTGATACATTCATTTATATGATTTTTAAGCAGTTTGAAAGAAGTGAAGTAAACGCGATTTTACACTCACTAGGAGCTAGAAAATCGAATTTCTTGACTTTTTAAAAACTCAGTATTCTTGGTATATATAGGCTTATTATAACGTGAAACAACCATTTATATGATTTTTAAGCAGTTTGAAAGAAGTGAAGTAAACGCAATTTTACACTCACTAGGGGCTAGAAAATCGTTTGCACTGCACACTTTTGTGTTAAAATATATATACATTTTCAATTTTGTCATTGTGTAGATTTTGTTTGTTAAATTTTTTATACGCTACTATTATAGTGTGTGTGTGTGTGCGCGAGTATGTGCCTAGTATCCGTGCGCCGACAAGCAAAAACTTCATCATTTGCCTACCGGGCAGGGACAACCACGAAAAAGCTGAAAAACCTCGAAAATTAGAAAGGGCTACGTCAACCACTACAGCAAACGCCTACCAACCAGGGAAAACCTATGAAAAAGCAGAAAGAGCTTGCTTTCGTTTACCAACCACAGAAATCCCCGAAAAACTAGTTATTTTTTAAAAAAAAAGAAAAAAAAGAAAAAAGGAAAAGACGAATAATATAAGTATGGCAACTGTAACGGGTGTGTGTGTGTGTGTGCCTATTTAATTTTTATTTTCTTTTGCACTGCACACATTTGTGTTACAATATATATGCATTTTCAATTTTGGGAAAACCTATGAAAAAGCAGAAACAGCTTGCATTCGTCTACCAACCAGAGAAAACCCCGAAACACTAGTTATTTAAAATTTCTGATGACTTCTGGATAGGCTTTTGCAAATCTTGTTGGTAGCAAAACTTACCTTTTCCATCACCTCCAACATACCCCACTCCCACACCTTTTTTCTTTCCACCAATCATAATCTCTCTTATTCTTACCAATCAACATCTTTCATTTGCTCCTTTCCACCAATAACATCACTTCTTATTCCCACCAATCACAACTTCACACGTCACTTTCTGTTATACTTTTTATCCCTCGTTCGCCATCTTTTCCCTCTTTCAGTCCCAACCTCCGCACAGACAACACCTCACCGCTCCTTAACCTCAACTTCATGCCTCCGCCATCTTATTTAGTTCCCATTTTTACCACCGCGCCTCTCATCTCCGAACCAGATTGCCGACAAGAACAGATCTCGTTCATTCACACCTCGACGGTTGACTCGACAGCAGCTACTGTGAACACCTACGTCGTACACTTTTTTGACCGCTTTCGACCGGCTATTAGAACCCTGCTCCTACGTACGCTAGCGACCATTACGATGGTCCAGTACCAGGTTTTTGGTATAGTTAAATAACGTCTGTGCAAAGGGCGTCTGTACCGCTTTATAAAACCCAGGTGTATCAGTGCGTAGTGAAGTTGGTTGATCTTAAAGCTGGTTAAGCATTTTCAAAAACAGTTTGCTTTTATTTTTTCGCGTCGCGTAAAGCTGCTGCGCTTTTGGTGACGCATCCACACCAGTAACAGGAAAGTACCACACGCATAATTATTTTTCGGGCCTGCTTGGCGTAGGAATCTATCCTTTCGTGTTTTGGTACTGTAACCTCAAATCTCCTTACCCTCCTCTTGCGTCCGCCATCTTGTTTAGTTCTCACCGCATCTCCTTGTCGCAGACCCTCCGCCATTTTTAGTTCCCACTATTTTAACCTCAAAATCTGCTCTTCTAAGCTCTTGCTACCGCCATCTTCTTTTAGTTCCCATTCTCACCACCGCGTCTCCTTGCCCCCACCTCTTGCGACCGCCATGTTCACCACTAACCTCGAAATTTCTTCGTCCTTAAACCTCTTGTCTCAACCATCTTGTTTAGTTCCCATTTTCGCCACCGCATCTCATATCGCCCCATCTCTCTATCCACTCAAGAAAACCACCATCCAACGTTCAAAAATTGCTGATGAGTTCTCCACAGGCTTTTGCAAATCTTGTTGCTAGCAAAACTTACCTTTCCCATCACTTCCAACATACCCCACTCCCACACCTTTTTCTTTCCACCAATCATCATCTCTCTTATTCTTACCAATCAACAACTTTCATTTGTTCCTTTCCACCAATAACATCACTTCTTATTCCCACCAATCACAACTTCACACGTCACTTTCTGTTATACCTTTTATCCCTCGTTCGCCATCTTTTCCCTCTTTCAGTCCCGACCTCCGCACAGACAACACCTCGCCACACCGCTCCGCTCCATCACGTGTCCTCCATACTCTTTTATCTTTCTTCCTTCTTCTTCCACCCGAATTAACGAACCAAGCACATTTCGTCTTATTTTTACCAAATCAAAACACTCCACGTCACTTCCTGTTTCTCCTTCATCTTTCCCTAATCCTCAATTCTTTTAACTCGTCCCGGATGAACCAATTGCAATAACGATAATCCTTCCGCTCAGGGCGCTTTTCAAACTTGCCGCCGCCGTCGCACGCAGCGACACTAGCGACACTAGCGCCCCTAGCGGCAGGATTATCGTTAATCCAATTGGCTCATCCGGGACTTATACTACTCTTGTGTTGCCGGTGTGGTACTTCAGTTAGCTACTAACAGGTGTTGTCGAGCATTACCACGTACCTTGCGTTGCCGCTGTTGTACGCCAGCTAACTTCCAACAGTGCTGCCGAGCATTACCACATACCTTGCGTTGCCGGTGTTGTACTGCAGTTAGCTAATACCAGTGTTGCCGAGCATTACCACGTACCTTGCGTTGCAGGTGTTGTACTGCAGTTAGGTACTACTAAGTGTTGCCGAGCATTATCATGTACCTTGTGTTGCCGGTATTATACGGCAGTTAGCTACTACCAGTGTTGCCGAGAATTACCACGCACCTTGTGTTGCCGGTGTGTATTGCAGTTAGCTACCACCACAGTTGCCGAGCATTACCATGTAACTTGCGTTGCCGGTGTTGCACTGCAGTTAGGTATTACCAGGTGTTGCCGAGCATTACCACGTACCTTGTGTTGCCGGTTTGGTACGGCAGTTACCTACTACCAGGTGTTGCCGAGCATTACCACGTACCTCGTGTTGCCGTTGTGATACGGCAGTCTACTACTACCAGATGTTACCGACAATTACCACGTAACTCGTGTTGCCGGTGTGGTAAGGCAGTTAGTTACTACCAGGTATTGCCGAGCATTACCACGTACTTTGTGTTGGCGGTGTGGTACGGCAGTTAAATACTACCAGGTGTTGCCGAGCATTACCACGTACCTTGTGTTGCTGGTGTGGTACGACAGTTAACTGCTACCAGGTGTTGCGGCATTACCACGTACCCTGTGTTGCTGGTGTGGTACGGCAGTTAAGTACTACCAGGTGTTGCCGAGCATTACCACGTACCTTTTGTTGCTGGTGTGGTACTGCAGTTAACTACTACCAGGTGAGTAGGGTATACAGAGGGAAGCTGGCGCAGTTTTTTGCGTTTATATGGGAAAGAATAGGAAAACGAGGGTATATGAGGCCCTTCAAGGGGAAAAATGCGTTTATATGCGGAAGATAGGGACTACGAGGATCGATGCTAGGCTAAGACATGGGTTGAAGGAATGGGGATGTGCTTTATATGAGAGATACAGGGAATACGAGAAGAAGTGCTATGCTAGACAGGGCTTGAAGGGTAGAATATGACTTTTATATGGGAGAGCTGCTAGACTATTTAGAGTTTGAAGGGTAGAGTATGGCTTTTATATGAAGAGACGAGGAAAACGAGGGGAGTAGCTAGGTTGAAGGAGCGTTCAAGGAGGAAAATACGTTTATATGGGAGAGATAGGGAAAACGAGGGGAGTGAGATATGCTTTATACGACAGAGATGGGACATACGAGGGGAGGTGCTAGTGTAGACGAGATTAAGGAGTAGGGTATACGGTTATATGAGGAATATAGGGAAAACGGGGACAGCTGGTATGATAGACAGAAGCGGGGCTACTTTTGCTTTTATATGGGAAAGGATAGGGAAAACAAGGTTAGATAGGGAATACCAGGGCTGATGCTAGGCTAGTCAGATGCTGAAGGAGGGATGGATACGCTTTATACGAGAGAGATAGGGAATACAAGGAAAGATGCTATACTAAACAGGACTTGAAGGGTAGAATATGGCGTTTTATATGGGAGAGATAGCGAACCGAGGAGAGGTATTAGGCTAGGAGGTTTGAATGATAGAGTAGGCGTTTATATGCGAGAGATAGGGAATACGAGGGTCGATGCTAGGCTAGACAGGGCTGAAGTAGGGTAATGCGCCTTATATGAGAGAGATAGGGGAAAATAAGGAGAAGTGTTAGGCTAGACAGGGTATGAGGTGTGGAATATGCGTTTATATGGGAAAGATAGGGAAAACGTGTACCGATAATAGGCTAGACAGATGCTGAAGGACGGGAATATAAGCTTATACGGGAGAGATAGGGAAATACGAAGAGAGGTACTAGAAGGGTAGAATATAGCGTTTTTATATGGGAGAGCTAGCAAACCGAGGAGAGGTATTAGGCAGGAAGGTTTGAATGACAGAGTATGCGTTTATATGGAGAGACGAGGAAAACGAAGGTAGGTGCTAGGTTGAGAGGGTCTTCAAGGAGGAAAATGCATTTATATGAGAGCGATAGGGAATACGAGGAGAGGTGCTAGTCTAGAGAGGGATTGAGGAGTAGAGTATACGTTTATATGGGAGAAATATGGAAAACGGGAGAGCTACAAGGGTAGACAGGGGTTGAAGGAGGAGGAATGTAGGTTTATACGGTAATATAGAGAGTAATTCGATTATAAAACTTTTCTCATCCAGCGTTACAACACTTTTATATACTTATTTTCTAAACCTTACAAACTTTATATATGTTAAACAGTAGTGCGCGAGACGGAGAGGGACAAACTGTATATCGGTTTACAGTGAAGTATACGTCCTAACATATTCCCACCTTGTATGTTCTGGATCTTCTCATTGTCTATTCATTCCTATCATCATCTAACGTAACCACGTAACAAGACGTAACACAACTTAACATAACACCATGACAAGACGTCATACTAAGTAACATAAGCACATAACCACGCAACATCACGCGACATCTCGTAACCAGAAACGTCACACGACGTAACAACACGTAGAAACTATGTAACCAAGTAACAAAACGTAAGAACAACACGTAACCAGCCCATTGCTAAGGTAATCTAAGCTAATCCATCCTTCATAACTTAGACAATAAGTACGAGAACCTAGTCTAGATTAACCCGACCAATCCCAAACGTTCCTCTCATCATCTATTCTACTCAGTCATCGACTAACCTAATCTGGCTAACCAAAGATAACCTCAACTTTCTTTTAGTGAAATTGCAATGTTTTATTCAGGTTTTATTATTCGAGAGTTTTAATTGAAAAGTTTACGTCAACATACCTTTATTTTAGTTCGTCGTAGGTGTCTCTCCCCTTTTTATCTAGGCTTGAGACTAGCACTAGGATTGCTCCTAATGGCAGGGTTACCACCTTCCCTTCCATCTTCTTCTTTCTTCATCGGTCGTCAGCTAGCTGCATATACAGCACACGGATAACCTTCTTTTTAAGATTGTAGACTCACGAGAAAATCTTTATCTTTGACTTACATTCTTTTAAGCACTGTTTGTAATGGCGTAATGTCCATACGCATATGTCGTTATCCCGTCCTCAGCAATAATTCTTTTATCATCAAACGGAGTCAATGCAATTTTATTCACTTGCACTGTAGCAAGAGCATGCTCCCGAGACAGGATCAGATTCATGGGTGTTCTGATGATTTCTCCGGTTTTAAGACAGTCTGTATAGCTGTCAAACGAAATGTACTGCTTAATAGCGCTACGTTTTATACCTTTAATCTTTTTTATCATTGAGCCTGGAATATCTAAGGCATACATTTTAGGTCGTAGCCCTACAAAGCGTAGGATGATTTTACCATTAGCCTCATCTTTAAATTTTCCCAACACCTTCTTGTTTAGAGCTGAATAGCATATATGGTTGACAGGGTAATCAGCTGTATCTAGGTGTTCGAGAAAACGTAGCTTGTCCTGGTACACATCTTCAGTTGTAACACGATGAATGAACGAATCAGTGTCCATATACGTAAGCTTCAGGTTTTCAGCTCCATAATACGGTAACAACACGTCGTAATAATAGTTATACATTAATGTCTTGGAGATGTCCAACACACTCATACCGATGTATATAGGCTTGTTGAACACGATCTGACGAGAGGCCATATGTACAGCAGCTAGATTAGAAGCATATATCGTCCTGTCGATAAACGTTGGCTTTACAATTAACTTTTCCAGAGTCTTCTCGTTTGTCATCAACCGTATATCCACACGATTACGAAGGTTCTCCATTGTTTTTCCAAACATGGCGTTGTTAATCAGTTTGTAGAGATCCTTCTCAAAATCGTTTGAAGCTTGTTGTCGTAGTCTGTTATTAAATTCCACATACGGTTTTAACCACTGTGACTGTCGAAATTGTAGCACACGATGAATTTTTGTTAGCCGCAGGCCATGACTAAGAGCTTGCTTCAAAGTCATGTAATGTACTACATACTTCGTTCGTGATCCAAGGTGAGGAATTAGCTTCTACGTAGTCAAGTCCTTTGGTTTCAGACACTCAGGCAGGAATGGTAAATCATTATGCAGATCGTGAAGTTCTGTAGGATACTCAATGTCAACTTCTAATATATATCCATGAGCATCATCTCCTTGTAGCCTTTCTATGTAGATTTCCTCAGGTGAAACCCACTGAAATCCACCAAAAGGAAGGGCGTGACACATTTCCCACCCATATTGGTTGTTGCCGTCCTCGTATGTGATAAATTGGGTTGGTCTCGACCGATCAAACTTGTCCATGTAAGTGTTATTAGCCTCTGCATACCGATGAGACACTTGACATAAACCTCCTCTTATGCCGGATTCCACCATGAGTAATTGGTCATAATCTTGCAACAGTTCCAGTTCGATTCCAGTATACAGTAACATGGCGTCCCATGTAAGTCCTGGAGAGGTAAAATAATGTGCTGGATCGACTTTATACGTTTTGAGAGTTTGATCTCTAAATGTCTCAAAGACATCAGCTAGAAGAAGTACATCCGAAGTTAAGTAGAGGTCAGTGTATTCTCCCAGCTTTCTCATATTGAACAGTCTCCATACATTTCTAGCATGTTCGTAGTCAGCATCACTAATTTCTTCTTCATTCAGTTTATTGTAGAAGTAGTTCTTAGGAGGCAGGCAGGTCTCGTTAAAGACGTCCCATGAAGTGACGTAATCATAGGGAAATACACCCTCACGTGTCATCAACTTCATCTTGTCTTCTCCGAAGTACTTCAATGTTTCAGGGTACGATGCTAGATTTTTTACCAGGTTATCCAAGCTTGTACTCAGGAACCGAAAACTATCCACAAACCGGAGCTTTATATCTCCTACATACTTGGAGAATGATATATAGCTTTCTTCAGAGCTAGGAATTAGTTCCACCCGCTCACTTGTACATCCCAGCTCCTTAACAATGAAATGAGAGTCATATCCACTGAGGTTGTGCATGAAGACAGGGGTATATTTAGGTGTTTTGCAGGCTAAATTACATTCATTATGCAGACTTCCTCGATATTCACCACTGATGTGATCATGGTCGCGTACTTTATAGTTCTCATCAGTTAAGGTTTTTCCACACAAGTAGTATACTGCAGAGGCGTTGAAATCCATCTGCTGTTGATCTGTAAGTTTCAGGGGCATGACAGATTTGTATATATTATTAATCTCCTTTGCAAGGAATGACAGGTATTCCATAAACTTCTGAGCAGCATCAACACCACGATATAAATAGGGATGCTTAGTGAGACCAGTTTCCAGATGTTCAACGTTGGTTAATGGTTTAACGTAAACACAGAAGCTCATTGCTGTATGCTCTTGATAAGGGGCTGTATAGGAAGTTTCAGGACTGGGAATACACGTATGACATGGAGTGAGAATACTCTCAAAATCCGCATAGATGACATAAGGTACTTTCAGCATTCTCTCCACATTTTTAAACTGTACAATTGATTTCTCCTTTGTAGGCATAACTACCCTTGCAACACCATGCTGATTACAGATGGATGCATGTTCTTGCAGTTTTTCCAGTCCACTTCGTCCATATCGATTCTCAAAATGTGTAAAGCACCGCTTACAGGTATATATCACTCCATCATGCTTAGTTTTCTGACGTCGAACGAGCATCTCAAAATTCTTGATATATACATAGTGATGTTTTCCACTACTGTCACTCAATAGTAGGAGGTCACGGTGGTCAGGTAGTTCAGTGTCAACAACCTTTATCGTATACACTTCATGCTTCTCATCCAGACCGAAAACGTTGATAGACATCCTATTAAGCTTCTCAAATTTAGGTATTTGAGAAAGTGGAGTAGGATAGGAAACGCAGCTGAAGTCGTACTTATCTTGAAGTTTCTTATATTTGCTTACCCGTTTGTGCATCCTTCTCAACGAATTTAGCTAATACAGAATACATAAAGCATAGCTCATCAGTTAAATTCTGGATGTTAATGCAGGCTTTTCTTGCTTCAACAGATGGCGATAGTGGTATGAAGCTACTTCCCCGTAACGGATTGTACTTGTTGATACGAAGTCGAACTCCTTCCACAGTAAGCAAAGCCCAGTTGCTACCCTTAAGCTGAGACTCCTCCATTTCAGTAACCATCTTCTTCATTTTCGTTTCCAACATGGAGTCCAGGTCCGTTTCTAGGAAAACAGCTTGATTCCGTGTTTTAAATGTTTTGTCACAGGTTTCTCCGACACTGTTAACAAATCTACACTCAGCTAACAGATTAATTTTCACACTTTTGTGAATACCAAGCTCTTTATGCACAACCTGGATTATCCGCTGTTTCAGCTCATGCAGATACATATTCAAGTCCTTAGTTGATTCACATCGTATAAAATATGATTTCAAGCGTCCATTGAATGAAGTTTCATATTCTTTCATGTCACAGTCATCCATGATAGAAAATATCTCTTGCTTTGTCGGTTCTAATCTACGTTTCTTCACAGGTCTGTTTATTTCACACGCATCTTCGCATGAAGTGTATCCGATAAAGGTTGTTGACACTGAACTACCTGACCACCGTGACCTCCTACTATTGAGTGACAGTAGTGGAAAACATCACTATGTATATATCAAGAATTTTGAGATGCTCGTTCGACGTCAGAAAACTAAGCATGATGGAGTGATATATACCTGTAAGCGGTGCTTTACACATTTTGACAATCGATATGGACGAAGTGGACTGAAAAAACTCCAAGAACATGCATCCATCTGTAATCAGCATGGTGTTGCAAGGGTAGTTATGCCTACAAAGGAGAAATCAATTGTACAGTTTAAAAATGTGGAGAGAATGCTGAAAGTACCTTATGTCATCTATGCGGATTTTGAGAGTATTCTCACTCCATGTCATACGTGTATTCCCAGTCCTGAAACTTCCTATACAACCCCTTATCAAGAGCATACAGCAATGAGCTTCTGTGTTTACGTTAAACCATCAACCAACGTTGAACATCTGGAAACTGGTCTCACTAAGCATCCCTATGTATATCGTGGTGTTAATGCTGCTCAGAAGTTTAAGGAATACCTGTCATTCCTTGCAAAGGAGATTAATAATATATACAAATCTGTCATGCCCCTGAAACTTACAGATCAACAGCAGATGGATTTCAAGGCCTCTGCAGTATACTACTTGTGTGGAAAAACCTTAACTGATGAGAACTATAGAGTACGCGACCATGATCACATCAGTGGTGAATATCGAGGAAGTCTGCATAATGAATGTAATTTAGCCTGCAAAACACCTAAATATATCCCTGTCTTCATGCACAACCTCAGTGGATATGACTCTCATTTCATTGTTAAGGAGCTGGGATGTACAAGTGAGCGGGTGGAACTAATTCCTAGCTCTGAAGAAAGCTATATATCATTCTCCAAGTATGTAGGAGATATAAAGCTCCGGTTTGTGGATAGTTTTCGGTTCCTGAGTACAAGCTTGGATAAGCTGGTAAAAAATCTAGCATCGTACCCTGAAACATTGAAGTACTTCGGAGAAGACAAAATGAAGTTGATGACACGTGAGGGTGTATTTCCCTATGATTACGTCACTTCATGGGACGTCTTGAACGAGACCTGCCTGCCTCCTAAGAACTACTTCTACAATAAACTGAATGAAGAAGAAATTAGTGATGCTGACTACGAACATGCTAGAAATGTATGGAGACTGTTCAATATGAGAAACCTGGGAGAATACAGTGATCTCTACTTAACTTCGGATGTACTTCTTCTAGCTGATGTCTTTGAGACATTTAGAGATCAAACTCTCAAAACGCATAAAGTCGATCCGGCACATTATTTTACCTCTCCAGGACTTACATGGGACGCCATGTTACTGTATACTGGAATCGAACTGCACTGTTGCAAGATTATGACCAATTACTCATGGTGCAATCCGGCATAAGAGGAGGTTTATGTCAACTGTCTCATCGGTATGCAGAGGCTAATAACACTTACATGGACAAGTTTGATCGGTCGAGACCAACCCAATTTATCACATACGAGGACGGCAACAACCAATATGGGTGGGCAATGTGTCACGCCCTTCCTTTTGGTGGATTTCAGTGGGTTTCACCTGAAGAAATCGACATAGAAAGGCTACAAGAAGATGATGCTCATGGATATATATTAGAAGTCGACATTGAGTATCCTACAGAACTTCACGATCTGCATAATGATTTACCATTCCTGCCTGAGTGTCTGAAACCAAAGGACTCGACTACGAAGAAGCTAATTCCCCACCTTGGATCACGAACGAAGTATGTAGTACATTACATGACTTTGAAGCAAGCTCTTAGTCATGGCCTGCGGCTAACAAAAATTCATCGTGTGCTACAATTTCGACAGTCACAGTGGTTAAAACCGTATGTGGAATTTAATAACAGACTACGACAACAAGCTTCAAATGATTTTGAGAAGGATCTCTACAAACTGATTAACAACGCCATGTTTGGAAAAACAATGGAGAACCTTCGTAATCGTGTGGATATACGGTTGGTGACAAACGAGAAGACTCTGGAAAAGTTAATTGCAAACCCTACGTTTATCGACAGGACGATATATGCTTCTAATCTAGCTGCTGTACATATGGCCTCTCGTCAGATCGTGTTCAACAAGCCTATATACATCGGTATGAGTGTGTTGGACATCTCCAAGACATTAATGTATAACTATCATTACGACGTGTTGTTACCGTATTATGGAGCTGAAAACCTGAAGCTTATGTATATGGACACTGATTCGTTCATTCATCGTGTTACAACTGAAGATGTGTACCAGGACAAGCTACGTTTTCTCGAACACCTAGATACAGCTGATTACCCTGTCAACCATATATGCTATTCAGCTCTAAACAAGAAGGTGTTGGGAAAATTTAAAGATGAGGCTAATGGTAAAATCATCCTACGCTTTGTAGGGCTACGACCTAAAATGTATGCCTTAGATATTCCAGGCTCAATGATAAAAAAGATTAAAGGTATAAAACGTAGCGCTATTAAGCAGTACATTTCGTTTGACAGCTATACAGACTGTCTTAAAACCGGAGAAATCATCAGAACACCCATGAATCTGATCCTGTCTCGGGAGCATGCTCTTGCTACAGTGCAAGTGAATAAAATTGCATTGACTCCGTTTGATGATAAAAGAATTATTGCTGAGGACGGGATAACGACATATGCGTATGGACATTACGCCATTACAAACAGTGCTTAAAAGAATGTAAGTCAAAGATAAAGATTTTCTCGTGAGTCTACAATCTTAAAAAGAAGGTTATCCGTGTGCTGTATATGCAGCTAGCTGACGACCGATGAAGAAAGAAGAAGATGGAAGGGAAGGTGGTAACCCTGCCATTAGGAGCAATCCTAGTGCTAGTCTCAAGCCTAGATAAAAAGGGGAGAGACACCTACGACGAACTAAAATAAAGGTATGTTGACGTAAACTTTTCAATTAAAACTCTCGAATAATAAAACCTGAATAAAACATTGCAATTTCACTAAAAGAAAGTTGAGGTTATCTTTGGTTAGCCAGATTAGGTTAGTCGATGACTGAGTAGAATAGATGATGAGAGGAACGTTTGGGATTGGTCGGGTTAATCGAGACTAGGTTCTCGTACTTATTGTCTAAGTTATGAAGGATGGATTAGCTTAGATTACCTTAGCAATGGGCTGGTTACGTGTTGTTCTTACGTTTTGTTACTTGGTTACATAGTTGCTACGTGTTGTTACGTCGTGTGACGTTTCTGGTTACGAGATGTCGCGTGATGTTGCGTGGTTATGTGCTTATGTTACTTAGTATGACGTCTTGTCATGGTGTTATGTTAAGTTGTGTTACGTCTTGTTACGTGGTTACGTTAGATGATGATAGGAATGAATAGACAATGAGAAGATCCAGAACATACAAGGTGGGAATATGTTAGGACGTATACTTCACTGTAAACCGATATACAGTTTGTCCCTCTCCGTCTCGCGCACTACTGTTTAACATATATAAAGTTTGTAAGGTTTAGAAAATAAGTATATAAAAGTGTTGTAACGCTGGATGAGAAAAGTTTTATAATCGAATTACTCTCTATATTACCGTATAAACCTACATTCCTCCTCCTTCAACCCCTGTCTACCCTTGTAGCTCTCCCGTTTTCCATATTTCTCCCATATAAACGTATACTCTACTCCTCAATCCCTCTCTAGACTAGCACCTCTCCTCGTATTCCCTACCGCTCTCATATAAATGCATTTTCCTCCTTGAAGACTCTCTCAACCTAGCACCTACCTTCGTTTTCCTCGTCTCTCCATATAAACGCATACTCTGTCATTCAAACCTTCCTGCCTAATACCTCTCCTCGGTTTGCTAGCTCTCCCATATAAAAACGCTATATTCTACCCTTCTAGTACCTCTCCTCGTATTTCCTATCTCTTCCGTATAAAGCGCATCCCCTCCTCCTTCAGCATCATTCTAGTCTAGTACCTCTCCTCGTATTTCCCTATCTCTCCCGTATAAGCCTATATTCCCGTCCTTCAGCACCTGTCTAGCCTATTATCTGTACACGTTTCCCCTATCGTTCCCATATAAACGCATATTCCACACCTCAAACCCTGTCTAGCCTAACACTTCTCCTCATATTCCCCTATCTCTCTTATATAAGGCGCATTTCCCTACTTCAGCCCTGTCTAGCCTAGCATCGACCCTCGTATTCCCTATCTCTCGCATATAAACGCCTACTCTATCATTCAAACCTCCTAGCCTAATACCTCTCCTCGGTTCGCTATCTCTCCCATATAAAACGCCATATTCTACCCTTCAAGTCCTGTTTAGTATAGCATCTTTCCTTGTATTCCTTATCTCTCTCGTATAAAGCGTATCCATCCCTCCTTCAGCATCTGACTAGCCTAGCATAAGCCCTGGTATTCCCTATCTACCCTCGTTTTCCCTATCCTTTCCAATATAAACGCAAAAGTAGCCCCGCTTCTATCATACCAGCTGTCCCCGTTTTCCCTATATTCCTCATATAAACGTATACCCTACTCCTTAATCTCGTCTACACTAGCACCTCCCCTCGTATGTCCCATCTCTGTCGTATAAAGCATATCTCACTCTCCTCGTTTTCCCTATCACTCCCATATAAACGCATTTTCCTCCTTGAACGCACCGTCAACCTAGCTACTCCGCTCGTTTTCCTCGTCTCTTCATATAAAAAGCCATATTCTACCCTTCAAACTCTGAATAGTCTAGCAGCTCTCCCATATAAAAGTCATATTCTACCCTTCAAGCATAGCACTTCTTCTCGTATTCCCTGTATCTCTCATATAAAACACATCCCCAGTCCTTCAACCCATGTCTTAGCCTAGCATCGATCCTCGTAGTCCCTATCTTCCCCATATAAACGCATTTTACCCTTGAAGGACCTCATATACCCTCGTTTTCCCTATCCTTTCCCATATAAACACAAAAAACTGCGCCAACTTCCCTCTGTATACCCTACTCAGGTGTTGTCGAGCATTACCCGGTACATTGTGTTGCCGGTGCGGTACTGCAGTTAGCTACTACCAGGTTTTGCGCAGCATTACCACGCATCTTGTGTTGCCGGAGTTGTACGTCAGTTAACTACTACCAGGAGTTGTCGAGCATTACTACGTACCTCGTGTTGCCGGTGTGGTAAGGCAGTTAGTTGCTACCAGGTGTTGCCGAGCATTACCACGTACTTTGTGTTACCGGTGTGGTACAGCAGTTAGTTATTACCAGGTGTTGCCGAGCATTACCACGTACCTATTGTTGCCGGGGTGGTAAGGCAGTTGGTTAGTACCAGGTGTTGCAGAGCATTACTACGTACCTTGTGTTGCAGGTATGATAAGGCAGTTAGTTACTACCAGTTGTTTCCGAGCATTACCGCGTACCTTGTATTGCCCTTCTGGTACTGCAGTTAGCTACTACCAGGTGTTGCCGAGCATTACCACGTAGATTGTGTTTCCGTTGTGGTACGGCAGTTAACTATAACCAGGTGTTTTCTAGCATTACAACGTACACTGTGTTGCCGGTGTGGTACCGCAGTTAGCTACTACCAGATGTTGCCGAGTATTTCCACATACCTTGTGTTGCCGGTCTGGTACTGCAGTTAGCAACTACGAGGTATTACCGAGCATTACCACGTACCTTGTGTTGCCGGTGTGGTAGTACGGCGGTTAACTACTACCAGGTGTTCTCGAGCATTACCACTTTGCTTGTGTTGCCGGTGTGGTACTGCAGTTAGCTACTACCAGGTAAAGCCGAGCATTACATCGTACCTTGTGTTGCCGGTGTGGTACGGCAGTCAACTACTACCAGGTGTTGTCGAGCATTACCACGTACCTTGTTTTGCCGGTGTGGTACTGCAGTTAGCTACTACCAGGTGTTGCCGAGCATTACCACGTACCTTGTGTTGCCGGTGTGCTACGGCAGTCAACTACTACCAGGTGATGCCGAGCATTACCACGTACCTTGTGTTGCCGGTGTGGTACGGCAGCGTTCTACTACCAGGTGTTGTCGAGCATTACCACCTACCTTGTGTTGCCGGTGTCGTACGGCGGTTAACTGCCACCAGGAATTGCAGAGCGTTTCCACGTACCCTGTGTTGCAGTTGTGGTACTGCTGTTATTTACTACCAGGTGTTGCCGTGCATTACCACGTACCTTGTGTTGCCGGTGTGGTACGAGAGTTAAATATTACCAGGTTGTTGGAGCATTACCAGGTACCTTGTGTTGCCGGTGTGGTACGGCAGTTAACTACTACCAGGTTTTGCCGAGCATTACCGCGTACCTTGTGTTGCCGGTGTGGTAAGGTAGTTAACTACTACCAGGTATAGCCGAGCATTACCAGGTACCTTGTGCTGCCGGTGTGGTACTGTAGTTAGCTACTACCAGGTGTTGCCGAACATTACCACGTACCTTGTGCTGCCGGTATGGTACGGTAGATAGCTAATACCAGGTGTAGCCGAACATTACCACGTACCTTGTTTTACCGGTGTGGTACTGCAGTTAGCAACTACCAGTGTTGCCCAGCATTACCACGTACCTTGTTGTCCGGTGTGGTACTGCAGTTAGTTACTACCAGTGTTACCGAGCATTACCACGTACCTTGTAATGCCAGTGTGGTACAGCATTTAGCTACTATTAGATGTTGCCGAGCATTGTCACGTACATTGTGTTGCCGGTGAGGTACTGCAGTTAGCTAATACCAGTGTTGCCCAGCATTACCACGTACCTTGTCGTCCGGTGTGGTACGGCAGTTAGTTACTACCAGTGTTACCGAGCATTACCACGTACCTTGTGTTGCCAGTGTGGTACAGCAGTTAGCTAATACCAGATGTTGCCGAGCATTGCCACGTACATTGTGTTGCCGGTGAGGTACTGCAGTTACCTACTACCAGTGTTGCCGAGCATTACAACGTAGCTTGTGTTGGAGGTGTGGTACTGCAGTTAGCTGCTACCAGATGTTGCCGAGCATTACCAGGTACCTTGTGTTACCGGTGTGGTACTACAGTTAGTTACTACCAGGTGTTGCCGAGCATTACCACGTACCTTGTGTTGCCCGTGTGGTACGGCAGTTAGTTACTACCGGTTTACCCGAGCATTACCACGTACTTTGTCGTTCGGTGTGGTACGGCAGTTAGTTACTACCAGTGTTGCCGAGCATTACCACGTACCTTGTTATCCAGTGTGGTACTGCAGTTAGCTACTACCAGATGTTGCCGAGCATTGCCATGTACATTGCATTGCCGGTGAGGAACGGCAGTAGTTACTAACAGTGTTGCCAAGCATTACCACGTACTTTGTGTCGCCGGTGTTTTACGGAAGTAGTTACTACCAGTGTTGCCGAGCATTACCACGTACATTGTTGCCGGTGTTGTACTGCAGTTAGCTACTACCAGGTGTTGCCGAGCATTACCACGTAACTTGTGTTGCCGGTGTGCCGGGGCAGTAGTTACTACCAAAGTTGCCGAGCATTACCACGTACCTTGTTATCCAGTGTGGTACTGCAGTTAGCTACTACCAGATGTTTCCGAGCATTGCCATGTACATTGCATTGCCAGTGTGGAACGGCAGTAGTTACTAACAGTGTTGCCAAGCATTACCACGTACTTTGTGTCGCCGGTGTGGTACGGCAGTAGTTACTACCAGTGTTGCCGAGCATTATCACGTACCTTGTGTTGCCGGTGTTGTACTGCAGTTAGCTACTACCAGTGTCGCCGAGCATTACCACGTACCTTGTATTGCCAGTGTGGTACGGCAGTTAGCTACTACCAGGTAATGTCAAGCATTACCACGTTTTTGTGTTGCCGGTGTGGTATTGCAGTTAGATACTACCAGTGTTCCTGAGCATTACCACGTAGCTTGTGTTGCCGTTGTGGTACTGCAGTTAGCTACTACCAGATGTTGCCGAGCATTACCACTTACCTTGTGTTGCCGTTGTGGTACGGCAGTAATTACTACCAGTGTTGCCGAGCATTACCACGTACCTTGTCTTGCCGGTGTGGTACTGCAGTTAGATACTACCAGGTACTGCCGAGCTATACCACGTACCTTGTGTTGCCGGGGTGGTACGGCAGTTAACTGCTACCTGGTGTTGTCGAGCATTACCACTTAGATTGTGTTGCCGTTGTGGTACTGCAGTTAGCTACTACCAGATGTTGCCGAGCAATACCACGTAGCTTGTGTTGCCGGTGTGGTACGGCAGTAGTTACTAACAGTGTTGCCGAGCATTACCACGCACATTATGTTGCCGGTCAGTAGGTATATATAGAGAGAGCGAGGCCACTTTTTTGCGTTTATATGGGAAAGGATAGGGAAAACGAGGCTAGATGCGACGGTTCAAGGAGGAAAATGCGTTTATATGGACGAGATAGGGAATACGAGGACTGACGCTAGGCTAGTCAGATGCTAAAGGAGGGAGGGATATGCTTTATACGAAAGAGATAGGGAATACAAGGAAAGATGCTAGGCTAGACAGAGGCTGAGTAAAGTATGGTTTATATGAGCGGTATAGGATAACGATGAGAGGTGTTAGACTAGACAGGGCTTGAAACGTAGTGCATGGTTTATATGAGAGATATAGGAAAACGAGGAAAGGTGTTAGGCTAGACAGAAGTCGAGGAGTAGAGTATGGTTTATATCAGAAGTATAGGAAAACGAGGAGAGGTATTAGGTTAGGAGAATTGAGTATGTGTTTATAAGGAGAGACGAGAAAACGGTGAGAGATCCTGTGCTAGGATAGACAGGTGTTAAAGTTAGGTTAGATAGGAAACCAAGGAGTGATACTCAGCTAGAGGGGGGGCAGGAGGGAATACTCTTTATGAGAGGTAGGGGGTCAAGGGAGTGGTGTTAGGCTAGACAGAGGTTGAGAGTATGCGTTTATATGTATGGGAAGTATAGGAAAACGCGGAGAGGTGTTAGGCTAGACAGAGGTCGAGGAGTAGAGTATGGTTTATATGAGAGGTACAGGGAAACGAGGAGAGGAGTTAGGCTAGGCAGAAGTCGAGGAGTAGAGCATGCTTTATATGAGAGGTATAGGAACAGGAGGAGAGGTGTTAGGCTAGACAGATACTAAAGGAGTAGCAATATGGACTTATATACAGGAGAGATAGGGAATAGGAGGTGCTAGACTTGAAAGCGACTTTAGACGTGAACTTAGTGGAAAACTGTTTGATGTCAATGTTCTAGACATGCCCATCACGTAACCTATTCAGGGAAAAGGTGACTGCTCAGGGAAAAAGGAGACCCACAAAGGGAAAAAGTTGACTAGCAAAGGGAAAAACGTGACCAGCAAAGGGAAAAAGGTGACCAGCAAAGGGAAAAAGGCGACCACCAAAGGGAAAAAGGTGACCTGCAACGGGAAAAGCTAACCCACTAACACTAACAGGTAAGTAATTCAGATAGTATTGCAAGAGGCTGACTGGATCATAGCAGTGTATGATTTCACAGGTAATTCAGCTAGTATCGTATGTTTTTAGGCTAATTCGTCTAGTAACACAGGATAGATTCCAGAGTCTAACTGCATCATAGCTATGCATGATTTCACAGCTAATTCAGCTAGTATCGTAGGTATTTAGGCTAATTCAGCTAGTATCACAGGAGGTTAGATTCCAGGGTTGGGTATAGCATAGTTTCATATTTCACAGGTAATTCAGAGGGTATCGTAGGTATTTAGGATAATTCAAGTAACATAGGTGTTTAGAGTAATTAAGCAAGCATTACAGGAGGGTAGGTTCCAGGGGTTGGTTATAGCCTAGTTTCGTATTTTACAGATAGTTCAGGTAATATCATAAGTATTTGAGGTAATCAGCATAGTTTCACAGATATTATTGATAATTTCGATCAGAGATTTGTATCACAGCTATTTAAGGTAAATGCAGGTGATTCAGGTTGTATCAATGGTATTTGAGTAATTTTAACAGGTAATTCAGGTAGTATCACAGGTGCTCGTGCTAATTTAGAGCAGGAATTCGTATCAGAGCTAGTTAAGGTAATTTCACATGATTCGGGTAGTATCACAGGTATTTAAATCATTTTCATAGCCAATTCAGCTAGTATCGTGAGCATTTAAGCTAATTCAGCTAGTATCACAGGAGGCTAGATTCCAGAGGCTAACTGCATCATAGCTATGCATGATTTCACAGCTAATTCAGCTAGTATCGTAGGTATTTAGGCTAATTCAGGTAGTATCACAGGAGGCTAGATTCCATGGTTGGGTATAGCATAGTTTCATATTTCACAGGTAATTCATCTAGTATCACAGGTACTCATGGTAATATAGAGAGTAATTCGATTATAAAACTTTTCTCATCCAACGTTACAACAATTTATATACTTTTTTCTAAATCTTACAAACTTATTATATGTTAAACAGTTATTGTACGATGCGGAGAGGGATAAACTGCATATTGGTTTACAAATTGAAAAGCTTTACGTCAACATACCTTTATTTTAGTTCGTTATAGATGTCTCTCCCCTTTTATCTAGGCTTGAGACTAGCACTAGGATTGCTCCTAATGGCAGGGTTACCACCTTCCCTTCCATCTTCTTCTTTCTTCATCAGGCGTCAGCTATCTGCATATACAGCACACAGATACCTTCTTTTTTAAGATTGTAGACTCACTAGAAAATCTTTATCTTTAACTTACATTCTTTTAAGCACTGTTTGTAATGGCGTAATGTCCATACGCATATGTTGTTATCCCGTCATCAGCAATAATTCTTTTATCATCAAACGGAGTCAATGCAATTTTATTCACTTGTACTGTAGCAAGGGCATGCTTTCGTGATAGGATCAGATTCATAGGTGTTCTGATGATTTCACTGGTTTTAAGACAGTCTGTATAGCTGTCAAACGAAATGTACTGCTTAATAGCGCTATGTTTTATACCTTTAATCTTTTTTATCATTGACCCTTGAATATCTAAGGCATACATCTTAGGACGTAGTCCAACAAAGCGTAGGATGATTTTGCTATTAGCCTCATCTTTAAATTTTCCCAATACCTTCTTGTTCTGAGTAGAGTAACATATATGGTTGGCAGGGTAATCAGCTGTATCGAGATGCTCAAGAAAACGTAGCTTGTCCTGGTACACATCTTCAGTTGTTACACGATGAATGAACGAATCAGTGTCCATATACATAAGCTTCAGGTTTTCAGCTCCATAATAAGGCAACAAAACGTCGTAATGATAGTTATACATTAATGTCTTGGAGATGTCCAACACACTCATACCAATGTATATAGGCTTGTTGAATACAATCTGACGAGAGGCCATATGTACAGCAGCTAGATTATCAGCATATATCGTCCTGTCGATAAACGTAGGCTTGGCGATCAGCTTCTCTAGAGTTTTTTCATTGGTCACCAGTCGTATATCCATACGATTACGCAGGTTCTCCATAGTTTTTCCAAACATAGCGTTGTTAAAGAGTTTGTAGAGATCCTTCTCGAAATCATTCGCAGCTTGTTGTCGTAGCCTGTTGTTAAATTCCACATAAGGTTTCAACCACTGAGACTGTCGGAATTGTAGCACACGATGGATTTTTGTTAGTCGTAGTCCATGACTAAGAGCTTGCTTCAAAGCCATGTAATGCACTACATACTTCTTTCGAGGTCCAAGATGAGGTATCAGTTTCTTTGTAGATGATTCCAATGGTTTCATACACTCTGGCAGGAAAGGTAGATCGTTGTGTAGATCGTGAAGTTCTGCAGGATACTCGATGTCGACTTCTAATATGTAGCCGTAAGGATCATCTTCTTGTAGTGTTTCTAAGTTGATTTCTTCAGGTGACACCCACTGAAATCCACCAAAAGGAAGGGCGTGACACATTGCCCACCCATATTGGTTATTTGCGTCCTCGTATGTGATAAATTGGGTTGGTCTCGTCGGATCAAACTTCTCCATATAAGTGTTATTAGCCTCAGCATACCGATGAGAAACTTGGCATAAACCTCCTCTTATACCTGATTCCACCATGAGTAGTTGATCATAATCTTGTAACAGTTCCAGCTTAATTCCAGTATACAGCAACATGGCGTCCCATGTAAGACCTGGAGAGGTAAAATAATGGGCAGGATCAACTTTGTGTGTTTTAAGGGTTTGCTCTCTGAACGTCTCAAAGACATCAGCTAGAAGAAGTACATCCGAAGTTAAGTAGAGATCGCTGTACTCTCCCAGGTTTCTCACATTAAACAGCTCCCATACATTTCTAGCATGATCGTAGTCAGCATCAGTAATTTCTTCTTCATTTAATCTATTGTAGAAGGAGTCCTTAGGAGGCAAGCAGGTCTCGTTCAGGGCATCCCATGACGTAACAAAATCATATGGAAATACACCCTTACGGGTCATCAACTTCAATTTGTCTTCTCCAAAGTACTTTAGCGTTTCAGGATACGAGGTTAGATTTTTTACCAACTTATCCAAGCTTGTACTGAGGAATCGGAAGCTATCCACAAATCGAAGCTTTATATCTCCTACATACTTGGTGAATGAGATATAGCTTTCTTCAGAGTTAGGAATTACCTCCACACGTTCACTTGTACAACCCAGCTCCTTAACAATGAAATGAGAGTCATATCCGCTAAGGTTATGCATGAAGACTGGTATATATTTAGGTGTTTTACAGGCTAAATTACATTCATTATGAAGACTTCCACGATATTCACCGCTGATGTGATCATGGTCGCGTACTTTATAGTTCTCTTCTGTAAAGGGTTTTCTACACAAGTAGCATGTCGTAGAAGGCTCGAAATCCTTTTGCTGTTGATCCGTAAGTTTCAGAGGCTTAGCAGATTTGTATATATTACCAATCATTTTTGCAAGAGATGTAAGGTACAGCATAAACGTCTGAGCAGCATCAGCACCACGATACACATAGGGATGCTTAGGAAGATCAGTTTCGAGATGTTCAACACTGGATGTAGGTTTCACGTAAACACAGAAGCTCATTGGTGTGTGCTCTTGATAAGGTGTTGTATAGGAAGTTTCAGGATTGGGTATACACGTATGGCATGGAGTGAGAATACTCTCAAAATCCGCATAGATGACATAAGGTACTTTCAGCATCCTCTCAACATTTTTAAACTGAACAATTGATTTCTCCTTGGTAGGCATAACTACCCTTGCAACACCATGTTGAATACAGACGGCTGCATGTTCTTGTAGTTTTTCCTGTCCACTTCGTCCATATCGATCATCAAAATGTGTAAAGCAGCGCTTACAAGTATAAACCCGTCCATTATGGTTAGTTTTCTGGTGTCGAACGAGTTTCTCAAAATTCTTTATATACACGTAGTGATGTTTTCCACTGCTGTCATTCAATAGTAGCAGGTCGCGATGTTCAGGTAGTTCAATATCAGCAACCTTTATCGGATACACTTCATGCTTCTCATCCAGCCCGAAAACGTTAATGGATATCTTGTTAAACTTCTCAAATTTAGGTATTTGAGAAAGTGGAGTAGGGTAGGAAACACAGCTGAAGTCGTACTTGTCTTGAAGTTGTTTGTATTTGTTCACACGCTGTGCATTCTCCCCTATGAATTTAGCTAATACAGAGTACATGAAACATTTCTCGTCGCTAAAGTTCTGGATGTTTATACATGCTTTCCTTGCTTCAACAGCTGACGGTAGTGGTATGTAGCTACTTCCTCGTAACGGGTTGTACTTGTTGATACGAAGTCGAACTCCTTCCACAGCAAGCAAAGCCCAGCTGCTACCCTTAAGCTGAGACTCCTCCATTTCAGTCACCAATTTCTTGAATTTCACTTCCATCGTTGAGTCCAGATCAGTTTCCAGGAAAACAGCTTGATTCCGTGTTTTAAATGTTTTGTCACAGGTTTCTCCAATACTGTTAACAAATCGACACTCAGCAAGCAGATTAATTTTAACACTCTTATGATTGCTAAGCTCTTTATGCACAGCATGGATTATACGTTGTTTTGCCTCTTGCAGATACATATTTAGGTCCTTAGCTGATTCGCATCGTATAAAATACGATTTCAATCGTCCTTCGAATGAAGTTTCGTATTCTTTCATATCGCAGTCCTCCATTGTTGACAGCAACTGATGTTTAGTTGGCTCCAATCTTCTTTTCTTCTGAGGGCTGCTTATTTCACATATATCTTCGTGTCGCTGTCCCTTATAACAATCTTTGAAGGTTACATTACAATGTTTACATTTGAAGAGCTTCTTGCAGCTCATCTCGTGTCTTCTCTTGTCATAACCTCGGAGGAACTTCTTCCCACATTTTCCGCATGCATATCCAGTAGCGCTTGGAATAATATCCTTATACGCTGAGTTATTCATCTTTATTCTTGATGTAATAACGTATTAATCACTGATCAATGAAATGTAGACCTCTTCACCTTGACACCACTTTAGAAAGCTGATTATTCTTGGAGAGAACACGATGTTAACACCTCAAGACTAATTAGCACAATGAAGTCCAATGCCCTAGATCACCATATTTATAGAGGGAGCACGAACCTTTTAGATCAATCATAAACTCGCTCCATAACCACGGGTATATGATCGCTCAACGTGTACTAACCCCCCAGCCATATAACCTCAAGTCTAGAGACAGGATGTTTATGACGTCACACCCAGAGACAGGATGTCTGGCAGCATCAAACACGTTTAAAATCGTCTCATAACTACCTGCTTATGCTGTCACACCAGCAAGAGAAGTATTCCCACACGCTCATTCAGACATATATTTCAAATTCAAAGCCTACCACCACCATCACCACCTATTGTACCAAGGTTAATTCCAGCTGTATTATCACAGTACTTAAAGTAAAAGCTTAAAAGGTAACGAGAAGATGTCCCCCTTATTTACTTAATTATCTCATGTTTTCATTCCCTTTTCAATTCTTCCTTTCCATCTTCTCACAGAAAGCCCATTACATTTAACTACAATCACGAGAAAAGCAATTTTTCCAGAGTTACACAGATTCTAAGCTTCTAAATCGAACCCGGTAATACTTTAAATAAATGTATTTTAGCTCCCCAATATCAGCATCTACCATTTAATCTTTACTCGAACCTGATATGATCCATAAGCTTGAAGATATATGAAATCGCCCTTCGGGATTCGATCTGAGTACTTTAAAGTAATATTTGTCACGATAACGATATTTAAGGACTAGATACTCTGTTTGCGTTTACCTTGACATGTTTATCTAAATTAAATTACGAGTTATTAAATTTTTGCAAGTAAATTTCATTGAATCGGTATTCGAACCCAGAACACCAGGAACAAACTAATTTATAATATTAGTCTGACATGTTAAACAAAGTTGTATGCAGTTACATCATCGATCTAGGTGATATATTCTAGTGTACAGAGGAAAATTAAGGAAGTCATTAAAAGATGGGGAATCGAACCAAGCACAACTGATTGACAATTATATACAGCATTAATCACCCATCATAGAAGCTATCAATCATGCTTTGCTTCACTCCTCTACCTCAGTTAGTTCCCGAGATAATGAAAATTTAAAAATTAAGGATCGAACCCAGGACGTCAGGTATCTAATTACACATTTACAAGATACTACCTAATAACATAAACGCAATAAAGTTTATTTGGCGTCTTTATCTTAATTGGTTTAGGAGTTATTAAATTTATAATTAAATTCCATCGAATCAGTATTCGAACCCAGAACACCAAGAACAAAATAATTTACAATATGAGTTTGGAATGCATAAAGGTGCTGTATGTAGTTACAGCATCAATGTAATTGATATTTTCTAGAGTATAGAGTAAAATTAAGGAAGTCATTAAAAAATCGGGATTCGAACTAGAGACAACTGATTGAAAATTATATACAGTATTAATTACACATTATAACAGCTATCAAACATGCTTTGGTCCATTCCTCTAGCTTTCTTAGTTTCCGAGATAATAAAGTTTTTAAAATTAAGGATCGAACCCAGGACACCAGGTACCAAAATATACATCCACAAGAAACTAACTAATGACATTAATGTAATAAAGTTTATTTGGCGTCTTTATCTTAATTTGTCTCTGAGTTATTAGAAGATGAATTTGCATTCACTCCTAGGATTCGAACCCAGGCATCCCGGTCAACTTGGAACAAGGTCCTAATGACGCGGCGCATTCCAAAGAATTGATTAGTTTTTATCCCATTGTTCTATCTCTTTTCATTCAGGAGATATAAGCGATTAAACAGTAGAAATATAATGGCGACTTGAGCCCACAGAGAGATGCCGACATCTGATAAAGTTCTTTGATCTATGCCGGCAAGCTCCGCCCATTTTATTTCTACTGTTTAATTTTACTCTATACTCTAGAAAATATCAATTACATTGATGCTGTAACTACATACAGCACCTTTATGCATTCCAAACTCATATTGTAAATTATTTTGTTCCTGGTGTTCTGGGTTCGAATACTGATTCGATGGAATTTAATTATAAATTTAATAACTCCTAAACCAATTAAGATAAAGACGCCAAATAAACTTTATTGCGTTTATGTTATTAGGTAGTATCTTGTAAATGTGTAATTAGATACCTGACGTCCTGGGTTCGATCCTTAATTTTTAAATTTTCATTATCTCGGGAACTAACTGAGGTAGAGGAGTGAAGCAAAGCATGATTGATAGCTTCTATGATGGGTGATTAATGCTGTATATAATTGTCAATCAGTTGTGCTTGGTTCGATTCCCCATCTTTTAATGACTTCCTTAATTTTCCTCTGTACACTAGAATATATCACCTAGATCGATGATGTAACTGCATACAACTTTGTTTAACATGTCAGACTAATATTATAAATTAGTTTGTTCCTGGTGTTCTGGGTTCGAATACCGATTCAATGAAATTTACTTGCAAAAATTTAATAACTCGTAATTTAATTTAGATAAACATGTCAAGGTAAACGCAAACAGAGTATCTAGTCCTTAAATATCGTTATCGTGACAAATATTACTTTAAAGTACTCAGATCGAATCCCGAAGGGCGATTTCATATATCTTCAAGCTTATGGATCATATCAGGTTCGAGTAAAGATTAAATGGTAGATGCTGATATTGGGGAGCTAAAATACATTTATTTAAAGTATTACCGGGTTCGATTTAGAAGCTTAGAATCTGTGTAACTCTGGAAAAATTGCTTTTCTCGTGATTGTAGTTAAATGTAATGGGCTTTCTGTGAGAAGATGGAAAGGAAGAATTGAAAAGGGAATGAAAACATGAGATAATTAAGTAAATAAGGGGGACATCTTCTCGTTACCTTTTAAGCTTTTACTTTAAGTACTGTGATAATACAGCTGGAATTAACCTTGGTACAATAGGTGGTGATGGTGGTGGTAGGCTTTGAATTTGAAATATATGTCTGAATGAGCGTGTGGGAATACTTCTCTTGCTGGTGTGACAGCATAAGCAGGTAGTTATGAGACGATTTTAAACGTGTTTGATGCTGCCAGACATCCTGTCTCTGGGTGTGACGTCATAAACATCCTGTCTCTAGACTTGAGGTTATATGGCTGGGGGGTTAGTACACGTTGAGCGATCATATACCCGTGGTTATGGAGCGAGTTTATGATTGATCTAAAAGGTTCGTGCTCCCTCTATAAATATGGTGATCTAGGGCATTGGACTTCATTGTGCTAATTAGTCTTGAGGTGTTAACATCGTGTTCTCTCCAAGAATAATCAGCTTTCTAAAGTGGTGTCAAGGTGAAGAGGTCTACATTTCATTGATCAGTGATTAATACGTTATTACATCAAGAATAAAGATGAATAACTCAGCGTATAAGGATATTATTCCAAGCGCTACTGGATATGCATGCGGAAAATGTGGGAAGAAGTTCCTCCGAGGTTATGACAAGAGAAGACACGAGATGAGCTGCAAGAAGCTCTTCAAATGTAAACATTGTAATGTAACCTTCAAAGATTGTTATAAGGGACAGCGACACGAAGATATATGTGAAATAAGCAGCCCTCAGAAGAAAAGAAGATTGGAGCCAACTAAACATCAGTTGCTGTCAACAATGGAGGACTGCGATATGAAAGAATACGAAACTTCATTCGAAGGACGATTGAAATCGTATTTTATACGATGCGAATCAGCTAAGGACCTAAATATGTATCTGCAAGAGGCAAAACAACGTATAATCCATGCTGTGCATAAAGAGCTTAGCAATCATAAGAGTGTTAAAATTAATCTGCTTGCTGAGTGTCGATTTGTTAACAGTATTGGAGAAACCTGTGACAAAACATTTAAAACACGGAATCAAGCTGTTTTCCTGGAAACTGATCTGGACTCAACGATGGAAGTGAAATTCAAGAAATTGGTGACTGAAATGGAGGAGTCTCAGCTTAAGGGTAGCAGCTGGGCTTTGCTTGCTGTGGAAGGAGTTCGACTTCGTATCAACAAGTACAACCCGTTACGAGGAAGTAGCTACATACCACTACCGTCAGCTGTTGAAGCAAGGAAAGCATGTATAAACATCCAGAACTTTAGCGACGAGAAATGTTTCATGTACTCTGTATTAGCTAAATTCATAGGGGAGAATGCACAGCGTGTGAACAAATACAAACAACTTCAAGACAAGTACGACTTCAGCTGTGTTTCCTACCCTACTCCACTTTCTCAAATACCTAAATTTGAGAAGTTTAACAAGATATCCATTAACGTTTTCGGGCTGGATGAGAAGCATGAAGTGTATCCGATAAAGGTTGCTGATATTGAACTACCTGAACATCGCGACCTGCTACTATTGAATGACAGCAGTGGAAAACATCACTACGTGTATATAAAGAATTTTGAGAAACTCGTTCGACACCAGAAAACTAACCATAATGGACGGGTTTATACTTGTAAGCGCTGCTTTACACATTTTGATGATCGATATGGACGAAGTGGACAGGAAAAACTACAAGAACATGCAGCCGTCTGTATTCAACATGGTGTTGCAAGGGTAGTTATGCCTACCAAGGAGAAATCAATTGTTCAGTTTAAAAATGTTGAGAGGATGCTGAAAGTACCTTATGTCATCTATGCGGATTTTGAGAGTATTCTCACTCCATGCCATACGTGTATACCCAATCCTGAAACTTCCTATACAACACCTTATCAAGAGCACACACCAATGAGCTTCTGTGTTTACGTGAAACCTACATCCAGTGTTGAACATCTCGAAACTGATCTTCCTAAGCATCCCTATGTGTATCGTGGTGCTGATGCTGCTCAGACGTTTATGCTGTACCTTACATCTCTTGCAAAAATGATTGGTAATATATACAAATCTGCTAAGCCTCTGAAACTTACGGATCAACAGCAAAAGGATTTCGAGCCTTCTATGACATGCTACTTGTGTAGAAAACCCTTTACAGAAGAGAACTATAAAGTACGCGACCATGATCACATCAGCGGTGAATATCGTGGAAGTCTTCATAATGAATGTAATTTAGCCTGTAAAACACCTAAATATATACCAGTCTTCATGCATAACCTTAGCGGATATGACTCTCATTTCATTGTTAAGGAGCTGGGTTGTACAAGTGAACGTGTGGAGGTAATTCCTAACTCTGAAGAAAGCTATATCTCATTCACCAAGTATGTAGGAGATATAAAGCTTCGATTTGTGGATAGCTTCCGATTCCTCAGTACAAGCTTGGATAAGTTGGTAAAAAATCTAACCTCGTATCCTGAAACGCTAAAGTACTTTGGAGAAGACAAATTGAAGTTGATGACCCGTAAGGGTGTATTTCCATATGATTTTGTTACGTCATGGGATGCCCTGAACGAGACCTGCTTGCCTCCTAAGGACTCCTTCTACAATAGATTAAATGAAGAAGAAATTACTGATGCTGACTACGATCATGCTAGAAATGTATGGGAGCTGTTTAATGTGAGAAACCTGGGAGAGTACAGCGATCTCTACTTAACTTCGGATGTACTTCTTCTAGCTGATGTCTTTGAGACGTTCAGAGAGCAAACCCTTAAAACACACAAAGTTGATCCTGCCCATTATTTTACCTCTCCAGGTCTTACATGGGACGCCATGTTGCTGTATACTGGAATTAAGCTGGAACTGTTACAAGATTATGATCAACTACTCATGGTGGAATCAGGTATAAGAGGAGGTTTATGCCAAGTTTCTCATCGGTATGCTGAGGCTAATAACACTTATATGGAGAAGTTTGATCCGACGAGACCAACCCAATTTATCACATACGAGGACGCAAATAACCAATATGGGTGGGCAATGTGTCACGCCCTTCCTTTTGGTGGATTTCAGTGGGTGTCACCTGAAGAAATCAACTTAGAAACACTACAAGAAGATGATCCTTACGGCTACATATTAGAAGTCGACATCGAGTATCCTGCAGAACTTCACGATCTACACAACGATCTACCTTTCCTGCCAGAGTGTATGAAACCATTGGAATCATCTACAAAGAAACTGATACCTCATCTTGGACCTCGAAAGAAGTATGTAGTGCATTACATGGCTTTGAAGCAAGCTCTTAGTCATGGACTACGACTAACAAAAATCCATCGTGTGCTACAATTCCGACAGTCTCAGTGGTTGAAACCTTATGTGGAATTTAACAACAGGCTACGACAACAAGCTGCGAATGATTTCGAGAAGGATCTCTACAAACTCTTTAACAACGCTATGTTTGGAAAAACTATGGAGAACCTGCGTAATCGTATGGATATACGACTGGTGACCAATGAAAAAACTCTAGAGAAGCTGATCGCCAAGCCTACGTTTATCGACAGGACGATATATGCTGATAATCTAGCTGCTGTACATATGGCCTCTCGTCAGATTGTATTCAACAAGCCTATATACATTGGTATGAGTGTGTTGGACATCTCCAAGACATTAATGTATAACTATCATTACGACGTTTTGTTGCCTTATTATGGAGCTGAAAACCTGAAGCTTATGTATATGGACACTGATTCGTTCATTCATCGTGTAACAACTGAAGATGTGTACCAGGACAAGCTACGTTTTCTTGAGCATCTCGATACAGCTGATTACCCTGCCAACCATATATGTTACTCTACTCAGAACAAGAAGGTATTGGGAAAATTTAAAGATGAGGCTAATAGCAAAATCATCCTACGCTTTGTTGGACTACGTCCTAAGATGTATGCCTTAGATATTCAAGGGTCAATGATAAAAAAGATTAAAGGTATAAAACATAGCGCTATTAAGCAGTACATTTCGTTTGACAGCTATACAGACTGTCTTAAAACCAGTGAAATCATCAGAACACCTATGAATCTGATCCTATCACGAAAGCATGCCCTTGCTACAGTACAAGTGAATAAAATTGCATTGACTCCGTTTGATGATAAAAGAATTATTGCTGATGACGGGATAACAACATATGCGTATGGACATTACGCCATTACAAACAGTGCTTAAAAGAATGTAAGTTAAAGATAAAGATTTTCTAGTGAGTCTACAATCTTAAAAAAGAAGGTATCTGTGTGCTGTATATGCAGATAGCTGACGCCTGATGAAGAAAGAAGAAGATGGAAGGGAAGGTGGTAACCCTGCCATTAGGAGCAATCCTAGTGCTAGTCTCAAGCCTAGATAAAAGGGGAGAGACATCTATAACGAACTAAAATAAAGGTATGTTGACGTAAAGCTTTTCAATTTGTAAACCAATATGCAGTTTATCCCTCTCCGCATCGTACAATAACTGTTTAACATATAATAAGTTTGTAAGATTTAGAAAAAAGTATATAAATTGTTGTAACGTTGGATGAGAAAAGTTTTATAATCGAATTACTCTCTATATTACCATGAGTACCTGTGATACTAGATGAATTACCTGTGAAATATGAAACTATGCTATACCCAACCATGGAATCTAGCCTCCTGTGATACTACCTGAATTAGCCTAAATACCTACGATACTAGCTGAATTAGCTGTGAAATCATGCATAGCTATGATGCAGTTAGCCTCTGGAATCTAGCCTCCTGTGATACTAGCTGAATTAGCTTAAATGCTCACGATACTAGCTGAATTGGCTATGAAAATGATTTAAATACCTGTGATACTACCCGAATCATGTGAAATTACCTTAACTAGCTCTGATACGAATTCCTGCTCTAAATTAGCACGAGCACCTGTGATACTACCTGAATTACCTGTTAAAATTACTCAAATACCATTGATACAACCTGAATCACCTGCATTTACCTTAAATAGCTGTGATACAAATCTCTGATCGAAATTATCAATAATATCTGTGAAACTATGCTGATTACCTCAAATACTTATGATATTACCTGAACTATCTGTAAAATACGAAACTAGGCTATAACCAACCCCTGGAACCTACCCTCCTGTAATGCTTGCTTAATTACTCTAAACACCTATGTTACTTGAATTATCCTAAATACCTACGATACCCTCTGAATTACCTGTGAAATATGAAACTATGCTATACCCAACCCTGGAATCTAACCTCCTGTGATACTAGCTGAATTAGCCTAAATACCTACGATACTAGCTGAATTAGCTGTGAAATCATGCATAGCTATGATGCAGTTAGACTCTGGAATCTATCCTGTGTTACTAGACGAATTAGCCTAAAAACATACGATACTAGCTGAATTACCTGTGAAATCATACACTGCTATGATCCAGTCAGCCTCTTGCAATACTATCTGAATTACTTACCTGTTAGTGTTAGTGGGTTAGCTTTTCCCGTTGCAGGTCACCTTTTTCCCTTTGGTGGTCGCCTTTTTCCCTTTGCTGGTCACCTTTTTCCCTTTGCTGGTCACGTTTTTCCCTTTGCTAGTCAACTTTTTCCCTTTGTGGGTCTCCTTTTTCCCTGAGCAGTCACCTTTTCCCTGAATAGGTTACGTGATGGGCATGTCTAGAACATTGACATCAAACAGTTTTCCACTAAGTTCACGTCTAAAGTCGCTTTCAAGTCTAGCACCTCCTATTCCCTATCTCTCCTGTATATAAGTCCATATTGCTACTCCTTTAGTATCTGTCTAGCCTAACACCTCTCCTCCTGTTCCTATACCTCTCATATAAAGCATGCTCTACTCCTCGACTTCTGCCTAGCCTAACTCCTCTCCTCGTTTCCCTGTACCTCTCATATAAACCATACTCTACTCCTCGACCTCTGTCTAGCCTAACACCTCTCCGCGTTTTCCTATACTTCCCATACATATAAACGCATACTCTCAACCTCTGTCTAGCCTAACACCACTCCCTTGACCCCCTACCTCTCATAAAGAGTATTCCCTCCTGCCCCCCCTCTAGCTGAGTATCACTCCTTGGTTTCCTATCTAACCTAACTTTAACACCTGTCTATCCTAGCACAGGATCTCTCACCGTTTTCTCGTCTCTCCTTATAAACACATACTCAATTCTCCTAACCTAATACCTCTCCTCGTTTTCCTATACTTCTGATATAAACCATACTCTACTCCTCGACTTCTGTCTAGCCTAACACCTTTCCTCGTTTTCCTATATCTCTCATATAAACCATGCACTACGTTTCAAGCCCTGTCTAGTCTAACACCTCTCATCGTTATCCTATACCGCTCATATAAACCATACTTTACTCAGCCTCTGTCTAGCCTAGCATCTTTCCTTGTATTCCCTATCTCTTTCGTATAAAGCATATCCCTCCCTCCTTTAGCATCTGACTAGCCTAGCGTCAGTCCTCGTATTCCCTATCTCGTCCATATAAACGCATTTTCCTCCTTGAACCGTCGCATCTAGCCTCGTTTTCCCTATCCTTTCCCATATAAACGCAAAAAAGTGGCCTCGCTCTCTCTATATATACCTACTCCGGTCTTGTACTGCAGTTAGCTACTACCAGGTGTTGCCGAGCATTACCACGTTTGTTATGTTCCCGGTGTGGTACGGCAGTTAACTATAACCAGGTGTTGTCGCGCATTACCAGGTAGCTTGTGTTGCCGGTGTGGTACTGCTGTTAGCTACTACCAGGTGTTGCCGAGCATTACCACGTACCTTGTGTTGCCGGTGTGGTACTGCAGTTAGCTACTACCAGGTGTTGTCGAACATTACCACGTACATTGTGTTGCCGGTGTTGTACTGCAGTTAGCTACTAACAGGTTTTGTGCAGCTTTACCACGCATATTGTGTAGCCGGTGTTGTACGTCAGTTAACTACTACCAGGAGTTGTCGAGAATTACTACGTACCTTGTGTTGCCGGTGTGGTAAGGCAGGTAGTTGCTACCAAGTGTTTCCGACTATTAGCACCTACCTTGTGTTACCGGTGTGGTCAGGCAGTTAGTTATTACTAGGTGTTGCCGAGCATTACCACGTATCTAGTGATGCAACTGTGGTAAGGCAGCTAGTTAGTACCAGGTGTTGCGAAGCATTACCCCGTATCTTGTCTTGCCGGTCTGGTACTGCAGTTACTTGCTACCAGATGATGCCGAGCATTAGCACGTACCTTGTTTATCCGGTGTGGTACGGCAGTAGTTTCTAACAGTGTTGCCAGCATTACCACGTACCTTGTGTTGCCTGAGTGGCACGGCAGTAGTTACTACCAGTGTTTTCTAGCATTACCACTTATCTTGTGTTGCCGGTGTGGTACGGCAGTAGTTACTACCAGTGTTGCCGGGCATTACAACTTATCTTGTGTTGCCGGTGTGGTAAGGCAGTAGTTACTACCAGTGTTGCCGAGCATTACCACGTACCTTGTGTTGCCGATGTGGTACGGCCTTAGTTACTACCAGTGTTGCCGAGCATTACCACGTACCTTGTGTTGACGGTGTGGTACGCAGTAGTTAATACCGGTGTTGCCGGGCATTAGCACGTACCTTGTGTTGCCGTTGTGGTACGGCAGTAGTTACTACCAGTGTTGCCGAGGATTACCACGTTTCTTGTGTTGTCGGATTGGTACGGCAGTAGTTACTACAAGTGTTGCCGAGCATTAGCACGTACCTTGTGTTACCGGTGTGGTACGGCAGTAGTTACTACCAGTGTTGCCGAGCATTTGCACGAACCTTGTTTATCCGGTGTGGTACGGCAGTAGTTACTAACAGTGTTGCCGAGCATTACCACGTTCATTGTGTTGCCGGTGTGGTACGGCAATAGTTACTACCAGTGTGCACAGAATTAGCACGTACCATGTGTTGCCGGTATAGTACGGAAGTAGTCACTACCAGTGCTGCCGAGCATTACCACGTTCCTTGTGTTGCCGGTGTGGTACGGCAGTATTTACTTCCAGTGTTGCCGAGCATTACCACGTACCTTGTGTTGCCGGTGTGGCACGTCAGTAGTTACTACCAGTGATGCCGAGCATTAGGTCGTACCTTCTTTTGCCAGTGTGGTACGGCAGTAGTTACTACCGTGTTGCCCAGCGTTAACACGTAGTTTGGGTTGCCGGTGTGGTACGGCTGTAGTTACTAACAGTGATGCCGAGCATTACCACGTGGCTTGTTTTGCCGGTGCGGTACGGCAGTAGTTACCACCATTGTTGCCGAGCATTACCACGTAATTTGTTTTGACGGTGTGGTACGGCAGTAGTTACTACCAGTGTTGCCAAGCATTACCACGTACCTTGTGTTGCCGGTGTGGTACGGCAGTATATACTACCAGTAATGCCTAGCATTGTTACGTAATTTGTGTTGCCGGTGTGGTACGGGAGTAGTTACTACCTGTGTTGCCGAGCATTACCACGTACCTTGTGTTTTCGGTGTGGTACGGCAGTAGTTACTACCAGTGTTGCCGAGCATTACCACGTACCTTGTGCTGCCGGTGTTGTACTGCAGTTAGCTGCTACCAGGTGTTCCCGAACATTACCACGTACCTTGTGTTGCCGGGGTGGAACGGCAGTTAACTACTACCAGGTGATGTCGAGCATTACCACGTACGTTGTGTTGCCGGTGTGGCACTGCAGTTAGCGACTACAAGTTGTTGTCGAGCATTACCACTTAGCTTGTGTTGCCGGTGCGTTACGGCAGTAGTTACTACCAGTTTGCCGAGCATTACCACGTACCTTGCGTTGCCGGTGTGGTACGGCAGTAGTTACTAACAGTTTTGCCGAACATTACCTCGTACCTTGTGTTGCCGGAGTGGTACGGTAGTAGTTACTAACAGTGTTGCCGAGCACTACCACTTATCTTGTGTTGCCGGTGTAGTACGGCAGTAGTTGCTACCAGTTGTGCCGAGCATTACAATCTTCCTTATTTAGCAGGTGTGGTACGGCAGTAGTTACTACCAGTGTTGCCGAGAATTTCCACGTACCTTGTGTTGCCGGTGTAGTACGGCGGTAGTTACTACCAGTGTTGCCAAGCATTACCACGTACCTTGTGTTGACGGTGTGGTACGGCAGTAGTTAGTACCAGAGTTTCCGAGCATTACCACGTATCTTGTGTCCGGTGTTGTACTGCAGTTAGCTACTACCAGGTGTTACCAAGCATTACAACGTCCCTTTTGTTGCCGGTATTATACGGCAGTTAGCTACTACCACTGATGCCGATAGTTACCACGCACCTTCTGTTGCCGGTGTGGTATTGCAGTAAGCTACTACCAAAGTTGCCGAGCATTAACAAGTACCTTCTTTTGCCGGAGTGGTACGGCAGTTAGCTACTAGCAGTGTTTCCGAGCATTACCACGTACCTTGTGTTGCCGGTGCGCTACTGCAGTTAGCTACTAACAGGTGTTGTCGAGCATTACCACGTACCTTGCGTTGTCGCTGTTGTACGCTAGTTAACTTCCAACAGTCTTGCCGAGCTCTCCACATACCTTGCGTTGCCGGTGTTGTACTGTAGTTACCTACTACCAGGTGTTGCCGAACATTACCATGTACATTAAGTTGCCTGTATTATACTGCAGTCATCTACTACCAGTGTTGCCGAGAATTACCACGCACCTTGTGTTGCTGGTGCTTTATTGCAGTTAGCTACTACCACAGTTGCCGAGGATTACCATGTACTTGCGTTGCCGGTGTTGTACAGCAGTTAGGTATTACTAGGTGTTGCCGAGCATTACCACGTACCTTGTGCTGCCGGTATGGTACGGCAGTTAACTACTACCAGGTGTTGCCGAGCATACCACGTACGTCTTGTTGCCGTTGTGATACGGCAGTTAGAGACTACCAGGTGATGCCGAGCACTACCATGAACCTTGTTGTCCGCTGTTGTACTGCAGTTAGTTACTACCAGATGTTAGCGAGCATTACCACGTACCTTGTGTTGCTGGTGTGCTACGGCAGTTAACTACTACCAGATGTTACCGAGTATTATCACGTACCTTGTGTTGCCGGGTGTGGTACGGCTGTTAACTACTACCAGGAGTTGCCGAGGATTACCACGTACCTTGTTTATCCGGTGGGGTACGGCAGTAGTTACTAACAGTGTTGCCGAGCATTACCACGTTCCTTGTATTGCCGGTGTGGTACGGCAGTAGTTACTACCAGTTTTGCCGAGCATTAGCACGTACATTGTGTTTCCGGTATGGTACGGCAGTAGTTACTACCAGTGTTGCCGAGCAATACCACGTTCCTTGTGTTGCCGTTGTGGTACGGCAGTAGTCACTGCCAGTGTTGCCGAGCATTACCACGTACCTTGTATAGCCGGTGTGGTACGGCAGTTAGTTACTACCAGTGTTGCCGAGCATTACCTTGTACTTTATGTTGCCGGTGTGGTAAAGCAGTAGTTACTACCAGTGTTGGCGAGCATTAGCACGTACCTTGTGTTTCAGTTGTAATACGCCATAACTTACTACCAGTTTTGCCGAGCATTACCACGTAGCTTGGTTTGCCGGAGTCGTACGGCAGTAGTTAATAACAGTTTTACAGAGCATTACCACGTACCTTGTGTTGCCGGTGTCGTAGGCAGTAGCTACTAACACTGTTGCCAGTGTGGTAGGGCAGTAGTTACTACCAGTGTTGCCAAGCATTACGACGTACCTTGTGTTGCCGGTGTGGTACGGTAGTAGTTACTACCAGTGTTGCCAAGCATTACCACGTACTTTGTGTTGCCGTTGTGGAACGGCAGTAGTTACTATCTGTGTTGCTGAGGAGTACCACGTAATTTGTCTTGCCGGGGTGATAAGGCAGTAGTTACTACCAGTGGTTCCGAGCATTACCACGTACTTTGTGATGCAGGTGTTGTACTGCAGTTAGCTACTACCAGGTGTTGCCGAGCATACCACGTACGTCTTGTTGCCGTTCTGATACAGCAGTTAGAGACTACCAGGTGATGCCGAGCACTACCATGAACCTTGTGTACCGCTGTTGTACTGCAGTTAGTTACTACCAGATGTTAGCGAGCATTACCACGTACCTTGTGTTGCTGCTGTGCTACGGCAGTTAACTACTACCAGATGTTACCGAGTATTATCACGTACCTTGTGTTGCCGGTGTGGTACGGCTGTTAACTACTACCAGATGTTACCGAGTATTATCACGTACCTTGTGTTGCCGGGTGTGGCACGGCTGTTAACTACTACCAGGAGTTGCCGAGGATTACCACGTACCTTGCTTATCCGGTGTGGTACGGCAGTAGTTACTAACAGTGCTGCCGAGCATTACCACGTTCCTTGTATTGCCGGTGTGGTACGGCAGTAGTTACTACCAGTTTTGCCGAGCATTAGCACGTACATTGTGTTTCCGGTATGGTACGGCAGTAGTTACTACCAGTGTTGCCGAGCAATACCACGTTCCTTGTGTTGCCGGTGTGGTACGGCAGTAGTCACTGCCAGTGTTGCCGAGCATTACCACGTACCTTGTATTGCCGGTGTGGTACGGCAGTTAGTTACTACCAGTGTTGCCGAGCATTACCTTGCACTTTATGTTGCCGGTGTGGTAAGGCAGTAGTTACTACCAGTGTTGGCGAGCATTAGCACGTACCTTGTGTTTCAGTTGTAATACGCCATAACTTACTACCAGTTTTGCCGAGCATTACCAAGTAGCTTGGTTTGCCGGAGTCGTACGGCAGTAGTTAATAACAGTGTTACAGAGCATTACCACGTACCTTGTGTTGCCGGTGTCGTACGGCAGTAGCTACTAACACTGTTGCCAGTGTGGTAGGGCAGTAGTTACTACCAGGGTTGCCAAGCATTACCACGTACCTTGTGTTGCCGGTGTGGTACGGTAGTAGTTACTACCAGTGTTGCCAAGCATTACCACGTACTTTGTGTTGCCGTTGTGGAACGGCAGTACTTACTATCTGTGTTGCTGAGGAGTACCACGTAATTTGTCTTGCCGGGGTGATACGGCAGTAGTTACTACCAGTGGTTCCAAACATTACCACGTACTTTGTGATGCAGGTGTTGTACTGCAGTTAGCTACTACCAGGTGTTGCCGAGCATTACCACGTACCTTGTGTTGCCGGTGTGGTACTGCAGTTAGCTACTACCAGGTGCTGTCGAGCATTACCACTTAGCTGTTATTACATGTATGGTGCGGCAGTAGCTACTACCAGTGTTGCCGAGCATTACCACGTACCTTGTTTTGCCGGTGTGGTACGGCAGTTTGCTACTACCAGTGTTGCCGAGCATTACCACGTAGCTTCTTTTTCCGGTGTGATACGGCAGTAGTTACTACCAGTGTTGCCGAGCATTACCACGTACCTTGTGATGCCGGTGTGGTACGGCAGTAGTTACCACCAGTGTTGCCGACCATTACCACGCACTTTGTGTTGCCCGTTTGGTACGGAAGTAGTTACTACCAGGTGTTGCCGAGCATTACCACGTACCTTGTGTTGCCCATGTGGTACGGCAAATTAGTTCTACCGGTTTTGCCGAGCTTCACCACATACTTTGTTGTTCGGTGTGGTACGGCAGTTAGTTAATACCAGTGTTGCCGAGCATTACCACGTACCTTGTTGTCCAGTGTGGTGCTGCAGTTAGCTACTAAAGATGTTGCCGAGAATTTCCATTTACATTGTATTGCCGGTGTGGTACGGCAGTAGTTACTAACAGTGTTGCCAAGCATTACTACGTACTTTGTGTTGCCGGTGTGGTACGGCAGTGGTTACTACCAGTGTTTCCGAGCATTACCACGTACCTTGTTTTGCCGGTTTTGTACTACACTTAGCTATTACCAAATGTTACCATGTAACTTGTGCTGCCGGTGTGGCGGGGCAGTAGGTACTACCAGTTTCGCCGAGCATTACCACGTACCTTGTGTTGCCGGTGTGGTACGGCAGTAGTTACTACCAGTGTTACCGAGCATTGGCACGTACCTTGTTTATCCGGTGTGGTACGGCAGTAGATACTAACAGTGTTGCCGAGCATTTTCACGTACCTTTTGTTGCCGGTGTGATACGGCAGTATTTACCTCCAGTGTTGCCAAGCATTACCATGTTCCTTGTATTGGCGGTTAGGTACGGCAGTAGTTACTGGCAGTGTTTCCGAGCATTACCACGTACCTTGTGAGGCCGGTGTGGTACGGCAGCTAGTTACTGCCAGTGTTGCCGAGCATTACCTCGTACCTTGTTTTGCCGGTGTGGTACGGTAGTAGTTACTGCCAGTGTTGCCGAGCAAAAGCAGGTACCTTGTGTGCCGGTGTAGTACGGCAGTAGTTACTACCAGTGTTGCCGAGCATTACCACGTACCTTTTGTTGCCCTTTGGTACGGCAGTAGTTACTAACAGTGTTACCGAGCATTACCACGTACCTTGTGTTGCCGGTGTGGTACGGCAGTAGTTACTATCAGTGTTGCCGAGCATTACCGCGTACGTTGTGTTGACGGTGTGGTACGGCAGTAGTTACTATCAGTGTTGCCGAGCATTAGCAACTAACTTGTGTTGCCGGTGTGGTACGGCAGTAGTTACTACCAGTGTTGCCGAGCATTACCACGTACTTTTTGTTGCCGGTGTGGTACGGCAGTAGTTACTACCAATGTTGCCGAGCATTACCACGTTCCTTGTGTAGCCGGTGTGGTACGGCAGTAGTTACTACCAGTGTTGCCGAACATTGGCACGTACCTTGTTTATCCGGTGTGGTACGGCAGTAGTTACTAACAGTGTTGCCGAGCATTTTCACGTTCCTTGTGTTGCCGGTGTTGTACGGCAGTAGTTACTACCAGTGTTGCCAAACATTACAACGTTCCTTTTGTTGCCGGTGTGGTACGGCAGTAGTTACTAACAGTGTTGCCGAGCATTACCACGTACCTTGTGTTGCCGGTGTGGTATGGCAGTAGTTACTAACAGTGTTGCCGAGCATTAGCACGTACCTTGTGTTGCCGGTGTAGTACGGCATCTGTTTCTACCAGTGTTGCCGAACATTACCACGTACTTTGTTTTGCCGGTGTGGTACGGCAATAGTTACTAACAGTGTTGCCGAGCATTATCACGTACCTTATGTTGCCAGTGTGGTACGGCAGTAATTACTACCAGTGTTGCCGACCGTTACCGCGTACTTTGAGTTGCCGGTGTGGTACGGCAGTAGTTACTATCAGTGTTGCCGAGCATTACCGCGTACGTTGTGTTGACGGTGTGGTACGGCAGTAGTTACTATCAGTGTTGCCGAGCATTAGCAACTAACTTGTGTTGCCGGTGTGGTACGGCAGTAGTTACTACCAGTGTTGCCGAGCATTACCACGTACTTTTTGTTGCCGGTGTGGTACGGCAGTAGTTACTACCAATGTTGCCGAGCATTACCACGTTCCTTGTGTAGCCGGTGTGGTACGGCAGTAGTTACTACCAGTGTTGCCGAACATTGGCACGTACCTTGTTTATCCGGTGTGGTACGGCAGTAGTTACTAACAGTGTTGCCGAGCATTTTCACGTTCCTTGTGTTGCCGGTGTTGTACGGCAGTAGTTACTACCAGTGTTGCCAAACATTACAACGTTCCTTTTGTTGCCGGTGTGGTACGGCAGTAGTTACTAACAGTGTTGCCGAGCATTACCACGTACCTTGTGTTGCCGGTGTGGTATGGCAGTAGTTACTAACAGTGTTGCCGAGCATTAGCACGTACCTTGTGTTGCCGGTGTAGTACGGCATCTGTTTCTACCAGTGTTGCCGAACATTACCACGTACTTTGTTTTGCCGGTGTGGTACGGCAATAGTTACTAACAGTGTTGCCGAGCATTATCACGTACCTTATGTTGCCAGTGTGGTACGGCAGTAATTACTACCAGTGTTGCCGACCGTTACCGCGTACTTTGAGTTGCCGGTGTGGTACGTCAGTAGTTACTACCAGTGTTGCCGAGCATTACCACGTACCTTGTGTTGTCGGTGTGGTGCGAGGGTAGTTACTTCCAGTGTTTGCAAGCATTACCACGTACTTTGTGATGCCTGTGTGGTACGGCAGTAGTTACTACCAATGTTGCCGATCATTACCATGTACCTTGTGTTGCCGGTGTTGTACAGCAGTTAGCTACTACCAGGTGTTGCCGAGCATTACCACGTAACTTGTGTTGCCGGTGCGTTACGGCAGTAGTTACTACCAGTGTTGCCGAGCATTACCACGTACCTTGCGTTGCCGGTGTGGTACGGCAGTAGTTACTAACAGTGTTGCTGAACATTACCTCGTACCTTGTGTTGCCGGAGTGGTACGGCAGTAGTTACTACCAGTGTTGCGGAGCACTACCACTTATCTTGTGTTGCCGGTGTAGTACGGCAGTAGTTGCTACCAGTTGTGCCGAGCATTACCATCTTCCTTATTTAGCAGGTGTGGTACGGCAGTAGTTACTACCAGTGTTGCCGAGAATTACCACGTACCTTGTGTTGCCGGTGTGGTACGGCGGTAGTTACTACCAGTGTTGCCAAGCTTTTCGACGTACCTTGTGTTGACGGTGTGGTACGGCAGTAGTTAGTGCCAGTGTTTCCGAGCATTACCACGTACCTTGTGTCCGGTGTTGTACTGCAGTTAGCTACTACCATGTGTTACCAAACATTACAATGTACCTTGTTTTGCCGGTATTATACGGCAGTTAGCTACTACCACTGATGCCGATAATTACCACGCACCTTCTGTTGCCGGTGTTGTATTGCAGTTAGCTACTACCTAAGTTGCCGAGCATTAACACGTACCTTCTTTTGCCGGAGTGGTACGGCAGTTAGCTACTAGCAGTGTTGCCGAACATTACCACGTACCTTGTGTTGCCGGTGTGCTACTGCAGTTAGCTACTACCAGGTGTTGCCGAGCATTACCACGTAACTTGTGTTGCCGGTGTGGTACGGCAGTTAACTACTACCAGGTGTTATCGAGAGTAGTAATAGTCCCGGATGAGCCAATTGGATTAGCGATAATCCTGCCACTAGGGGCGCTAACGTCGCTAGTGTCGCCGCTAATTAAGAGCGACGGCGGTAAGTTTGAAAATCGCCATGAGCGGAAGGATTATCGTTATTGCAATTGGCTCATCCGGGACGAAATAAAAGAATTGAGGATTAGGGAATGATGAACGAAAAACAGGAAGTGAGGTGGATGGATTTGATTGGTAAAAATAAGACGAAATGTGATTGGTTCGTTAATTCGGGTGGAAAATGAAGGAAGGATGATAAAAGAGTATGGAGGACACGTGATGGAGAGGAGCAGAGCGGCGAGGTGTTGTCTGTGCGGAGGTCGGGACTGAAAGAGTGAAAAGATGGCGAACGAGGGATAAAAAGTATAAAAGAAGGTGACGTGTGAAGTTGTGATTGGTGGGAAAAAGAAGTGATGTTTTTGGTGGAAAGGAACAAATGAAAGTTGTTGATTGGTAAGAATAAGAGAGATTATGATTGGTGGAAAGAGAAAGGTGTGGGAGTGGGGTATGTTGGAGGTGATGGGAAAGGTAAGTTTTCATACCAACAAGATTTGCAAAAGCCTCTCCAGAACTCATCAGCAATTTTTGAACGTTGGATGGTAGTTTTCTTGAGTGGATAGAGAGATGGGGCGATATGAGACGCGGTGGCGAAAATGGGAACTAAACAAGATGTCGGAGACAAGAGGTCTAAGGACGTGGAAATTTCGAGGTTAGTGGTCAACATGGCGGACGCAAGAGGTCGGGCAAGGAGACGCGGTGGTGAGAATGGTAACTAAAAGAAGATGGCGGAAGCAAGAGCTTAGAAGATCAGATTTTGAGGTTAAAATAGTGGGAACTAAAAATGGCGAAGGGTCGGCGACAAGGAGATGCGGTGGCCGACGTGAGAACTAAACAAGATGGCGGACGCAAGAGGAGGGTAAGGAGATTTGAGGTTAAGATTTTTAGGTTAAAACAGGACGTAAGCATGGGAACGAAATCCAAGATGGCGAAGGCAATGGTGTGGACGAGGAGATGTGAGGCGCGGTGGCGAAAATGGGAACTAAACAAGATGACGAAGACAAAAAGTCTAAGGACGAGGAGATTTCGAGGTTAGTGGTCAACATGGCGGTCGCAAGAGGTGGAGGGCAAGGAGATTTGAGGTTAAGACTTTTAGGTTAAAACAGGACGTAAGAAGGGGAACTAAATCCAAGATGGCGGAGGCAAGGGTGGGACGAGGAGATGTGAGGCGCAGTGGTAAAAATGGGAACTAAACAAGATGGCGGAGGCAGGAAGTTCAGGTTAAAAATATGAGGTAAACGTGGAGAACTTAAACCAAGATGGCGGTGGCGTAGTGGTGAAAATGGGAACTAAACAAGATTGCGGAGGCAAGAAGTCGAGGGACGAAGAGATTTGAGGTTAGGGTCAACATGCGAAAGATGCCGAACGCATCAGATGGTGACGAGAAAATTAGATGTTGTGAAAACTAAACAAGATGGCGGACGCGCGTGGTGAAGAAGATTTCACAAAAGAAAAAATAAATATCATACCTTGAACGAGAATGGAAGCAGCCAAGTAACTAACACGAAAGTTGAAAACACAAAAGAGCACAGAAATATAATGCTTGTGTAAAAAGGAAGGCAGGAAGTGACGTGACATGTTATGATTGGAGAAAATAAGACGATTTGTGATTGGTGAAAATAAAACGTGATTGGATTGGACAAAGGAATAAATAAGGCGAAGTGAAGGTGATTTGCGGCGGTATTGACGATAGCCGTGATCGTTAACGCATCTGTGGGGATTGAAACCCAGTACCAAAACCCAGCACATTAAAAAGTTACTCTTTGAGCCTTCGTTTTGAATGTGACATCACAACTTCGAATTAAACGTGAACTTTAACGGTATTTTAAATAGGAATGTTGGTGGAATGTGGACTTCTTTTTTACTTTGGGACTCAAACCCGGTACCAGAACACTAAACCATGTATTTCCACCGCAACGCTATTTTAAAATGTGGTGGAATGTGGAGTTTGTATTTTGGGACTCAAACTTAGTACCAAAATACCAAAGGATATATTCCTACGCCAAGCAGGCCCGAAAAATAATTATGCGTGTGGTACTTACCTCTTACTGGTGTTGATGCGTCACCAAAAGCGCAGCAGCTTCACGCGACGCGAAAAAATAAAAGCAAACTGTTTTTGAAAATGCTTAACCAGCTTTAAGATCAACCAACATCACTACGCACCGATATACCTAGGTCTTTTTAAAGTGGTACAGACGCCCTTTGCACAGGCGTAATTTAACTATACCAAAAACCTGGTACTGGACCATCGTAATGGTCGCTAGCGTACGTAGGAGCAGGGTTCTCATTGCCGGTCGAAAGCGGTCAAAAAAGTGTACGACGCAGGTGTTCACAGTAGCTACTGTCGAAGTCAACCGTCGAGGTGTGAATGAACGAAATCTGTTCTTGCCGGCAATCTAGCTCGGAGATGTGAGGAGCGCAGGCAAAAATGGGAACTAAACAAGATGGTGGAGACAAGAAGTCAAGAACGAGGGGATTTGAGGTTAGTGGTCAACATGGCAGACGCAAGAGTGGTAATCAGCAGTCGATGTGCGTCACGATATGGCCGCCGCGATTAAAGAGCTGCAAACTGCGCGATAACTTGAAAAATGACTGTGTGAACGGGTGCTGATTAGAATACATGAATTATACAACAACAACAACGAGCGTGATACAACTTATCGCAATAATATGGCAATACGTTTTTGTTATAAGTTTTTTGCATTAATTTTATATAATGGATTGCGAAAATGGAAGTTTCTATTTGTATTTATGACAATTCCAACTGCAAATTCAGCGCCACTTCATTAGACAGCGGAATATGAGGATCCACAATGAGTGCATTGTTCATGAATGATATGAGATCACCGCCATTTAGGTAGTACATAGTAGGATCCACGGGGCCGGGGACACTGGGTTCCGCGGAACTTCCACCTACCATGGTTTGAGTAGCCATGGAATGATCTACCTGGCCGTGCTGTTGTGCAGCGGCGGAAGTGGAGGGGATGGCAAAAGTTGGTTGAAAACTTCGCCCGGCGGCCATGTTGTTGTGGTGGGAGGTGGCTTCCGGTATCTTAACCAGGCTTTTTCCTCCTACCATGTTGTTGCTGATAGTGCGGTTGGCGGCCATATTCGACAGTTTATTGCAATGCGTGCAACAAGGGCACACAGCCACTTGTTGCTCGCGTCGAAAGTTTGTGCGTGATTTTTCTCAGATTTTATGCACCGCACAACACAAAATCACTACACACGACACTGATAGTTTTAAATGTTTGACACTGATGTTGAAGTTGAGGCGGGGCACTGTTTTTTAACTCCACACGCACTTAATAAATCACATAGCCGTGCGGAAATACTTAACTTTCCGCAAAAAGCGCTAGTGGGAGTGCAAGCTCAACCACTATTAGCAACATGTAGCAAGCGTTATAGTTCTGCTCACGTTAGTCTCGGAGAAAACAGTGAAAGAACGATTCTCATGCGCAGCGGAAGCAGCAGCAGTACGTGAATGACCGTGTGAACGGATGCTGATGAAGCAGTCGATGTGCGTTACAATATGGCCGCCGCGATTAAAGAGCTGGAAACTGCGCGATAACTTGAAAAATGACCGTGTGAACGGGTGCTGATGCAGCAGCCGATGTGCGTCACAATATGACCACCGCGATTAAAGAGCTGCAAACTGCGCGATAACTTTAAAAATGGCCGTGCGAACGGATGCTCATCAGCGAGAAAATCTTTTAAATGTGGCTTTATGGTCGATGGTAGGAAAAAGTACAGCGGTGGATGGATGGTGTGACCGGAAGTACACCGGAAATGGCTGCGATTACAACTTGGCAAGTTGTGGCGCCAGGATTTTTAATGAGGCATTTAACTCGACGCGCATGCTGAAACTGCGATTGCGATAAGTGAACTTATAAAAACCCAGTGCCAAGAGCAGCCGGCCGTAGTGAGAAACGGGAGCGATAGTGGATTTTGCTGTAAAATCGTGCTATTTGACGTGATATAAGTTTTAGAGCAATACGCGCACATGTGCTGGTGACTTCATCGATCGGTATTGACCATCGCCCTAGTGATAGCAGAACATACGCCGCAGCAGTTGTTCCCAGAGTGTTAAAGCGGAGAAAAATAGATTGAAATAAAAAAAATTGCAGAAATACACAGCAGCAGCACTTTGCAGGTAAAGAGCGATCGGTGCATTCGGACGATAAGATGGAGCCGCAACCCGGGGGAAGTCGTGATGACACCTTGCAGCCTACGTTCGAAATTATAGGGCACAAGCAGAGAACGCTGCCAAGGCTTTTTTCCGGCTTTACAGAGTCGCAAATTACCGTAAACCGGGTCCCCAGAGATGTTAACCCGGAGCAATGGGTATCGCATTTGTTTAACGATATTCTAAACTTTGCGAAAGAGAACTTGCTAGAAAACGAACCCGGATATTTAGGCATATCCATAACAGACGAAAACGAGACGTCTAAAGCCTCCAATATGTGGGTGAGGCGCGTAGAGCAATTGAATGCGGATGTCATTGTTCGAAGCATCGAAAAAGTAATGCAAAGTAACCAACAATTCTTGCTAAGCGGACCTCTTCATGTAACGTTTGTGTGGACGAAGGAGGTCTCGGGTTCGTGTCACCAACCTTGCGATGCCTGTAGGGACAATAAAGGCATTGTCGAAATAGCCAACAAAGACAACTTGTGTTTAGCAAGAGCCATTGTTGTAGTTAAAGCCAAAGTGGATCGCGACGTCAACTATAAAACGATGACGCGCTCCGACTATCTGCAAAAATCGAAGGCCGTAGCCTTGTGTGCGAGCATCGGTCAAGGCCACGACAGCTGTACGATAGATGACGTCAGACGCTTTGACGCTGCGTTAAAGGGCTACGCAGTGACGGTGTTTGGCGATCATACGGGGAAGCACGTGCTGTACGCGTCGGATAAGAAATGCGATAAATACATCGACGTCATGCTCCACGCCGGGCAGTTTAATGCTATCGTGAAACTTCACAAGTGCCTTAAATGCAAATGGTATTGCCGCCAGTGTCATCATCCCTCGGCACACAAAAAAGAATTTCATAGGTGCGACGCCAGGTGTGCTAGATGCCATCAGCAGTGCGATGCGCAATTTGACGCCTACATACGCTGCGCCGAGTGCAACAGAGATTTTAAGGGACCGACATGCTTTGCAAACCACGCAAAGAAAGGCGTTTCTTACCCAAAGGCGCTGTCGGTGTGCGATGTAGAAAAGGTGTGCACGTCTTGCAATAAGCTCGTGAATGCGAGGCACAGAAAAACCGCGCACGAGTGCGGGGAAAAGTACTGCAATCATTGCAAGACACACGTGAATTCTAGCCACATGTGCTATATGCAGCCGTATGCCACAAAGAACAAAAGAAACCGGTACGTGTTTATGTTTATCGACTTTGAATGCACGCAAAACATTCCATATACCGGCAAAAAGGACACATACATGCATGTACCTAACTTGTGCGTGTTGTACCTAGCCTGTCCGCTCTGCATCGACGAACGCCACAAGACGGCATACTGTACCAAATGCGGTTTCAAAGAATGGGTGTTTATGGACGAGCCCGTGAAGCAGCTTTTCGAACACATCGCGCAGGCGAGGTTCGAAGCCTGGGACGTCTACGTCGTGGCGCATAACCTCAGAGCTTACGACGGGCAGTTTTTATTAAAGTACATGGTGGTGCACTTAGACTGGGCGCCGGAGCTCATCATGAACGGGAGCAAGATCTACAGGATGAGGTACGGTGACGTCACATTTCTAGACTCGCTCAACTTCATACCCATGCCACTCTCCCGCTTTTCCAAGACCTTCGGATTGAAGGAATGCAAAGGTTATTTCCCGTACCTGTTTAACGCTAAGGAAAACGAGCAGTACGTGGGTTCGATTCCCGACAAAAGGCATTACTGTCCGGAGGGCATGTCGGCGGAGGGTCGGAAAGCCTTCGAGCAGTGGCACGAAGAAAAGGCGTCCTACGGGTACGTCTTCGACATGAGGGCGGAAATGGTGACGTATTGCAAGATGGACGTATTTCTACTCAGTCAGGGAGTTTCCAAATTCAGAAGGGAATTCTTGGACGAGAACGGAATAGACCCGTTCAGAGAATGCGTCACCACCGCGCAGGCGTGCATGTGCGTGTATAGAAAGCGCTTCATGCCGCTTAAAAAATTGCCCTCTTGCCAGTGGACGGGTATCGACTAGCGGACCGGCAGTCTCGCGCCGCATGCATATGGCTAACTTGGCTAGAGATGCAAAACCGCATCGTCATCCAGCACGCCATGCGAGGACGCGAAGTTAAAATCGTGGGGCACAAGGTGGACGGGTACAGAGAGGCTGAAAAAACCGCGTACTTTTTCCACGGCTGCTTTTACCACAGCTGCAGGCGGTGCTTTCACAATCGCCATGCGGTGATATACAACTCGAAACCATGACCTCCAGGTTAGAGAGCACCGAGAAGGTCACGGCCAAGATCAAGGCCGCCGGCTACGTCGTGGTGGAAATGTGGGAGTGCGAGTTCAACGCCGCGATGAAGGCCAACCAGGACCTCGCGCGCCACGTAAGGGACTTTGCGGTACCCGAAACCCTGAAACCCAGAGACGCCTTCTACGGAGGTCGCACCAACTGCACCAAGACGTACTGCGAGGCGAAGGGGGATAGCAAGATCTACTACTACGACGTATGCAGCCTGTGTCCCTTACGTGAACAAGACGAAGCCCTACCCCGCGGGCCATCCCAAGATCCACGTGGATCGATTCCCGCGCTTGAAAGACGTGGGGGGCGGTTTGGTGAAGTGCGAGGTTCTACCGCCGCAACACCTGTACCACCCGGTGCTACCGGCGCGCATCGGCGGCAAGCACATGTTCCCGCTATGCCGCGCTTGTGCGGAGGCGGAGAACAAAGACGAGTGCCACCACGGAGAGCGCGAGAGGGCGTGTTCGGGTACCTGGGTGGTCGAAGAGATGAAGGTCGCTCTGGAGGAGGGGTACCGCCTCCTCCGGGTCCACGAGATCTGAGAGTACGACGTGGTGCGGCACGAACCGACCACCGGAGCCAAGGGTCTCTTCGAGGACTACGTGAATTGTAGCGGAACAATTGTATATGTTTTAAGCCCCACGTTGATGCGGCAATTTGCGATGAGATTCTTACAAATGTTTGTTTACATCACGTGTGTTGAAGCCAATTTGATGCGGTATTAAGGTTGTGTGACTTCATGTGTTGCCATCTTGTGACGTCATTCGTTTGGTTCGTAGCTCCCTCTGGCGTAGCAATTTGTATCAATTAGTTTCCGAAAGAATTTAAAGTTTTGTATATTGTCCTCCGGCTAGCTATCATCTTATCTTGGTAGGACATGTATCTCTATGTAAGGGTGTGAATCGGAAAGGAATCTTTTATCCAGAAATGATACTGATGAAGAAATTGGTTTTATAACTTTTATTTTCGAATACGTTCACTAACACTTTTTACATATTAATCTGGATACTTCGCCAAACTGAAACTGTTTGTAATAACTTCTTACTTATCACTTTTAACTATGTATTTCAACTTTGTGTAGAATTAACTTTATAATAATTCTCGTAATTATGCTGCGTGTAACTTGACGAACTGAAGGACTGACTGACGATGAACTGAGAGAACGACGTGTAATGTGTTGAGAATTCTGTTGAACTGGGGGCAAGCTACCTCGAACCTACACTATTTATAGGCCTGCATCAAGATACACCTAAAGATTATAAATGAACTGCTATTGGCTAATAAAACGCGCCAACATTAGCGTCTATTTTAATATACAATGAAAACCACTAATACATATTGCTTTAGGAAATGTTCTAGAAGCTTCTACCGAAAAGCCGCGAAACATTACGTAACTTCCTGGTTCCCGGTAATGATAAACAACTCACCCCATCGCTGCATTATTGCGTTATTATTGACAGTTTCAGTAAAGCTGTATATTATTATTTACCAATAATAATTACAATTAATAAACCTCTGAAATCAATGTCACATAAAAATACATATTCATATTACAATCATTATTTACATTTAAGTAATTTGTGATACAAATTACCGTATCATATGCCCCACTAGAAACATAATTATAAATATTTATAACTTGTTTGGAAATTTTATAATTGTGTTTTTTAGTCTCCTAAATCTTGGAACACACGCTATCACTTTCACTAAACACTTCACACGCATTTAACACACGACATATATATTTTTTTTTTATCTCGCCACTACTTACTGGCTGTGGTTTAATTAATTTAGATATTAATCTGACATCACAAATTTTTTATAGCAAATACTTTACCCTTAATTATTTAATCACTACTACCAAATTGTTTACTTTAAGTTGTTGACAAAAATTTATACATTTAAGATTTTTTTGTAATTATTATACATATTTACCAAAATATTTACCCTCTACATATATTTACATCTCTTAAATCTAGGTACTGTTTCACATGTTCTATTTACTACATAAATATTTGTTTTTAATTATATTTACCAATTTTTGTTATTTTGTACTTTATCTTAACAATACTCTTGTAATAGTATTTATGTACTTCACTTTAATATAACATCATGCTTTATTTCACATGTTCAGTTACTAATAAAATGTTATTTTCCTCTCAAACATTTAGTCATGACCACAATTTATTTCTCCTTTCACATGACGTACATTTTTATTTAACCCTCTTACGTTCCAATACATTGCTCTGCATTCCGCCTTTAACTATCCAGCATTTAATATTTATCATCTTTGTCTTTTATTTCACCATGATCTTCATGGTTATATGGTTTAAGCATCTCAATATGGAACTTTCCTATGCTTTTTCGAGTTGTTGGATTACATAACTCATATGTACTAGTTCCATATACTTCAACAACTTCATATGGTCCATGGTATTTGAGAAACATTCGCCAATAAAGTTTATTTTCTTTATCCGACAATTTCTTGGTTTTAACCAAAACTAAATCTCCTATTTTGATTCTCCATTCCTTTCTCTTCTTTTCTTCATGTTTAATTTTTCTTTTTATGGCCTTTTTCTTCATCCTCTCGAATGCTTTTCGGAACATCTCTTCTTCTGTTGGTGGTATCGAATGCGCATCTGGAATGGCTTCTGGAATTTTTTTACACATTGTATTGATCTTCTTTCCCAACTTAAGTTCACATGGTTTGTATCCTGTCACATTGTTTATGGTTTCATTTAGTAGATTCTGAACGAAGTTCACGTATCCATACCATTGGGTGTGTTTTCGATGACATAACACCCTTAAATAATTTGAAATTTCCTTAATTTCCCTCTCCACTGGGTTGGAGTTCGGTCTGTATCTTGACGAAAAATATTGTTTAATGCCATTTTCTTTCAGTCCATCCATAAATTTTTTTCCTGTGAAGTACGAAGCATTATCGCTCAATACAGATTGAATAGGTCCTTCTTCTATCACATATGACTTAAGTAGTCTATTCAAACATGCTAAACCTGTAGGTTTTCTCAAAGGGTAAATTCTTACATATTTGCTGAATATATCATAACATACAAATATATATTTGTTTCCAAATTGACTTGGAGGCATCGGACCATGAATATCAATACTAATTACACATCTCGGCTTATCCCTTATAACCGAATTAGTTTCAAATGCATATGCTGCATTTATTTGCTTTGCCTTCTGACACAGATTGCAGCACGATATAAATTTCCGAACTTTCTGACGCAATTTGGATATGTATAAATTCTCTAAAATCATAGAAGTTGTTCGGTCCGTCCCTGAGTGTGCTAACCCTTCATGAAAATTCTTAATTAGTTCCTTTTCCATGCTTTTCGGAACCATTACCTTCCAACTAGGCATTTCTTTTCCATGCTTTTTGTATAATGTCCCATCTCGAATTGCTATAATTTCTTTCTTTGCCTCCTCAATCAATGGTGCATTTTCTTTAAGTTCAAATAATTTTGCATCCTCATTTTCAATTTCCCCCATATTTTTCAATTTTCTAATCATTTCTTTGCTTAAAGGAATTTCAATTGTCAATATTTTGACTTCATTTCTAGGCCTTTCAATATTTTCGGGAATTTGTGGGTTGTAGTTCAATCTTGATAGCAAATCACTGAAGGTATTATTTTTGCCAGGAATGTGGATAATCTCAATATCGAATGCAGATATTGCATGAATGTATCTAGCAAGTTTTCCACTACATAATCTACACCGTTGTATGAAAGTTAAGCTGATGTGGTCTGAATATACTTTCACCTTTGCTGATAAATATAGGTTTTAAAACGAATTAATGAGAAATATAGTGCTCCAATTTCCAGCTGAGTCACTGAAGAATTTCGCTCAATATTTGTAAGTCCTCTAGAAGCTGTACTAATGACGTGAAAGTCATTGTTGATGTCTCGCTGCCCTAAAATTCCGGCGTATCCTTGCATTGATGCGTCGACATAAATCTCATATTCCAAATCTTCTCTGGGCCTCTCGAGTAATATGGACTTAGCAAAGAGTTCCTTTACTCTCTCAAAACATTTTTGATGATCCTCTGTCCATTTCCACTTATTGTTCTTTCGGAGAAGCTGCCGCAGTGGTTCTATTTCAGCCGAATATCTTGGTACGAACTTACTCTGAAAGTTCAATACCCCTAAGAGACGTCTAATTTGTTTTACATTCCTGGGTGACGGAATTTTCATTATTGCTTCAATTCTTTTCTGATCAGGTCTTATACCTCGTTCATCCACTACATAACCCAGAAAATTTATTTCCTTGACACAAAATTTTGATTTTAGTATGTTCACAGTCATACCGTGTTGTTGTAGTTTATTTAACACATAATGGACATTATTCATGTGTTCTTCAAATGTTTGACTAATGATTAGGAAGTCGTCAATATACTTTATTAAAAAGTCATCTGCAGAATTTCCAAAGATACTGTGAATGGCTCTCAAAAATCCACTTCCTGAGTTTTTTAAACCAAAAGGATTTACACAAAAACGATACTGGATCCCTGAGTACTGAAATGAAGTGTAATCACGCACTTGTGGATCTAATTCCACTTGCCAATATGATGCAGTGAGGTCAATGGATGTCAGAAATCTCCCTCTTGAAAGTTTTGTAATTAGTTGTTCAATTCCCTCACTTTGAAAATGATCTGGTTTCATATACTTGTTGACATATCTACCGTCTAATGTTAATCTCAAACTACCATCTCGTTTAATACTCCAGCAGATTGAATTTATATACTGAGAATTACTTTGCTCAATAATCCCATTTTCTAACATGCTATTTATTAATTGTCTAGCTTTGTCTCGAAGACTTATAGGTAAATTGTCATACTTGTGCCTATATGGTGGTACGTCTTCTACTTGAAATGTATGCTGATATACATTACATCTGCCTGGGATATTACTAAATACTGAACTATTGTTCATCAAAACATCATGAAGGATTTGTTTTTGCATTATCGTAAGATTATAAGCTTCTTCACACTTGTGTATTATTTCCTCATTTCTCTTCTCTTTCCAGCTGTTGTCTGTCTCGCTCACATGGTCGTCTTTTGTTTGGATTACAAATTTCTCTACTTCTTCTGGCATTTCTGCTAGCTGTTGAAAATATGGCGTGGTATTCCCTTCATATTCTGTGACTACCTGCTTTATTTGATTATTTCTATCAGTTTCTGTTATTTGCACAAAAAACTCTTGGTCACAAATATTTTTCTCATCCTTTGTCATCTCGATTACAGAAACTTTTTCTTTTATAAATGGTACCCTTATTTCTCTATCTTCTTTTGTTATTTTTAACTCTTCATGTTTAAAATCTATACATGCTTCATATTCATGTAGGAAGTCACATCCTATAATTATGTCACAAATCAGATGGTTTACAATTAGAAACATAACCTCAAAATTCTCTCCGCCAATAAGTATGCTAAGTAGAGCTTGTGTTTTTATGACCTGTGTAGTTCTTCCAATTGCAACACGACAAACTAAATTACTAGTGGGAAGAGCCATAATTTTGTTACCTTCATTAATCAAATTTATGTAAAATTTCTGTGAGCAAATTGAAGCTGATGAACCAGAATCTATAGTTGTAATGATTTCTTTCTTCGCAATTTCCATCCTAACATGAGGTGATTCAAAATTGTCTCCCTTATCTTTTGTTGCTGTAATCTTATTACAGGGTGTATGTGTAGGCGTATGATTTGTATTGGTAATGGATACTGAATTATTAAAGACGTCCTGAGAACCTACTACACAGGAGTCTGTTAACAGTTTTCCTGGTTATTTCCCTGTTCACGTACGGGACTGCCATTCCTAACAGGCGCTAAATCTATCTCAGTGTCGCTACCATTGTTTTGAGTTCCCCTTCCTCGAGTTCGAAATCCTCGATTTCTGACATTATGTCCCCTTGGCACGTAATTTTCTTGCCGTTCCTCAGATCTTTCCCGGATATTATTTTCCCTCCAGTGAGTGAAATTTCCTCTTTGTCTAATGTACCTCCTTCCATAATTTTGCCCTCTTTCAGGCAATCTTTCTGTCCTGACATAATTTATTTGTTCCTGTCGATCTGGTCTCCTATCTATCCTTGATCTTTCAAATTGTGGAACGTATGATTGATACCGTTGTCTGGTATTAATTTCATGATGTCTGTCTTGTCCTCTAATTTGCTGATAACTACCTTGGAAATTTCTTCTATCTCGCACATCTAAAAATCTATGCTCCCACTCCCGAGATATATCTTCTTCCTGTTGTTCCAAAGCTGTTATTAATTCTGTCATCTCATAGATGTTCCGTGGTTTTGCAATTAATAAGTAATTTCTTATCCTTATAGGATAATGCCTTGCGAGTAAACTCACAAAATCTTCCTCACTGATTGGAGGTGACAAGTTTCTAACCTGACTTGCATGTTTTAGTAAGTAATCAGTCATCGATATTCCCCCTCGTGGATTAAATTGACCATGACTAAGCATTGCTCGTATTCTTTGCTGTACCGTAACATTCCAAAATCTGTTCATGAATAATCTCTTAAAGGATTCATATGAAATTTCACCCCCGGATACCATTTGTAACCAATCTAAGGTTTTCTGGTCCAAACATCTTTTGACAACTATCATTTTCAATGCTTCAGGTATCTTTTTAATTTGAAAATACTCTGATAATTCTGCAATGAACTGTACTGGACTGGAGTTTTCATTAAATTTTGGAAGTGGAAAATCACTTAAGATATGATTGTAATTTTGCAAATTCCCTACTCCCATATTTAAATTATCTAGTGTAACTTGTGCACTCTGAGTTTCAGCATTAGCTATAGATGAAGCTGCCGCATCACTCACATTATTTGTCATACCTGAGGAACTACCTCTATCATTATGTTGTACATCTGATACATTCACATCACATATATTTGCCCTTGAATTCAATTCTAATCTATTTACTGTACTTTGCAGATTTTCTATTGTCTGTTCCAATTTTTTATTATTCTCATTTTGAACAGTTTGGTGTTTGTTAATTTCAGAAGTTAGCTTTTGATTCAAATCTTTAGACAAAACTTTAACTTCTTCAGACAATTTATTTCTCTGTGTTTCTGACTCCTTCTGAATTTCAGATATTTCCCCTCTGAAATTAACTTGCACCTGTATTAAATCTGCATTTTTAGCCTCCATCATCTCTTTTAACTCACTTGAAATGCTACTCATTCGGCTACCTAGCTCTGTACATTTTACATTAACATGCTCTATTTTATTATTAACCTCATTTTTTGGTTAGATATTTCCCTGCTCATGTCTAACATTTTCTTTGAAACTTCACCTATTTCATTTGCTATCATTTCTTGATTTTCATTTTTCATTTTAATCAAACTACTATCTAGCTCCATGAATTTCTTTTCAATCTCTTCCCTGTTTTGTTCTAAGCTTTTACCAATATCTTCCCTCAATTCCCTATTATTCTTTTGCATATCTTCCCTTAATTGATCTGTAATACTCTTACTAATATCTTCCCTATTTTGATCTATTTTCTTTTCTAATTTCTCATTATTCTTTTGCATATCTTCCCTGTTTTGATCTATTTTCTTACTAAGATCTTCCCTTAATTCTTCCCTCAATTCCCTCTTATTCTTTTCCATATTCTCATTCAAATTTTTAAGCATTTCCATAATCATACTAGTATCAAGATTAACATTTCCTGCTATTCTATTCTGACTTTCTGTATTAACATTTTCATCCTCAAATCCTAAAAAGTCTGGGCTATTTCCTGTAACCTGTATTGAATTACAACTAACTGTTACATTATCTCCCTCCATAATTATTTCTTCTGTATTATTGGTAGCCATTGTTTTTTTTATCCTACCACTCCTCAGTAACATTTATTTACCCTTTTTTTTCTACAAAACAAATTAAGATACTCTAACCTTACTGATGCTGTCTGTTGATGTTACTTTGATGTCCAGCTTTTCTGCCCCATTCTCCTAGGTTTGTATGTCGCTTCTGCGTTGTGTTGTGATGAATCTACGTCGTTTCGATGTTTTTTGTATCCACTTATCCGCGCCGTTTGTCGCTCCTCTAGTTGTTTCTTGAATCTGCGTCTTGTAGATCATTTCACTGCTGCATTCATTCCACATGCTGGTTAATTCTGCTACTTTCCTGGTTAATTCTGCTACTTCCTGGTTATTGTGATCCTTTCCTGGTCATCTTGCCCCACGTTCTGGGTGCCAATTTGTAGCGGAACAATTGTATATGTTTTAAGCCCCACGTTGATGCGGCAATTTGCGATGAGATTCTTACAAATGTTTGTTTACATCACGTGTGTTGAAGCCAATTTGATGCGGTATTAAGGTTGTGTGACTTCATGTGTTGCCATCTTGTGACGTCATTTGTTTGGTTCGTAGCTCCCTCTGGCGTAGCAATTTGTATCAATTAGTTTCCGAAAGAATTTAAAGTTTTGTATATTGTCCTCCGGCTAGCTATCATCTTATCTTGGTAGGACATGTATCTCTATGTAAGGGTGTGAATCGGAAAGGAATCTTTTATCCAGAAATGATACTGATGAAGAAATTGGTTTTATAACTTTTATTTTCGAACACGTTCACTAACACTTTTTACATATTAATCTGGATACTTCGCCAAACTGAAACTCTTTGTAATAACTTCTTACTTATCACTTTTAACTATGTATTTCAACTTTGTGTAGAATTAACTTTATAATAATTCTCGTAATTATGCTGCGTGTAACTTGACGAACTGAAGGACTGACTGACGATGAACTGAGAGAACGACGTGTAGTGTGTTGAGAATTCTGTTGAACTGGGGGCAAGCTACCTCGAACCTACACTATTTATAGGCCTGCATCAAGATACACCTAAAGATTATAAATGAACTGCTATTGGCTAATAAAACGCGCCAACATTAGCGTCTATTTTAATATACAATGAAAACCACTAATACATATTGCTTTAGGAAATGATCTAGAAGCTTCTACCGAAAAGGCGCGAAACATTACGTAACTTCCTGGTTCCCGGTAATGATAAACAACTCACCCCATCGCTGCATTATTGCGTTATTATTGACAGTTTCAGTAAAGCTGTATATTATTATTTACCAATAATAATTACAATTAATAAACCTCTGAAATCAATGTCACATAAAAATACATATTCATATTACAATCATTATTTACATTTAAGTAATTTGTGATACAAATTACCGTATCAGAATCAGTTCTTTAAGATCAAGACCGAAGCCTCCGGCTGGCCCTCGGATTGCGACGACCCTGCCGCAAAGCAGCAGTACGTGGAGCAATTCTTCGAGCACGAAGGCGTCGCCCTGGATCCCCAGGCCGTCGCCACCAACCCCGGCAGGCGGGAGCTGGCCAAGCTGATGCTCAACAGCTTCTGGGGCAAACTGGGGCAGAGGGAAAACCTCCCCACGTGCGAGCTGGTGGACCGGTACGACCGCCTCCTGGAGCTGCTCAACGACCCGGGCGTGGAACTGCAGACCTACGTGCCCGGCACCGACCGGATCATGTACGCGGTGTGGAGGTACTGCGAGCAGCACCGCAAGGTCAACCCCACCGCCAACGCCGTCCTGGCGGCCTACACCACGGCTCACGCGCGCCTGGTGCTCTACTCCTACCTCAAGAGCCTGGGAGAACGGGTCTGCTACTTCGACACCGATTCCGTCGTCGTCGCCGCCGCTCCGGGTGACTGGACGCCGTCCGTTGGACGCCTCCTGGGGGACAAGACGGACGAGCTGGAGAAGTACGGGCGGGGCTCTTACATCGCCCGGGTCGCCTCCACGGGGCCCAACAGCTACTGCATGGAGATCGTTTGCCCCGAGACGGGCAAGACCTTCTCGGTGTGCAAGGTGAAGGGGATCACGCTCAATTCGGGCAACCTAGAGATGGTGAACGCCGAGGTGATTCGCGACGTGGTGCTGAGGGACAACGACCGTGCGGTGAAGCTGGCGGGCACGCAGATTTCGCGGAAACCGTCTTGGACTGTCGTCACCAAACCCAGCTCGAAGACGTTTAGGATGGTGGTCAACAAGCGCGTTCTCGCCGGCGATCACGATTCCTATCCCTACGGGTTCAAGAGGAACGCATAAATGAGACGTCTAGAGCCGCGCCAAATTCATATCGAACCGGGCGCCCCTAAGAAGACGATCCCCGGTTCCCGGGACATGGGGCGATTCGAGTTTTCCAGCACGATGCTCGTGGCGGGGCCGTCGCGCTGCGGCAAGTCGACCTTCGTGAAAAACCTGTTACGCCACGCGCACCGGATGTTCGACGTGCGCCACAGGAGGGTGCTGTGGTGCCACCCGCCGGAGTATTCGCCGAGACTCGAACCCTCGGCTCTGCGTTGCGAGACCCACGCGGGCATACCCGAACTTGCTTCGGTGGGCGAGAACGACCTCGTCGTCCTCGACGATCTGATGCTGGAGGGGGGCGGGAAGGACGTGTCCAATTTTTTCACTATAGACTCCCATCACAAGCGCTTCGGCATCGTCTTCATCCTGCAGAACGTGTTTCCTCAGGGTCAGAAATATCGCAACATCTCTCTGAATGCAAACTACGTCGTGGTCTTCAAGAACAACCGAAACAAGATGCAGATCGAGAGACTGTGCCAGCAGATCGAACCCAGGAACTGTAGGTTTCTCTTCGAGACCTTCGAGAAGGCCACCGAACGCCCTCACGGGTATCTGTGTTGGACTGCACTCAGTACACGCCCGCCCGATACAGGTATCGAACCGGCGTGCTGCCGGGGGAAAACCTCTCTTATTTCGTACCCAACTGAGACCGCCGAGAGGGCTCGGGTTCGTTTCGTTCTATATTTCTGCTTTTTTTGGCTGGCTTATCCTGGCAGGGTCTTACCCAACTGAGGCCATTGATTTTAAATAAAAAGTACCGCTTTGGGAGCGAACGTCATTATCGCGCAAGCATTGTTAGAGGTAGGTTAAGGCTTGCGACGCTGACCAGTCCTCGCATATCGAGACAGCACGGTAATTTGACGGCTCTGGCCAAGGCGAAGGCTCCTCTGCGCAAAAAGTTGTTAAAAATGCCGATGGCGATCTGATCAAGGCCATTAGCGAATGTATGCTCAACGTGTGCAGAGGTCACGTGCAACTTCCCGCAAAGTGCTTGGGTCGCCTAAAAAAGCACAAGGCTTCTTGGAGGAAGTTGACGGATAAACGGGTTCCTCTGAAGAAGAAGAAGAAGAAGAAGAAGAGCATCTTGGTTCAAAAAGGAGGTTTTTTGCCGGCATTTCTCCTACCCGTCTTGGCTTCGCTTGGCGGCGCGCTAGTGTCGAAATTAACAGGATGAAGTACGGAAGCAGATCCTCGTTGCACCGCAGCCAAAGACCGTCGATAAGCTTCACGCTATAGACCGCACCATATCCAGATTGGCTAAAGAAATTCAGAACCTGCAGAGCGCAAAGCTCTCTGCCGACGAAAAGTGGCGGTTCGTAAAATATAAATTCGACAACTACCTCGATCTCGTGGCACAAGTCAGAAAGCCCTTCATTGGCGAAAGCAAAAGCGACGACGACGACGACGACGATTACGAAGACGTGTACGAACGCGTGCCGGTGAAGCAGGAGGTCGAACCCCGAACCATAAAGGTCAACCTCCTCTCGCCTCGCAAAAAGAAGAGGGCAAATCCTGCCACTCCGAAAAAGAAATCGAAATCGCCTTCCGCGTCGTACCATTTTCGCAAACGCGTCTGGCAACCCCTGTACAAGTAAAGCATGAAGGAATGGAAGGCGCTAAGGCGATACTATGCCAAACCGGAACACTATGCCGGTTTGGGTACGGTCAAGCCCCTTCGAAAGGCCACGGGTGCGTCTAAGGCGAACATCGAGTCCTTCCTTCAAACCCAGGACAGTTACACTCTGCACAAACCGGTCAGAAAGCGGTTCCCCACCAGATATTATCACGTGACGAATATGGACGATCTTTGGGAGGCCGATGTAAACGTCATGAACAGCGTGAGTGAACATAACAAACCTTACGTGTACATTCTGACCGTTATCGACGTATTTTCCAAATATGTTTGGGCCGTACCCCTGAAATCGAAGCTGGGTACCGAGGTTGCGCAAGCGTTTCGCTCCATATTCTCCCAACGCGTCCCCAGGGTCCTCCAAACGGACAAGGTAACCGAGTTTACCAACAAGACTTTTCGCGACTTTCTGAAGAAACACGACGTGAAACATTACACAACCAAAAATAACGTTAAAGCCAGCGTCTTGGAGCGCTTCAACCGCACCTTAAAAACCAAGATGTGGAGGTATTTCACGCACAAAAACAGTTACAGATACCTGGAGGTCCTTCCGGCCTTACTCGAGTCGTACAATAGCTCGCATCACAGGTCCATAAAAATGGCTCCGAAGGACGTGAACGAATCTAACATTTTACGAGTGTACCGCAATCTCTACGGAAACAGGACCCTACCTCGCGCAGGGAAACCCAGATTTTCCGTGGGCAATCACGTGCGCATCTCTAAAGAAAAAGTTAAATTCGACTAGGGCTACGAGCAGAATTGGACGGACGAAATATTTCTGATAGACGAGGTGGTGCGCGGTCGGCCAGTGGTATATAAGTTGAAGGATCTGGCCGGAGAAGCCATAGACGGCATATTTTACACCGAGGAGCAACAAAAGGTCGCGCTACCTCGGAAGTTTAAGATCGAACGCGTTTTACAAACCAAGGGCCGAGCAGGTCTAGGTAAAGTGGAAGGGGTATCCGGCAAAGTTTAACTCGTGGGTTCTGGCTTCGACCATCGATTCGACATGATTAAGACGAAGCCCTTCTCCATCACTCTCGTGAGCAACGCTTCCATGGAACACTTTACCGACAACACCACGGCCAGATTTTCTAACATCTTGCCAGAGAGAATCGTTCTGCAAGGGGAATGGGAGGTCGCCCTGCAAAAGGTCAGGTATCCGGTGAAATTTTATAACCTTTCGCGACACGATGCCCGTCTGGTGGGCACCAAGTTCACCATGACGCTCCTCCCCACGCATTCCAAATTCAGCCTGGAAATGCCGCAAGGCATCGTGCACAATCCCACTTGGTGAACCTCGTCAACGCCGTTCTACTCGAACACTTGCACGTGGAAAACTTCTTCCTCTTCGACGAGCGCAAGCAGACGGTGGGCGTGAATGCCGCCGTCGCCCATCCCGAACCACTACCCGACATTCCGTTCGAAGGGTTTGTGGAAAATGTCACGCGCACGGCCGTATCGTACGCGGTCGGCGAATACGAAGCTCTGAACGATGCGCCCCAACAGAGACCAAAGCCGAAACCGAAACCGAAGCCCCCGGCTTCGGGGCCGCAGAAACCCGCGGCGGCTCGTCCCGTCAGATCCGCGACATCTACCACAAAACCCAAACCAGACGTTTCAAAATCGGAGGACCCTCCGGGACCTCTACACCGCATCCACAGTTTGCTCTTAACGCCCGCTATGGCAAAAATGTTGGGTTTCGAGCCCTACGTCAACGTCATTCTCGAAAAAGCTCCTAAACACCCCGTAGATCCTTATATGGTGTTTCCTTACGAAATGTTCATCTATTGTAATCTAGTGACCCCGCAAGTCGTGGGCAACACCTTCGCCCAAGTCATAGAGAGCGCGGCCGTGGAATACGAAAGAAGCAACAACACTTACATGAGCGACGAAAAGACGTTTTTTCCCCAAAATTGGGTACCCTTGATTCAGCAAGACTTCAAGACGTCAACATAGATATAAGGAACGGTTACGTCGATCTCTTGCCATTCGCCGACGGATTTTCCTCTACTATAGTTCTCGCTTTTCGTCAGAAACAGACGTAATGGACGTGCACGCCGTGACGCGGTACTACCTCAATCAGGACGGCGGCGCGTTCGGCGATCGCGATTTCATTCTCTACAGGGGCAAGCGCTACCAAAGAGGCAGCGGTCTCTTTTCAGCCCGCGGTGGACTCTTCAGAAGGTTGCTACCGTTTTTAAAGAGCGGAGCAAAAGCAGTCGGAAAGCAGGACTTAAAGGCGGGCGCTCACGTTCTGTCCGATGTGGCTGTCGCGGGAGCAGCGCCAAACGAAGCGCTCCAACGGAGGCTCAAGGACTCCGGATACAATTTAAAGCGAAAAGCCGACGAAAAGCTCGATGCCATGCTCGGTTCCGGCGCCAAGCGCCTCAAGAGAATAAAACCGAGCAAATCCAAAAAGAGCAAGCAGTCCAAGCTGAAACGCGGTAGGCGTAAGGTGCAAGACGTATTTTCGTAATGGCAGACGCGGCCGTCCACATGAGTTCCGAACTGGACCTCTTTACAGAGGTGCCGGTTCAGATGAGCATCGAGGAGTCACGGTTCCTATACCTAAACCCTCAAAACACTTTAATGAAAAATGCCCACATCACCTTTCATTATTCCGAAAATGCGGACGATTACCTAGAGTTGACCTACGTCGTACTCGAACTCATGGTGCGCATTGTAGATGACAAAGGAGAGGCCTTAAACGCTGACGCTAACGCCACTCTGGTCAACAACGCCTTAAATTCCCTGTTTTAACAGGTGGAGGTAACCCTCAATAACGCCATCGTCTCCATGTCGCAAGCCGGTTACCCCTATAGAACCTACCTCGAGACGCTTCTCAATTACTCCGAAGATGCCATGAACACCAAACTAGAATCCAGCCTCTGGAGAAAGGACACGGCAGGCATCATGGACACTTTTATCGCCAATGCGGGTTTTCAGTGGCGTCAGGGGTTTACCAAAGGGAGCAACGTCGTACAGCTCATCGGTCCTCTGTCCAACGCTCTGTTTAGACAGGATAAGCTGCTTTTGAACAACGTTAGCATGACCGGCAAGCTCACTCCCGCCTCTCCCCAGTTTTATCTGTTTTCCGACGTAGATACCTTTAAGGGGTACGCCGACATCCTGTCTGCCACGCTGCGCTTAAAAACGGTGCGGCCCTCGCCGACCATAAAGCTCGCGCACCAGGCCGTGCTCGCAAAGGGCAACGCAAAGTACCATCTCAAGGACGTCAGCTTTCACGCTCTCAGCATCCCCAAGGAGTCCAGGGCAATGACGTTTAGCGACGTGTGCGTAGGGCAAGTTCCCAGGAGAGTGGTAGTAGCCATGTTCACCGACAAGGCCTATTCCGGCCATTTTAACTCAAATCCGTACAACTTGAAACATTTTAAAATGAACTTCTTTCAGCTCTACGTGAACGGCTAACCCGTTCCCTCCCAACCTCTGCAACCCGACTTTACAAAGGGACACTATTTGCAATGCTTTCAAACCCTGCACGACGGCCTAGGCATTCATTTCAAGGACGAGGAACACTCCATCTCCAGAGAAACCTACCCGCAAGGGTATACGATAATGGTTTTCGATCTCACTGCAGACATGAGCGCTAACGAGTCTCACATCTCGGGTCAGCGCCACGGAACCGTCTCTATAAGCATCGGTTTTGCCGATAAATTGACAGAACCGGTCATACTTCTGCTGCTAGCGGAAATACATCGATCGGTCGAAATCGACGCCAACCGATCCATTTGGGTATCATGAACACCTTTCAAATTCAACGGTTTCTATCGACATGCCCCTCCACGCGCTCCCACTTTTTAGGCGTCTACCCCTGCGATAAACTACCCGTACCTCACGGCATTCGAACGCCTCCCTTGGCGCTAGTGGCTAACACCGACCCCAGCACCAAATCCGGGCAACACTGGGTTTGCATCTTTGTGGACAAAAACTCGCATGGAGAATATTTTGACACTTACGGCATAGGACCGCTTTCGCCCCATTTTCTCCGGTTCTTAAATTCGGTCTGCGGGACGCGTTGGTCCACCAACGCCAGAAGGCTACAAGGTTTCGACAGCACCACTTGCGGTCATTACGTCATCGCCTACCTCACCGACCGCTGCTCCGGCTTACCTAAGCATAAATTCTTCTCAAAATTTCACGTCAGTAATCACGCGCATAATGATGTCGTCATTCGCAAAGCGTACAAAGACGCATGCCGCGCAAAGTGCTCTGATGCTCAGCAAACTTGTCAACCCTTGAAGGTGAGTACGTGTGTGTGTGTGTGTGTGTGTGTGTCACTATTCATCACATCTAACCTAATCCATCCTCTTGCACGTGCTTTCAGAAGACGCTCCTGCTCATATAAAAAGCTACGTCACGGTGCCGCTCGCCTCATTCAGAGTGTGCTATGCAGCACGCGGATACAGTCATGCTGCCATGCAGCACGCCGACCAGGTAGGTCCGCACCTATGTATTAGCTTGCTTTGTTCTGTCCCGTTTATCTCTCTATCCCTCACATTATTATTATTGTTTTGTGTGTTCCAGTATAACCGGATTTCAAACCCCGACCACCTCAAAACCCGGGGAAAAAAGGAAACTACCCATCTTCGACCTCCAACAGCATCCCGACAGCCCTGCTCCGCCAGCACAGTTCCAACACAGTGCAGTTGTGGGTCCTCTGGCGGATATCTACTTCCTCAACCCGCAACAAACTAAATTTGTCAGTGCGGGATTCTCCCCCCAGTCGCCGCACCACCTCGTCGTCACCATTGCCAAATGTGGACAGCACAACGCAGTCGTCATGAGTTCCTCGCAGTGGCACAAACTCGTCGAAGCCATTCCCATCATTCACAAAAGCTTGAATGACCCACAGGGACGTCTACAGGAATTTCAATTCAGCGACAGCGTCACCATCGTGTTTAAGTTTGTGTTCGGAAAGCTAAAGCTCGTTTTCAAAGACCCGCAAGGCGCATCCGTTACGCTCAACCAACAAGAATGGCACGTGTTGCATGCCCTGCAGCGCATCATTACCGACATCATGTATCACAAAAAGAAGGAAGAGATGGACGTGCAAAATCAAATCATGGCATACCACAAGTACATGCTTCACAACCATGCCTCCAACGTTCCCTTACATAACATGAATTTCACGCAGTTCACCAAGTACATACGGTGCGCCAATTTTAGAACATTCCTCGAGGTTCATCATTTCCTCAACACCCATTTCGCACTGCGCATCTCACAAAATAGTCCTTAGTGCGCATGTATTTCTACCAGCGTTCCAACCGCACCTCACCCAATCATCTCGCGCCCTTCGCTCCCGCATCATGGGTTACAGAAATTACCTGTCGGTGTACTACCATGACAGCAAGGTGTTTAAAAACTACGAGGTGGACGGTCACCCCCATAAAAATACACCTTATGCACTTCGCTTCGTCGACAGCACCTACGACGGAAAATCCGTCTCCGCCAGAGTTCACAGCTGCGAAACCAAAATTCATTTTGTGCTATCTAACATGTACTTCAACGATATCCATTTCAAAGCAGATAAAGAAGACGCACAACATCAGTGGTTCCAATTTCTGCCCGCAAGAGGTTTATACATCGTTTTCTACGAACAGCAATACATTTCCACAGATAAAATGCAGCAAATGTTAAACAAAAACCCCATGTGCTACGGCACGTGCTTAGCGGCGCATTTGGGTCGCGAATCACCCTATATCATACCCGATCACATTCACGGCGTTTGCATGTTCAGCACCGTTCAAAACAGAGTTCTCCTCCAAGAGGAAAACCGTTAAATCAACGGACACAGTGTTTTTCCTATGGATGTTGTGCAATAATCGCTAAGCGCTTCCGGCGGATGTAGTGAACCTCCAACGAACGTTTCCCCCACCAGTGCTTCCCCCTGATGTGGTAATACTCCAACGAACTTTTCCCCCACCAGTGCTTCCCCCTGAAGTGGTAAATCTCCAACGAACTATTTCCCCACCAGTGATTTCCTGCTTCCGGCAGTTGTGTTATATTTATGCACGCGCATTCTTTTCCCCTTCATTCGGTGCTAGCCAGCCGTGGGGGAATGCCAGGAGCGACGTGTAAAGACTTCCACTGCTCGTTTTGCTTTCACCAAACGTGCAGCTGCGAACTTAGGCACCGTCTCACCCGCCTGTGCACGCAGTGTCAACTCGGTTTCTACGAAGACCTCGATCAACTCAACAAGCAAATTCAACAATTCCTTCGAAGGTACTCCGCTAGAAACACCACATGAACTGCTTCATCGTGCTCTTTCGGTATCTCGATAACGGACGAAGAATCCACCTGCTACTGCCCAGGGAACGCCAAGTGCTGCTGCAGAACGGCATATACATCTTTGAACGTTATCCCTCAAGCGACGTCGACCTTGTGTGGAACCAACTTCCCACAGACGCACAGGTAGTTTGCGCACCTTATCGCAGGTGTAAACAACACTACAACCTTCCTCATCAAACCACTCATATAGACGGTCCTCCCCCGTTTATCAAAAACTGCCATCTGTGCCGTCATAGTGTCAGAGGACGCCCTTAAAGAGCTAGAAGAACTTTCCCGCAGCGCCGACACTCTCAGCGTATCTACGCTTGAACAGCACGTACCGTATCGTGTCGTCGGCGTCAAAACACTCGACATCCTTCACGGTACAAAGCTCGTCGCCAAACTCTACAACGACACAGAAGTTTTCCTACCAACAAGATTTGCTAAAGCCTCTCCAGAACTCATCAACAAACTCAACTCTACCTCATTCTGCATCATATACGCAGGCGAGGAAAAACCACGCAGCGGTTTCAAACGTCACATCGTCACGTTCTCCCCATATAACCCTAAGTAATGTCCGACGAAACCTATCCCGTCCCCGTGGGGAACAATCTTAACCTACAACTCATTCTCAACGCAGCATCACCTATCCGTATCCTCTGCATCTCCAACTCCTATTTCCGCAGCAGCAGAGTTGTCACCATCACACTCGACGTCCAAGGGGCTCACGCCTTCCACGTCAAATGCGTACCTACCAAAGTGCACCAGCATCAACAAGACGCACTATGCATCATATACCTCGGCAAAAGCAACATTCCTGCTCTAACCAACAAAGGCACATCCACAGGATGCTTCTCAACCAGCCATTACAACGAATTTACCATCCCTATATACCAACCTTCACCGAGTTCGTCAACGAAAGTTTCTCTCACCTGTTCGTCACCTGCATCTCCAAACCTATCCACCAATTTACCGTCGATATCAGCAGCAGCGATGACGAGGAGTCAAAGTGCACCACGTACTTTAAAATCATTGTTGTGCGCCAAATCTGTGTGTCCTAGTGCCTCAACAAGCTATGAATTTTAATGGGTTTTTTTTCTTCTAATATTTCGTATATTGTTCATTTATTGTATTCATATGTTAATCTCCTGTAATCAAATAATACATTATGTTATTCTCAAACTATGTATTCATATGTTAAGCAAACAATACATCATTTTAATCTCAACTATGTATTCATATCTTTATCCAATGCACTGTATTCAAATTATAAATAAAAAAAACAGTCCCGGATGAGCCAATTGCAATAACGATAATCCTTCCGCTCATGGCGCTTTTCAAACTTACCGCCGTCGCTCTAAATCCGCGGCGACACTAGCGACACTAGCGCCCTTAGCGGCAGGATTATCGTTAATCCAATTGGCTCATCCGGGACTATTACTACTGTCGAGCATTACCACGTACCTTGTGTTGCCGGTGTGGTACGGCAGTAGTTACTACCAGTGTTGCCGAGCATTACCACGTACCTTGATTTGCCGGTGTGGTAGGGCCTTAGTTACTACCTGTGTTTGCTGAGCATTACCACGTACCTTGTGTTGACAGTGTGGTACGGCAGTAGTTAATACCAGTGTTTCCGAGCATTAGCACGTAACTTATGTTGCCGGTGTGGTACGGCAGTAGTTACTACCAGTGTTGCCGAGCATTACCACGTTCCTTGTGTCGCCGGTGTGGTACGGCAGTAGTTACTACCAGTGTTGCCGAGCATTAGCACGTACCTTGTTTATGCCGTGCGGTACGGCAGTAGTTACTAATAGTGTTGCCGAGCATTACCACGTTCCTTGTGTTGCCGGTTTGGTACGGCAATAGTTACTACCAGTCCTGCCGAGCATTAGCACGTACCATGTGTTGCCGGTATGGTAAGACGGTAGTTACTACCAGTGCTGCAGAGCAGTACCACGTTCCTTGTGTTACCGGTGTGGTACGGCACTATTTACTGCCAGTGTTGCCGAGCATTACCACGTACCTTGTGTTGCCGGTGTGGTACTGCAGTAGATACTACCAGTGTTGCCGAGCATTAGCACGTACCTTCTGTTGCCGGTGTGGTACGGCAGTAGTTACTACCGTGTTGCCGAGCATTACCACGTAGCTTGTGTTGCTGGTGTGGTACGGCTGTAATTACTAACAGTGTTGCCGAGCGTTACCACGTAGCTTGTGTTGCCGGAGCGGTACGGCAGTAGTTAACACCAGTGTTGCCGAGGATTACCACGTACCTTGTGTTGCCGGTGTGGTACTAAGTTAGCTACTAACAGGTGTTGTCGAGCATTACCACGTACCTTGCGTTGCACGTGTTGTACATCAGTTAGTTACTATCAGGTGTTGAAGAGCATTAGCCTGTACCTTGTGTTGCCGGTATTATACGGCAGTTAGCTACTACCAGTGTTGCCGAGAATTACCACGCACCTTGTGTTGCCGGTTTTGTAATGCAAATAGCTACTACCACAGTTGCCGAGCATTAACATGTACCTTGCGTTGCCGGTGTAGTACTGCAGTTAGGTATTACCAGGAGTTGCCGAGCATTACCACGTACATTGTGTTGCAGGTATGGTACGGAAGTTAACTACTACCAGGTGTTGCCGAGGATTACCACGTACGTCGTGTTGCCGTTGTGATATAGCAGTTAGCTACTACCAGGAGTTGCCGAGGATTACCACGTAGCTTCTGTTGCCGGTGTTGTACTGCAGTTAGTTATTACCAGCTGTTGCCGAGCATTACCACGGACCCCGTGTTGCCGGTGTGGTAAGGCAGTTAGCTACTACAAGGTGTTGTCGAGCATTACCAACTACCTTGTGTTGCCGGTGAAGTACCGCAGTTGACTACTACCAGGTGTTGCCGAGCATTACCACGAAACTCGTGTTGCCGGTGTGGTAAGGCAGTTAGTTACTACCAGGTATTGCCGAGCATTACCACGTACTTTGTGTTGCCGATGTGGTACGGCAGTTAACCACTACCAGGTATTACCGAGCATTACCACGTACTCTGTGTTGCTGGTGTGGTACGGCGGTTAACTACTAACAGGTGTTGCCGAGCATTACCACGTACCTTTGTTGCTGGTGTGGTACGGAAGTTAACTACTACCAGGTGTTGCCTAGCATTACCACGTACTTTTGTTGATGGTGTGGTACTGCAGTTAACTAATACCAGGTGTTGTTGAACATTACCACGTACATTGTGTTGCCGGTGTGGTACTGCAGTTAGCTACTACCAGGTTGAGCGCAGCATTGCCACGCATCTTGTGTAGCCGGTGTTGTAGGTCAGTTAACTATTAAAAGGAGTTGTCGAGAATTACTACGTATCTTGTGTTGCCGGTGTGGTAAGGCAGTTGTTCGCTACCAGGTGTTGCCGAGCATTACCACGTACTTTGTGTTAGCGGTGTGGTCCGGCAGTTAGTTATTACCAGGTGGTCCCGAGCATTACCACGCATCTAGTGTTGCAATTGTGGTAAGGCAGTTAGTTACTACCAGGTGTTGCCAAGCATTACCACGTACCTTGTCTTGCCGGTCTAGTACTGCAGTTAGCTGCTACCAGATGCTGCCGAGCATTAGCACGTACCTTGTTTATCCGGTGTGGTAAGGCAGTAGTTTCTAAACGTGTTGCCGAACATTACCACGTACCTTGGGTTGCCAGAGTGGTACGGCAGTAGTTACTACCAGTGTTTTCGAGCATTACCACTTATCTTGTGTTGCCGGATTGGTACGGCAGTAGTTACTACCAGTGTTGTCGGGCATTACAACTTATCTTGTGTTGCCGGTGTGGTACGGCAGTAGTTACTACCAGTGTTGCTGAGCATTACCACGTACCTTGTGTTGCCGATGTGGTACGGCCTTAGTTACTACCAGTGATGCCGAGCATTACCACGTACCTTGTGTTAACGGTGTGGTACGGCAGTAGTTAATAACGGTGTTGCCGGGCATTACCACGTTCCTTGAGTTGCCGCTGTGGTACGGCAGTAGTTACTACCAGTGTTGCCGAGCATTAAGACGTACCCTGTTTATCCGGTGTGATAAGGCAGTAGTTACTAACAGTGTTGCCGAGCATTACCACGTTCCTTGTGTTGCCGGTGTGATACGGCAGTATTTACTGCCAGTGTTGCCGAGCATTACCACGTACTTTGTGTTGCCGGTGTAGTACGGCAGTTAGTTACTACCAGAGTTGCCGGTATGGTACGGCAGAAGTTACTACCGTGTTGCCGAGCATTACCACGTAGCTTGGGTTGCCGGTGTGGTACGGCAGTAGTTACTACTTGTGTTGCCGTGCATTACCACGTACCTTGTGTTTTCGTTGTGGTACGGCAGTAGTTACTACCAGTGTTGCCGAGCATTACCACGTACCTCGTGTTGCCGGTGTTGTATTGCAGTTAGCTACTACCAGGTGTTCACGAGCATTACCGCGTACCTTGTGTTGCCGGTGTGGTACGGCAGTTAACTACTACAAGGTGTTGTCGAGCATTACCACGTACTTTGTCTTGCCGGTGTGGCACTGCAGTTAGCTACTACAAGGTGTTGTCGAGCATTACCACTTAGCTTGTGTTGCCGGTGTGTTACGGCAGTAGTTACTACCAATGTTGCCGAGCATTACCACCTACATTGCATTGCCGGTGTGGTACGGCAGTAGTTACTAACAGTGTTGCCGAGCATTACCTCGTACCGTGTGTCGCCGGAGGGGTACGGCAGTAGTTACTACCAGTGTTGGCGAGCACTACCACTAATCTTGTATTGCTGGTGTGGTAGGGAAATAGTTACTACCAGTGTTGCCACTGGTAGTAACTACTGCCATACCACACCGGGTACGTGGTAATGGTCGGCAACATCTGGTATTAGCTAACTGCATTACCACAACGGCAACACAAACTATGTGGTAATACACAGCAACACTGGTAGTAGCTAACTGCAGTACCACAACGGCAACACAAGTACGTGTTAGTGCTCGACAACACCTGATAAAAGCTAACTGCCGTACCGCACTGGCAACACAAGCTACGTGGTAATGCTCGGTGAAACTGGTAGTAACTACTGCTCCGCCACACCGGCTACACAAGTTACGTGGTAATGCTCGGCAATATTTGGTAGTAGCTAACTGCAGTACAAAACCGGAAAAAAAGGTACGTGGCAATGCTCGGAAACACTGGTAGTAACTACTGCCGAAAAACACCGGCAACACAAAGTACGTGGTAATGCTTGGCAACACTGTTAGTAACTACTGCCGTACCACACCGGCAATACAATGTACATGGCAATGCTCGGCAACATCTGGTAGTAGCTAACTGCAGCACCACATTGGACAACAAGGTACGTGGTAATGCTCCGCAACTCTGGTAGTAACTAACTGCCGTAACACACCGAACAACAAAGTAAGTGGTAAAGCTCGGCAAAACCGGCAGTAACTGACTGTCGTGCCACATGGGCAACACAAGCTGCGTGGCAATGCTCGCAACCACTGGTATTAGCTAACTGCAATACCACACCGGAAACACAATGTATGTGGCAATGCTCGGCAACACTGTTAGTAACTAACTGCCGTACCACACTGGACAACAAGGTACGTGGTAATGCTCGGCAACACTGGAAGTAGCTAACTGCAGTAACACACCGGCAAAACAAGGTACGTGGTAATGTTCGGCAACACCTGGTAGTAGCTAACTACCGTACCACACCGGCAGCACAAGTTACGTGGTAATGTTCGGAAACACATGGTAGCAGCTAACTGCAGTACCACACCGGCAGCACACGGTACGTGGTAATGCTTGGCAACACTGGTAGTAACTACTGCCGTACCACACTGGCAACACAAGGTACGTGCTAATGCACGGCAACACTGTTAGTAACTACTGCCGTACCACACCGGCAACACAAGGTACGTGGTAATGCTCGGTAACACTGTTATTAACTACTGCCGTACGACACCGGCAACACAAGCTACGTGGTAATGCTCGGCAACTCCGGTAGTAAGTTATGGCGTACCACAACTGCAACACAAGGTACGTGCTAATGCACGCCAACACTGGTAGTAACTATTGCCTAACCACACCGGAAACATAAAGTACATGGTAATGCTCGGCAGCACTGGTAGTAACTACTGCCGTACCATACCGGAAACACAATGTACGTGCTAATGCTCGGCAAAACTGGTAGTAACTACTGTCGTACCACACCGGCAAGACAAGGAACGTGGTAATGCTCGGCAACACCTAGTAATACCTACATGCTGTACAGAACCGGCAACGCAAGGTACATGGTAATCCTCGGCAACTGTGGTAGTAGCTAACTGCAATGAAACACCGGCAACACAAGGTGCGTGGTAATTCTCGGCAACAGTGGTATTAGATAACTGCCATATAATACCGGCTACACAATGAACATGGTAATGCTCGACAATACCTGTTATTAGCTAACTGCAGTACCACTGCGGCAACAGAAGGTACCTGTTAATACTCGGCAACTGTGGTAGTAGCTAACTGCAATACAACACCGGCAGTTGTACTGCAGTTAGCTACTACCAGGTGTTGCCGAGGATTACTACGTAACTTGTGTTGCCGGTGTGGTACGGCAGTTAGCTACTACCAGGTGTTGTCGAGCATTACCACTTAGCTTGTGTTGACGGTGTGGTACGGCAGTAGTTATTACCAGTGTTGCCGAGCATTACCACGTACCTTGTGTTGCCGGTGTGGTACGGCAGTTAGCTACTCCCAGTGTTGCCCAGCATTACCACGTAGCTTGTTGTCCGGTTTGGTACGGCAGTAGTTACTACCAGTGTTGCCGAGCATTACGACGTGCCTTGTGTTGCGGGTGCGGTACGGCAGTAGTTACTACCAGTGTTGCCGAGCATTACGACGTGCTTTGTGTTGCCGGCTTGGTACGGCAGTAGTTACTACCAGTGTTGCCGATAATTACCACGTACCTTATGTTGCCGGTGTGGTACGGCAGCAGTTACTACCAGTGTTGCCGAACATTACCACGTACCTTGTGTTGCCGTTGTGGTACGGCAGTAGTTACTAACAGTGTTGCCGAACATTACCACGTACCTTGTGTTGCCGCTGTGGTACGGCAGTAGTTACTAACAGTGTTGCCGAACATTACCACGTACCTTGTGTTGCCGGTGTGGTACGGCAGTAGTTACTGCAAGCGTTGCCGAGCATTATTACGTACCTTGTGTTGCCGGTGTGGTACGGCAGTAGTTACTACCAGTGTTGCCGAGCATTGTCACGTAGTTTCTGTTGCCGGTTTGTACGGCAGTTTTTACTACCAGTGTTGCCGTGCATTACCACGTACCTTGTGTTGCCGGTGTGGTACGGCAGTACTTACTACCAGTGTTACCGAGCATTGTCACGTAGTTTGTGTTGCCGGTGTCATAGGGCCTTAGTTACTACCAGTGTTGCCGTGCATTTCCACGTGCCTTGTGTTGCCGGTGTGGTATGGCAGTTGTTACTACCAGTGTTGCCGTGCATTACCACGTGCCTTGTGTTGCCGGTGTGGTACGGCAGTTGTTACTACCAGTGTTGCCGTGCATTACCACGTGCCTTGTATTGCCGGTGTGGTACGGCAGTAGTTACTACCAGTGTTGCCGAGCATTACCACGTACTTTGTGTTGCCGGTGTGGTACGGCAATTGTTACTACCAGTGTTGCCGAACATTACCACGTGCCATGTGTTGCCGGTGTGGTACGGCAGTTGTTACTACCAGTGTTGCCGAGCATTACCACGTACTTTGTTTTGCCGGTGTGGTACGGCAGTAGTTACTACCAGTGTTGCCAAGCATTACCACGTACCTTGTGTTGCCGTTGTGGTACGGCAGTAGTTACTACCAGTGTTGCCGAACATTACCACGTACTTTGTGTTGCCGGTGTGGTACGGCAGTTGTGACTACCTGTGTTGCCGAGCATTACCACGCACTTTGTGTTGTCGGTGTGGTACGGCAGTAGTTACTACCAGTGTTTCCAAGCAGTACCACGTACTTTGTGATGCCTATGTGGTACGGCATTAGGTACTACCAGTGTTGCCGAGCATTACCACGTGCCTTGTGTCGCCGGTGTTGTACTGCAGTTAGCTACTACCAGGTGTTGCCGAGCATTACTACGTAACTTGTGTTGCCGGTGTGGTATGGCAGTTAGCTACTACCAGGTGTTGTCGAGCATTACCACTTAGCTTGTGTTGCCGGTGTGGTACGGCAGTAGTTATTACCAGTGTTGCCGAGCATTACCACGTACCTTGTGTTGCCGGTGTGGTACGGCAGTTAGCTACTACCACTGTTGCCAAGCATTACCACGTAGCTTGTGTTGCCGGTTTGGTACGGCAGTAGTTACTACCAGTGTTGCCGAGCATTACAACGTGCCTTGTGTTGCCGTTGGGGTACGGCAGTAGTTACTACCAGTGTTGCCGAGCATTACGACGTGCTTTGTGTTGCCGGTTTGGTATGGCAGTAGTTACTACCAGTGTTGCCGATAAATACCACGTACCTTGTGTTGCCGGTGTGGTGCGGCAGTAGTTACTACCAGTGTTGCCGAACATTACCACGTACCTTGTGTTGCCGTTGTGGTACGGCAGTAGTTACTAACAGTGTTGCCGAGCATTAGCACGTACCTTGTGTTGCCGGTGTGGTACGGCAGTAGTTACTAACAGTGTTGCCGAACATTACCACGTACCTTGTGTTGCCGGTGTGGTACGGCAGTAGTTACTAACAGTGTTGCCGAACATTACCACGTACCTTGTGTTGCCGGTGTGGTACGGCAGTAGTTACTGTTAGTGTTGCCGAGCATTATTACGTACTTTGTGTTGCCGGTGTGTTACGGCAGTAGTTACTACCAGTGTTGCCGAGCATTGTCACGTAGTTTGTGTTTCCGGTTTGGTACGGCAGTTTTTACTACCGGTGTTGCCGTGCATTACCACGTGCCTTGTGTTGCCGGTGTGGTACGGCAGTAGTTACTACCAGTGTTGCCGAGCATTACCACGTACTTTGTGTTGCCGGTGTGGTACGGCAGTTGTTACTACCAGTGTTGCCGAGCATTACCACGTGCCTTGTGTTGCCGGTGTGGTACGGCAGATGTTACTACCAGTGTTGCCGTGCATTACCACGTGCCTTGTGTTGCCGGTGTGGTACGGCAGTTGTTACTACCAATGATGCCGAGCATTACCACGTGCCTTGTGTTGCAGGTGTGGTACAGCAGTTGTTACTACCAGTGTTGCTGAGCATTGTCACGTAGTTTGTGTTTCCGGTTTGGTACGGCAGTTTTTACTACCAGTGTTGCCGTGCATTACCACGTGCCTTGTGTTGCCGGTGTGGTACGGCAGTAGTTACTACCAGTGTTGCCGAGCATTACCACGTACTTTGTGTTGCCGGTGTGGTACGGCAGTTGTTACTACCAGTGTTGCCGAGCATTACCACGTGCCTTGTGTTGCCGGTGTGGTACGGCAGTTGTTACTACCAGTGTTGCCGTGCATTACCACGTGCCTTGTGTTGCCGGTGTGGTACGGCAGTTGTTACTACCAATGATGCCCAGCATTAATACGTGCCTTGTGTTGCCGGTGTGGTACGGCAGTTGTTACTACCAGTGTTGCCGTGCATTACCACGTGCCTTGTGTTGCCGGTGTGGTACGGCAGTTGTTTCTACCAATGATGGCGAGCATTACCACGTGCCTTGTGTTGCCGGTGTGGTACGGCAGTAGTTACTACCAGTGTTGCCGTGCATTACCACGTGCCTTGTGTTGCCGGTGTGGTACGGCAGTAGTTACTACCAGTGTTGCCGTGCATTACCACGTGCCTTGTGTTGCCGGTGTGGTACGGCAGTAGTTACTACCAGTGTTGCCGAGCATTACCACGACGTGCCTTGTGTTGCCGGTGTGGTACGGCAGTTGTTACTACCAGTGTTGCCGTGCATTACCACGTGCCTTGTGTTGCCGGTGTGGTACGGCAGTTGTTTCTACCAATGATGGCGAGCATTACTACGTGCCTTGTGTTGCCGGTGTGGTACGGCAGTTGTTACTACCAGTTTTTCCGAGCATTACCACGTACCTTGATTTGCCGGTGTGGTAGGGCCTTAGTTACTACCTGTGTTTGCTGAGCATTACCACGTACCTTGTGTTGACAGTGTGGTACGGCAGTAGTTAATACCAGTGTTTCCGAGCATTAGCACGTAACTTATGTTGCCGGTGTGGTACGGCAGTAGTTACTACCAGTGTTGCCGAGCATTACCACGTTCCTTGTGTCGCCGGTGTGGTACGGCAGTAGTTACTACCAGTGTTGCCGAGCATTAGCACGTACCTTGTTTATGCCGTGCGGTACGGCAGTAGTTACTAATAGTGTTGCCGAGCATTACCACGTTCCTTGTGTTGCCGGTTTGGTACGGCAATAGTTACTACCAGTCCTGCCGAGCATTAGCACGTACCATGTGTTGCCGGTATGGTAAGACGGTAGTTACTACCAGTGCTGCAGAGCAGTACCACGTTCCTTGTGTTACCGGTGTGGTACGGCACTATTTACTGCCAGTGTTGCCGAGCATTACCACGTACCTTGTGTTGCCGGTGTGGTACTGCAGTAGATACTACCAGTGTTGCCGAGCATTAGCACGTACCTTCTGTTGCCGGTGTGGTACGGCAGTAGTTACTACCGTGTTGCCGAGCATTACCACGTAGCTTGTGTTGCTGGTGTGGTACGGCTGTAATTACTAACAGTGTTGCCGAGCGTTACCACGTAGCTTGTGTTGCCGGAGCGGTACGGCAGTAGTTAACACCAGTGTTGCCGAGGATTACCACGTACCTTGTGTTGCCGGTGTGGTACTAAGTTAGCTACTAACAGGTGTTGTCGAGCATTACCACGTACCTTGCGTTGCACGTGTTGTACATCAGTTAGTTACTATCAGGTGTTGAAGAGCATTAGCCTGTACCTTGTGTTGCCGGTATTATACGGCAGTTAGCTACTACCAGTGTTGCCGAGAATTACCACGCACCTTGTGTTGCCGGTTTTGTAATGCAAATAGCTACTACCACAGTTGCCGAGCATTAACATGTACCTTGCGTTGCCGGTGTAGTACTGCAGTTAGGTATTACCAGGAGTTGCCGAGCATTACCACGTACATTGTGTTGCAGGTATGGTACGGAAGTTAACTACTACCAGGTGTTGCCGAGGATTACCACGTACGTCGTGTTGCCGTTGTGATATAGCAGTTAGCTACTACCAGGAGTTGCCGAGGATTACCACGTAGCTTCTGTTGCCGGTGTTGTACTGCAGTTAGTTATTACCAGCTGTTGCCGAGCATTACCACGGACCCCGTGTTGCCGGTGTGGTAAGGCAGTTAGCTACTACAAGGTGTTGTCGAGCATTACCAACTACCTTGTGTTGCCGGTGAAGTACCGCAGTTGACTACTACCAGGTGTTGCCGAGCATTACCACGAAACTCGTGTTGCCGGTGTGGTAAGGCAGTTAGTTACTACCAGGTATTGCCGAGCATTACCACGTACTTTGTGTTGCCGATGTGGTACGGCAGTTAACCACTACCAGGTATTACCGAGCATTACCACGTACTCTGTGTTGCTGGTGTGGTACGGCGGTTAACTACTAACAGGTGTTGCCGAGCATTACCACGTACCTTTGTTGCTGGTGTGGTACGGAAGTTAACTACTACCAGGTGTTGCCTAGCATTACCACGTACTTTTGTTGATGGTGTGGTACTGCAGTTAACTAATACCAGGTGTTGTTGAACATTACCACGTACATTGTGTTGCCGGTGTGGTACTGCAGTTAGCTACTACCAGGTTGAGCGCAGCATTGCCACGCATCTTGTGTAGCCGGTGTTGTAGGTCAGTTAACTATTAAAAGGAGTTGTCGAGAATTACTACGTATCTTGTGTTGCCGGTGTGGTAAGGCAGTTGTCCGCTACCAGGTGTTGCCGAGCATTACCACGTACTTTGTGTTAGCGGTGTGGTCCGGCAGTTAGTTATTACCAGGTGGTCCCGAGCATTACCACGTATCTAGTGTTGCAATTGTGGTAAGGCAGTTAGTTACTACCAGGTGTTGCCAAGCATTACCACGTACCTTGTCTTGCCGGTCTAGTACTGCAGTTAGCTGCTACCAGATGCTGCCGAGCATTAGCACGTACCTTGTTTATCCGGTGTGGTAAGGCAGTAGTTTCTAAACGTGTTGCCGAACATTACCACGTACCTTGGGTTGCCAGAGTGGTACGGCAGTAGTTACTACCAGTGTTTTCGAGCATTACCACTTATCTTGTGTTGCCGGATTGGTACGGCAGTAGTTACTACCAGTGTTGTCGGGCATTACAACTTATCTTGTGTTGCCGGTGTGGTACGGCAGTAGTTACTACCAGTGTTGCTGAGCATTACCACGTACCTTGTGTTGCCGATGTGGTACGGCCTTAGTTACTACCAGTGATGCCGAGCATTACCACGTACCTTGTGTTAACGGTGTGGTACGGCAGTAGTTAATAACGGTGTTGCCGGGCATTACCACGTTCCTTGAGTTGCCGCTGTGGTACGGCAGTAGTTACTACCAGTGTTGCCGAGCATTAAGACGTACCCTGTTTATCCGGTGTGATAAGGCAGTAGTTACTAACAGTGTTGCCGAGCATTACCACGTTCCTTGTGTTGCCGGTGTGATACGGCAGTATTTACTGCCAGTGTTGCCGAGCATTACCACGTACTTTGTGTTGCCGGTGTAGTACGGCAGTTAGTTACTACCAGAGTTGCCGGTATGGTACGGCAGAAGTTACTACCGTGTTGCCGAGCATTACCACGTAGCTTGGGTTGCCGGTGTGGTACGGCAGTAGTTACTACTTGTGTTGCCGTGCATTACCACGTACCTTGTGTTTTCGTTGTGGTACGGCAGTAGTTACTACCAGTGTTGCCGAGCATTACCACGTACCTCGTGTTGCCGGTGTTGTATTGCAGTTAGCTACTACCAGGTGTTCACGAGCATTACCGCGTACCTTGTGTTGCCGGTGTGGTACGGCAGTTAACTACTACAAGGTGTTGTCGAGCATTACCACGTACTTTGTCTTGCCGGTGTGGCACTGCAGTTAGCTACTACAAGGTGTTGTCGAGCATTACCACTTAATTGTGTTGCCGGTGTGTTACGGCAGTAGTTACTACCAATGTTGCCGAGCATTACCACCTACATTGCATTGCCGGTGTGGTACGGCAGTAGTTACTAACAGTGTTGCCGAGCATTACCTCGTACCGTGTGTCGCCGGAGGGGTACGGCAGTAGTTACTACCAGTGTTGGCGAGCACTACCACTAATCTTGTATTGCTGGTGTGGTAGGGAAATAGTTACTACCAGTGTTGCCACTGGTAGTAACTACTGCCATACCACACCGGGTACGTGGTAATGGTCGGCAACATCTGGTATTAGCTAACTGCATTACCACAACGGCAACACAAACTATGTGGTAATACACAGCAACACTGGTAGTAGCTAACTGCAGTACCACAACGGCAACACAAGTACGTGTTAGTGCTCGACAACACCTGATAAAAGCTAACTGCCGTACCGCACTGGCAACACAAGCTACGTGGTAATGCTCGGTGAAACTGGTAGTAACTACTGCTCCGCCACACCGGCTACACAAGTTACGTGGTAATGCTCGGCAATATTTGGTAGTAGCTAACTGCAGTACAAAACCGGAAAAAAAGGTACGTGGCAATGCTCGGAAACACTGGTAGTAACTACTGCCGAAAAACACCGGCAACACAAAGTACGTGGTAATGCTTGGCAACACTGTTAGTAACTACTGCCGTACCACACCGGCAATACAATGTACATGGCAATGCTCGGCAACATCTGGTAGTAGCTAACTGCAGCACCACATTGGACAACAAGGTACGTGGTAATGCTCCGCAACTCTGGTAGTAACTAACTGCCGTAACACACCGAACAACAAAGTAAGTGGTAAAGCTCGGCAAAACCGGCAGTAACTGACTGCCGTGCCACATGGGCAACACAAGCTGCGTGGCAATGCTCGCAACCACTGGTATTAGCTAACTGCAATACCACACCGGAAACACAATGTATGTGGCAATGCTCGGCAACACTGTTAGTAACTAACTGCCGTACCACACTGGACAACAAGGTACGTGGTAATGCTCGGCAACACTGGAAGTAGCTAACTGCAGTAACACACCGGCAAAACAAGGTACGTGGTAATGTTCGGCAACACCTGGTAGTAGCTAACTACCGTACCACACCGGCAGCACAAGTTACGTGGTAATGTTCGGAAACACATGGTAGCAGCTAACTGCAGTACCACACCGGCAGCACACGGTACGTGGTAATGCTTGGCAACACTGGTAGTAACTACTGCCGTACCACACTGGCAACACAAGGTACGTGCTAATGCACGGCAACACTGTTAGTAACTACTGCCGTACCACACCGGCAACACAAGGTACGTGGTAATGCTCGGTAACACTGTTATTAACTACTGCCGTACGACACCGGCAACACAAGCTACGTGGTAATGCTCGGCAACTCCGGTAGTAAGTTATGGCGTACCACAACTGCAACACAAGGTACGTGCTAATGCACGCCAACACTGGTAGTAACTATTGCCTAACCACACCGGAAACATAAAGTACATGGTAATGCTCGGCAGCACTGGTAGTAACTACTGCCGTACCATACCGGAAACACAATGTACGTGCTAATGCTCGGCAAAACTGGTAGTAACTACTGTCGTACCACACCGGCAAGACAAGGAACGTGGTAATGCTCGGCAACACCTAGTAATACCTACATGCTGTACAGAACCGGCAACGCAAGGTACATGGTAATCCTCGGCAACTGTGGTAGTAGCTAACTGCAATGAAACACCGGCAACACAAGGTGCGTGGTAATTCTCGGCAACAGTGGTATTAGATAACTGCCATATAATACCGGCTACACAATGAACATGGTAATGCTCGACAATACCTGTTATTAGCTAACTGCAGTACCACTGCGGCAACAGAAGGTACCTGTTAATACTCGGCAACTGTGGTAGTAGCTAACTGCAATACAACACCGGCAGTTGTACTGCAGTTAGCTACTACCAGGTGTTGCCGAGGATTACTACGTAACTTGTGTTGCCGGTGTGGTACGGCAGTTAGCTACTACCAGGTGTTGTCGAGCATTACCACTTAGCTTGTGTTGACGGTGTGGTACGGCAGTAGTTATTACCAGTGTTGCCGAGCATTACCACGTACCTTGTGTTGCCGGTGTGGTACGGCAGTTAGCTACTCCCAGTGTTGCCCAGCATTACCACGTAGCTTGTTGTCCGGTTTGGTACGGCAGTAGTTACTACCAGTGTTGCCGAGCATTACGACGTGCCTTGTGTTGCGGGTGCGGTACGGCAGTAGTTACTACCAGTGTTGCCGAGCATTACGACGTGCTTTGTGTTGCCGGCTTGGTACGGCAGTAGTTACTACCAGTGTTGCCGATAATTACCACGTACCTTATGTTGCCGGTGTGGTACGGCAGTAGTTACTACCAGTGTTGCCGAACATTACCACGTACCTTGTGTTGCCGTTGTGGTACGGCAGTAGTTACTAACAGTGTTGCCGAACATTACCACGTACCTTGTGTTGCCGGTGTGGTACGGCAGTAGTTACTAACAGTGTTGCCGAACATTACCACGTACCTTGTGTTGCCGGTGTGGTACGGCAGTAGTTACTGCAAGCGTTGCCGAGCATTATTACGTACTTTGTGTTGCCGGTGTGGTACGGCAGTAGTTACTACCAGTGTTGCCGAGCATTGTCACGTAGTTTCTGTTGCCGGTTTGTACGGCAGTTTTTACTACCAGTGTTGCCGTGCATTACCACGTACCTTGTGTTGCCGGTGTGGTACGGCAGTACTTACTACCAGTGTTACCGAGCATTGTCACGTAGTTTGTGTTGCCGGTGTCATAGGGCCTTAGTTACTACCAGTGTTGCCGTGCATTTCCACGTGCCTTGTGTTGCCGGTGTGGTATGGCAGTTGTTACTACCAGTGTTGCCGTGCATTACCACGTGACTTGTGTTGCCGGTGTGGTACGGCAGTTGTTACTACCAGTGTTGCCGTGCATTACCACGTGCCTTGTGTTGCCGGTGTGGTACGGCAGTAGTTACTACCAGTGTTGCCGAGCATTACCACGTACTTTGTGTTGCCGGTGTGGTACGGCAATTGTTACTACCAGTGTTGCCGAACATTACCACGTGCCATGTGTTGCCGGTGTGGTACGGCAGTTGTTACTACCAGTGTTGCCGAGCATTACCACGTACTTTGTTTTGCCGGTGTGGTACGGCAGTAGTTACTACCAGTGTTGCCAAGCATTACCACGTACCTTGTGTTGCCGTTGTGGTACGGCAGTAGTTACTACCAGTGTTGCCGAACATTACCACGTACTTTGTGTTGCCGGTGTGGTACGGCAGTTGTGACTACCTGTGTTGCCGAGCATTACCACGCACTTTGTGTTGTCGGTGTGGTACGGCAGTAGTTACTACCAGTGTTTCCAAGCAGTACCACGTACTTTGTGATGCCTATGTGGTACGGCATTAGGTACTACCAGTGTTGCCGAGCATTACCACGTGCCTTGTGTCGCCGGTGTTGTACTGCAGTTAGCTACTACCAGGTGTTGCCGAGCATTACTACGTAACTTGTGTTGCCGGTGTGGTATGGCAGTTAGCTACTACCAGGTGTTGTCGAGCATTACCACTTAGCTTGTGTTGCCGGTGTGGTACGGCAGTAGTTATTACCAGTGTTGCCGAGCATTACCACGTACCTTGTGTTGCCGGTGTGGTACGGCAGTTAGCTACTACCACTGTTGCCAAGCATTACCACGTAGCTTGTGTTGCCGGTTTGGTACGGCAGTAGTTACTACCAGTGTTGCCGAGCATTACAACGTGCCTTGTGTTGCCGTTGGGGTACGGCAGTAGTTACTACCAGTGTTGCCGAGCATTACGACGTGCTTTGTGTTGCCGGTTTGGTATGGCAGTAGTTACTACCAGTGTTGCCGATAAATACCACGTACCTTGTGTTGCCGGTGTGGTGCGGCAGTAGTTACTACCAGTGTTGCCGAACATTACCACGTACCTTGTGTTGCCGTTGTGGTACGGCAGTAGTTACTAACAGTGTTGCCGAGCATTAGCACGTACCTTGTGTTGCCGGTGTGGTACGGCAGTAGTTACTAACAGTGTTGCCGAACATTACCACGTACCTTGTGTTGCCGGTGTGGTACGGCAGTAGTTACTAACAGTGTTGCCGAACATTACCACGTACCTTGTGTTGCCGGTGTGGTACGGCAGTAGTTACTGTTAGTGTTGCCGAGCATTATTACGTACTTTGTGTTGCCGGTGTGTTACGGCAGTAGTTACTACCAGTGTTGCCGAGCATTGTCACGTAGTTTGTGTTTCCGGTTTGGTACGGCAGTTTTTACTACCGGTGTTGCCGTGCATTACCACGTGCCTTGTGTTGCCGGTGTGGTACGGCAGTAGTTACTACCAGTGTTGCCGAGCATTACCACGTACTTTGTGTTGCCGGTGTGGTACGGCAGTTGTTACTACCAGTGTTGCCGAGCATTACCACGTGCCTTGTGTTGCCGGTGTGGTACGGCAGATGTTACTACCAGTGTTGCCGTGCATTACCACGTGCCTTGTGTTGCCGGTGTGGTACGGCAGTTGTTACTACCAATGATGCCGAGCATTACCACGTGCCTTGTGTTGCAGGTGTGGTACAGCAGTTGTTACTACCAGTGTTGCTGAGCATTGTCACGTAGTTTGTGTTTCCGGTTTGGTACGGCAGTTTTTACTACCAGTGTTGCCGTGCATTACCACGTGCCTTGTGTTGCCGGTGTGGTACGGCAGTAGTTACTACCAGTGTTGCCGAGCATTACCACGTACTTTGTGTTGCCGGTGTGGTACGGCAGTTGTTACTACCAGTGTTGCCGAGCATTACCACGTGCCTTGTGTTGCCGGTGTGGTACGGCAGTTGTTACTACCAGTGTTGCCGTGCATTACCACGTGCCTTGTGTTGCCGGTGTGGTACGGCAGTTGTTACTACCAATGATGCCGAGCATTAATACGTGCCTTGTGTTGCCGGTGTGGTACGGCAGTTGTTACTACCAGTGTTGCCGTGCATTACCACGTGCCTTGTGTTGCCGGTGTGGTACGGCAGTTGTTTCTACCAATGATGGCGAGCATTACCACGTGCCTTGTGTTGCCGGTGTGGTACGGCAGTAGTTACTACCAGTGTTGCCGTGCATTACCACGTGCCTTGTGTTGCCGGTGTGGTACGGCAGTAGTTACTACCAGTGTTGCCGTGCATTACCACGTGCCTTGTGTTGCCGGTGTGGTACGGCAGTAGTTACTACCAGTGTTGCCGAGCATTACCACGACGTGCCTTGTGTTGCCGGTGTGGTACGGCAGTTGTTACTACCAGTGTTGCCGTGCATTACCACGTGCCTTGTGTTGCCGGTGTGGTACGGCAGTTGTTTCTACCAATGATGGCGAGCATTACTACGTGCCTTGTGTTGCCGGTGTGGTACGGCAGTTGTTACTACCAGTTTTTCCGAGCATTACCACGTGCCTTGTGTTGCCGGTGTGGTACGGCAGTTGTTTCTACCAATGATGGCGAGCATTACCACGTGCCTTGTTTTGCCGGTGTGGTACGGCAGTTGTTACTACCAGTTTTTCCGAGCATTACCACGTGCCTTGTGTTGCCGGTGTGGTACGGCAGTTGTTTCTACCAATGATGGCGAGCATTACCACGTGCCTTGTGTTGCCGGTGTGGTACGGCAGTTGTTACTACCAGTTTTTCCGAGCATTACCACGTAGCTTGTTTTGCCGGTGTGGTACGGCAGTTGTTTCTACCAATGATGGCGAGCATTACCACGTGCCTTGTGTTGCCGGTTTTGTACGGCAGTAGTTACTACCAGTGTTGCCGAGCATTACAACGTGCCTTGTGTTGCCGTTGCGGTACGGCAGTAGTTACTACCAGTGTTGCCGAGCATTACGACGTGCTTTGTGTTGCCGGTTTGGTATGGCAGTAGTTACTACCAGTGTTGCCGATAATTACCACCTACCTTGTGTTGCCGGTGTGGTGCGGCAGTAGTTACTACCAGTGTTGCCGAACATTACCACGTACCTTGTGTTGCCGTTGTGGTACGGCAGTAGTTACTAACAGTGTTGCCGAGCATTAGCACGTACCTTGTGTTGCCGGTGTGGTACGGCAGTATTTACTAACAGTGTTGCCGAACATTACCACGTACCTTGTGTTGCCGGTGTGGTACGGCAGTAGTTACTAACAGTGTTGCCGAACTTTACCACGTACCTTGTGTTGCCGGTGTGGTACGGCAGTAGTTACTGTCAGTGTTGCCGAGCATTATTACGTACTTTGTGTTGCCGGTGTGTTACGGCAGTAGTTACTACCAGTGTTGCCGAGCATTGTCACGTAGTTTGTGTTTCCGGTTTGGTACGGCAGTTTTTACTACCGGTGTTGCCGTGCATTACCACGTGCCTTGTGTTGCCGGTGTGGTACGGCAGTAGTTACTACCAGTGTTGCCGAGCATTACCACGAACTTTGTGTTGCCGGTGTGGTACGGCAGTTGTTACTACCAGTGTTGCCGAGCATTACCACGTGCCTTGTGTTGCCGGTGTGGTACGGCTGTTGTTACTACCAGTGTTGCCGTGCATTACCACGTGCCTTGTGTTGCCGGTGTGGTACGGCAGTTGTTACTACCAATGATGCCGAGCATTACCACGTGCCTTGTGTTGCAGGTGTGGTACGGCAGTTGTTACTACCAGTGTTGCCGAGCATTGTCACGTAGTTTGTGTTTCCGGTTTGGTACGGCAGTTTTTACTACCGGTGTTGCCGTGCATTACCACGTGCGTTGTGTTGCCGGTGTGGTACGGCAGTAGTTACTACCAGTGTTGCCGAGCATTACCACGTACTTTGTGTTGCCGGTGTGGTACGGCAGTTGTTACTACCAGTGTTGCCGTGCATTACCACGTGCCTTGTGTTGCCGGTGTGGTACGGCAGTTGTTACTACCAGTGTTGCCGTGCATTACCACGTGCCTTGTGTTGCCGGTGTGGTACGGCAGTTGTTACTACCAATGATGCCGAGCATTAATACGTGCCTTGTGTTGCCGGTGTGGTACGGCAGTTGTTACTACCAGTGTTGCCGTGCATTACCACGTGCCTTGTGTTGCCGGTGTGGTACGGCAGTTGTTTCTACCAATGATGGCGAGCATTACCACGTGCCTTGTGTTGCCGGTGTGGTACGGCAGTAGTTACTACCAGTGTTGCCGTGCATTACCACGTGCCTTGTGTTGCCGGTGTGGTACGGCAGTAGTTACTACCAGTGTTGCCGTGCATTACCACGTGCCTTGTGTTGCCGGTGTGGTACGGCAGTAGTTACTACCAGTGTTGCCGAGCATTACCACGACGTGCCTTGTGTTGCCGGTGTGGTACGGCAGTTGTTACTACCAGTGTTGCCGTGCATTACCACGTGCCTTGTGTTGCCGGTGTGGTACGGCAGTTGTTTCTACCAATGATGGCGAGCATTACTACGTGCCTTGTGTTGCCGGTGTGGTACGGCAGTTGTTACTACCAGTTTTTCCGAGCATTACCACGTGCCTTGTGTTGCCGGTGTGGTACGGCAGTTGTTTCTACCAATGATGGCGAGCATTACCACGTGCCTTGTGTTGCCGGTGTGGTACGGCAGTTGTTACTACCAGTTTTTCCGAGCATTACCACGTGCCTTGTGTTGCCGGTGTGGTACGGCAGTTGTTTCTACCAATGATGGCGAGCATTACCACGTGCCTTGTGTTGCCGGTGTGGTACGGCAGTTGTTACTACCAGTTTTTCCGAGCATTACCACGTGCCTTGTGTTGCCGGTGTGGTACGGCAGTTGTTTCTACCAATGATGGCGAGCATTACCACGTGCCTTGTGTTGCCGGTGTGGTACGGCAGTTGTTACTACCAGTTTTTCCGAGCATTACCACGTAGCTTGTTTTGCCGGTGTGGTACGGCAGTTGTTTCTACCAATGATGGCGAGCATTACCACGTGCCTTGTGTTGCCGGTTTTGTACGGCAGTAGTTACTACCAGTGTTGCCGAGCATTACAACGTGCCTTGTGTTGCCGTTGCGGTACGGCAGTAGTTACTACCAGTGTTGCCGAGCATTACGACGTGCTTTGTGTTGCCGGTTTGGTATGGCAGTAGTTACTACCAGTGTTGCCGATAATTACCACCTACCTTGTGTTGCCGGTGTGGTGCGGCAGTAGTTACTACCAGTGTTGCCGAACATTACCACGTACCTTGTGTTGCCGTTGTGGTACGGCAGTAGTTACTAACAGTGTTGCCGAGCATTAGCACGTACCTTGTGTTGCCGGTGTGGTACGGCAGTATTTACTAACAGTGTTGCCGAACATTACCATGTACCTTGTGTTGCCGGTGTGGTACGGCAGTAGTTACTAACAGTGTTGCCGAACTTTACCACGTACCTTGTGTTGCCGGTGTGGTACGGCAGTAGTTACTGTCAGTGTTGCCGAGCATTATTACGTACTTTGTGTTGCCGGTGTGTTACGGCAGTAGTTACTACCAGTGTTGCCGAGCATTGTCACGTAGTTTGTGTTTCCGGTTTGGTACGGCAGTTTTTACTACCGGTGTTGCCGTGCATTACCACGTGCCTTGTGTTGCCGGTGTGGTACGGCAGTAGTTACTACCAGTGTTGCCGAGCATTACCACGAACTTTGTGTTGCCGGTGTGGTACGGCAGTTGTTACTACCAGTGTTGCCGAGCATTACCACGTGCCTTGTGTTGCCGGTGTGGTACGGCTGTTGTTACTACCAGTGTTGCCGTGCATTACCACGTGCCTTGTGTTGCCGGTGTGGTACGGCAGTTGTTACTACCAATGATGCCGAGCATTACCACGTGCCTTGTGTTGCAGGTGTGGTACGGCAGTTGTTACTACCAGTGTTGCCGAGCATTGTCACGTAGTTTGTGTTTCCGGTTTGGTACGGCAGTTTTTACTACCGGTGTTGCCGTGCATTACCACGTGCGTTGTGTTGCCGGTGTGGTACGGCAGTAGTTACTACCAGTGTTGCCGAGCATTACCACGTACTTTGTGTTGCCGGTGTGGTACGGCAGTTGTTACTACCAGTGTTGCCGAGCATTACCACGTGCCTTGTGTTGCCGGTGTGGTACGGCAGTTGTTACTACCAGTGTTGCCGTGCATTACCACGTGCCTTGTGTTGCCGGTGTGGTACGGCAGTTGTTACTACCAATGATGCCGAGCATTAATACGTGCCTTGTGTTGCCGGTGTGGTACGGCAGTTGTTACTACCAGTGTTGCCGTGCATTACCACGTGCCTTGTGTTGCCGGTGTGGTACGGCAGTTGTTTCTACCAATGATGGCGAGCATTACCACGTGCCTTGTGTTGCCGGTGTGGTACGGCAGTAGTTACTACCAGTGTTGCCGTGCATTACCACGTGCCTTGTGTTGCCGGTGTGGTACGGCAGTAGTTACTACCAGTGTTGCCGTGCATTACCACGTGCCTTGTGTTGCCGGTGTGGTACGGCAGTAGTTACTACCAGTGTTGCCGAGCATTTCCACGTACTTTGTGTTGCCGGTGTGGTACGGCAGTGGTTACTACCAGTGTTGCCGAGCATTACCACGTGCCTGGTGTTGCCGGTGTGGTACGGCAGTTGTTACTACCAATGATGCCGAGCATTACCACGTGCCTTGTGTTGCCGGTGTGGTACGGCAGTTGTTACTACCAGTGTTGCCGTGCATTACCACGTCCCTTGTGTTGCCGGTGTGGTACGGCAGTTGTTTCTACCAATGATGGCGAGCATTACTACGTGCCTTGTGTTGCCGGTGTGGTACGGCAGTTGTTACTACCAGTTTTTCCGAGCATTACCACGTAGCTTGTTTTGCCGGTGTGGTACGGCAGTTGTTTCTACCAATGATGGCGAGCATTACCACGTGCCTTGTGTTGCCGGTGTGGTACGGCAGTTGTTACTACCAGTTTTTCCGAGCATTACCACGTGCCTTGTGTTGCCGGTGTGGTACGGCAGTTGTTTCTACCAATGATGGCGAGCATTACCACGTGCCTTGTGTTGCCGGTGTGGTACGGCAGTTGTTACTACCAGTTTTTCCGAGCATTACCACGTAGCTTGTTTTGCCGGTGTGGTACGGCAGTTGTTTCTACCAATGATGGCGAGCATTACCACGTGCCTTGTGTTGCCGGTGTGGTACGGCAGTTGTTACTACCAGTTTTTCCGAGCATTACCACGTGCCTTGTGTTGCCGGTGTGGTACGGCAGTTGTTTCTACCAATGATGGCGAGCATTACCACGTGCCTTGTGTTGCCGGTGTGGTAAGCAGTTGTTACTACCAGTTTTTCCGAGCATTACCACGTACCTTGTTTTGCCGGATTGGTATTACAGCCTGCCACTACCAGGATTTGCGGAGGTTTACCTCGTGCTTTTGTTGGCAAATATGATTGACCGTTTTCTTCCTTGATGTACCTGTAATGTAGCTGTAGGCTATTGTAAGAGGTTGTATTGCCCACGTTGTGATGCAGTTGAACACGCAGATGCTGGTAAAGGCTAGTTGTAGTGCACATTCATGTCTGTCAGTAAAGGAAACTTACGCACGCCCCTGCTCTTGGAAACGTGTTTCAGAATCTACGTATGTGATATTTGCGAAGAGCCATGTATTTCGATTCTCAGCTCAATGTTCCCGTTGAATTACGCTGAGGTCGCATTAAAGCTTCTCTTACTTCCCTCAATGCTTTGCAGTTCGATGTAAGTCAGAGTGGCTGTGATGTTTGATGAATTTTTACAAGTAATGGTAACTGCTGTAACAACTGTCCCTATAGAGCTTGTGAAATAATTCGCAGGCATTTGTTGTCCCAGAGACAGTGCAGACATGTCTCCATCCCGGCTGCCGGACGACAGGTTTTCGAAATAATAAAGCGCTCCACCTGAAACGAAATGGAAATTATTGGTAAATTTGTGCATTTTACATAAGATCATAATCGAGGCAAAAGTGTGTACAGTGTCCATATTACCAGAAACCAGGTAGAAAATTTGGGTTTTCAGATTTCTACGCGTGGCTTCTCGCGATGTCGTGGAAAGAGTACTAGTTTTCAAACGTGTGTCTATGGAGTGGGTTCCTGTATCCCTTTGTACGTACCTACAACGACATGTGTATGGAAAATACTTCTGCAATCTTTATCTCCATTAGCAAACCTTCGTAGCAACAGTTTGTAGAAGCTGAACTATAGTGGGTGAGGAGGTCTTGTGTAATGTAACACATCACATTTTTCTTTATTATTATGATTATTGCCTACCATTTTCAGAGGCTGGAAGTGAGAAGATATTGTCTTGCAAGCGAATAAAGTATAAAATCACCTTATTAAGACCCATTGATAAGACATTAATATAAGAGAGTTAATATCCAGCGTCAAAGTCGTCGATAGGTGCAAGGTACTTAAAAATGGTTACATAAATGAAACAATTTTCAAAAAGGATCCTGATGGACTGCAAAAAGCACGTTTAAAGCTAAGTAAAACCTTTTTATTTGTAATATTGATACTTTAAAGCCAAACCATTTGGACTTAATTGAAAACGTTCGCGGTCCGTTTGAGGCTTGAGTCTCTCTAGTTGAATAGAGCAGTTGTTAGTTACACGTAGCTGTTCATATTTCAGAAATTAGGCAACTGGCATAGCCATCTGTTGTTGCACTGATCAGTGCAATGCATGTACGAGCAACAAAATTATAATTGAACGATAATACGTAGTAACATTTGATATGGTGCGGCGCCAACAGTTATTTTGGTGGAAGAACGGAATTTATAACTTTTTGAGTTTTAGTCGCACATGCGCTATAACACTTGATGTGTTTCTTTGAACTTGTGATCTAAATTGAGTGACTTTAGCATCATAAATGCTGAAGCAAAATCGAAGTTTACTGTTTCTAGCTCTGAAAATCATTAAATTTTGAGCTTCTGTGTATTCAGAATAGCTTTTTCGAACTGATCATTTTAACCCGAATTACCCATACACCTAAGTTGCTAAACTATTAGAAATTAATCCTTTGGAATCTGATGAGGTTGCAAGAATGCAATTTTGGTAACACAAATTTGCTGCGAAAAATGACAGTTACGTAGGAATTTTATAAAAATGTTTACTCCCTCATACAACCAATCCTTTAGAATACAAAGCCAATAAAAGATATCACCTTCTGCAATAGCTCTAACAAAATTAATTCAGCTTTAGCATTAGAAACATAAAACTGTATCAAGGTCAATATATATTTAAAATATCTTTACATCAACTTCAACCCCTTCAGTCTTGAATAGACATACAAATACACATTTCTGAGGTCCACTTCATCCAAAATAAACACCTTTAGAAGGAGGTCTAGGTGTGAGTGAATGTGTGTGTGCGTGTTTGTGTGGATTAAGCGGAGGGGATTCGGCACCGATCCAGGAATGAGGATATTGTAACGACGCTTCACAAGGGGCCCCCGGGAGGGAGGAGTGAGGTGAAGAGACACACCGGGCCGTAAGAACCAGGAGTGACGGTACAGCAATGACAGGGTACCTACAGTTTCCAGATAGACGCCCCGCAACCGGACAAGCAAACCGGGGACCTCTCCCCGCATAGACTCCAACGACCTCCCCAGGGTGGTCCTTATACCCCGGAAAGCAGCCGAGGGACGGAGAAAGTTCACAGAGAGCACCCTTTTCTCTGCAATGCTATACCGAAACATCATCGCCGACACTTCGAACCCTGAAATAGATCAAACGGGGTGAAGGATGAATGAAATGATGAATGGAACGAAACGAGGGACAGGAAATTCGGGGGATGAAATAAATCACCCCAGCATTCGCCTGACCCGCGAAAACCCCGAAAAAACCCATGGGTCAAAGTGGGCGGGTGCCGAGGATCGAACCCGGGACCTCCCGAATTCGGGCCACAGACGTTACCGCCTAAGCCATCCTGCTCGGTTGTGTGTGAAGAACTTGAAAACCCAAAAAATCTAAAATATGCCAAATTTCAATTTGAATTACACTGTTTAACTATGCCAATTTTAAAATTCGGCCACCTCGAACTACCCTTTACATTGAAAATGTTTCATTATTTCTCGTTTTCTCAAAAATGTATAACGATTGTGATTAAAACACCATATAGTTTAAGATATTTGCATAATTAATTTGTACTGCATAATTGCCGTTTTAACGCTTTGAAATATTTTTTGGGTAAAATCATTAACCGGATAAAGAGAGAAATAAAGAATCTGTAATAGGCAACAGTTTTGCTCCATATTTATAGGGATGTACAGACCCTTCATCTAATGTCGGTACTTGGTAACTCTCGGTAGCTGGCGATATCCAAGTATGTCTTCGATACTTTTGTTTTTAGTTTTAGCATTTCTGTTCCATATTCCATTATTAGTGGTTATTGCGGTTCACTTTGCACCAGTAAAACACGAAATTGAGGCGCTCGCTCATGGCTTCACTTTCTAGGTGAGTCAATGTAACATTTCCTAGGCTTTTATAACTAAATGAAAAGTCACGTAATCTACAACGTTATCCACCTTTTGAATGAAGCTGACTAGTTATCGCAACAAAGGGCATTGTGGCCTGATAAACGTCTCGCTGTCAGCCTTTATATTTACTCTAGTGGCAAAACGGGCGAATCCAAGAGAAACGAACCGCCACTTCAGATGCGAGATACCTTAGTGTCTGAAAACACTTGACCGTCTGTTAGTCTGTGGCTAACTCATCGTCAGCCTAGCCCAGGCTATGTAAGGACAAGTTTTGATAAACATTTCCAATAGAGTAACCAATTTCAACAGAGGTTTGTAAAACACAACATAAAAATTTCACGTCTTGTCGCGCAATACGCCGAGTGAATTTTACACAATATCCATTGAAAAACCAATGCACAAGATTCCCGCCGCTATCAGATAATAATTCTGCGACATCTGAAAATGGGGATCAATGTCAGCCACTTCAAGTAAAAAGTGAAAGATACTCTCATCCAGCCCATAATATTACATGAGAAGGTAAGCAAAATTAAAGTTATTATTATTAACAATGAATATAAAATTCTAGTCTTTATTGAAATGGAAAACAATTGCTGCCAATAGGAGAATGGAAGAGATTAATAGTAGCAGAATAACAACACAGTATAAAGTTGGTCATAAAAGTTTAAAATGTCATAAGTGAATAAGTTGTTACCATATATGTTTTTATGTGTATCGATGTTCAAAAACGGGTATTATCGCACTGAACATGAAGTATAGAGCAGTAATAGTATCCTCCCATCCCCAACACTGCAGCCGCCTCAGTCCGGTCCACCGCCGAAACAGCCATTTCAAGTTCTCGTAGTTGCAATTACAAGGATAATAAACACATACATCATCACATGAGGTGCTGAAAATTTTGTCCTCCTCTATCCTCAAATTTCTTGAATATTCTCATTGAATTTGCATTCACACACACAAGAGTTCAATATCCGAAGTTGAGTGAATTGTTCACCTGATGTTTTCTTTTAGTTCTTGCAATGTTTGCAGGTTTGTTGCGTACACTTTAGTTTTAAATCGTGATCGTGATGATCACAATGCTTTACTAATTATCCTACCTTAAAAAATGCCCCGAATTAAATTTAACGACTCATCAGCGGTATCGTGGTAGTAGAGTTTTGTTCGAAAAATCCAGACTGACTTTGAACTTCGGTCAGCTGTTCAAAAATGGTACGAGTATGGCATTCCTATATCTCTCTGTGTTTATTGTTTGTTAAAATATACTGCTTCTATTATTCTGTATGGATTTACTGCACACCGATTTTCGCGTCATGCAAGGGAATCTTGTGTGTAAAAGAGGGATTCTCTGTGCTCCAATATTTGTTATTTTGCGATGAAACATAACCATACAAATGGAACCACACTTCGTCATAGAAGAATATTAAGCATGGGTCAATTACTCCATCATTTCCCAAAAATTTACCCAACTTTGATGATCATAAAAAATAAAGTGTATGCAAGAAACCCAATACATCGGAAGAATTAAAACGTAACCTCAGGCCAGAATTCACTCAATTTCGGATGTTGAGCTCTCGAGTGTGAATAAAAATTTCCCGAAAAAATGATAGAGGACAACATTTTCAACGTCTCTTAAGATAAGATACGCGATTATCATCATTGTAATTGTAACTACAACTGTAAGCACGTTGGCAGTTGCAGAGATAGTATAACAGTTTCGGCGGGAGTCCGAGCTGCGGCAGCCGGCGCGCGAGCAGCGGTGCGGTAGCCACAATGTCTAGGAAAAGCACTGCATACAAGTTAAATGTTCTATCCATTTTAAGTTAATATGATAAATGCCTATACAGGATTGGTTTTAGTTACTTAACATACACTCTATTTCCTCCATATTTACAATAACTCTGTATTAACCTCGCTATTTGCATTTCATTATTTTAATAAAAGTAATGAGGATTTCCTGCATTCACTGAATTGGTAACGGTTCCATACACAACTTCCTAATAAAGTTCAGGAAGAAGAGTTGAGTAACGAAATTGCACATATCACAGAATTATAAAGGGGATGCGAACAATTTGAAAGCCCATTATACACCCACCTCCTTTTTTAAGTCACTTACTCAGTTACGAAATTCATTGCTAAATGTCAACAATGTACTCCATTTTGTTAATACCTCGCAGGCGCAGAAGAGGGTGCCAATCTGATTGCACTAGTACAATGTTTGAAACCAATTTATACACATACACTAACCTCGCACAAATCCCGAAACCAAACGCCCCGTAGATTATGCTGCGGCTGGCTCCAGCCTCATACTGTTTATGGGCGCTATTTAACTGCTGTGGTCCTTAGCGTCCTATTCTATATTGGGTGTGAAAGACCGACATTTTGCTCTCAGGCCTCTTTATCAAGCTTGAGGTTCTTTTACATGTCGTAAATCTACGACATGGGACAACCGGCTTTACTTTCCTTCCAAAAGAAGCCATGCTAAGGGTCTTTAAACCCGAAAAAACTCCATCCCCCTCCGCCGGGTTTGAACCCGCGACCTCAAGGACTAGAAGATAGCATGGTAACCTCTACATCTCGGAGGACGACAGGCTTCATGCTGTTTTCATTCCTAGCGGTGTTAGTCGCTCTTCCGTATGAACAGCGCAGCCACCAAGTCAAAGCGTGGACTAACTATGGAACAAAGCCCGAAGAATCACAGAAATGATACTGTTGTAACTCCAAAAGTACTTAGTACGTGATAGAATAAGCCACCCAGAGACTGTTTATAGAAAATATTATTCGACTTAAGAATGACATTCGAAAACTTGACAACTATGATTTCCTGCCATCTTTCGTTTGTGTTACGCTCTTTTGTTTCGGATCGTAAACTAAGACAACGCGTGCTCCAGTAAATACCGACATTCATTTGAATGCCACTCATTTTGATCATCGTCTCCTCTCGACACAATCGATAATCGGTGTCACTCAGGTATGCAGTAATAACAACCTTACATTTTTCAGGTATAAAAGTTTAACTTTATGTTGCACTACTTGGTATTATAAAATTAAAATTCAAGTTTTCAACCGGGGGGGGGGCAATACACCCATAGTTCAGGAGAGAGCGTTTTCAAACCGAGCTCAATCAGAGGTAAGCCAAGCTAATGCGACCTGGTTTGTGCCAGCAATGAGTGCACGCTGTCTTCCAGACAAGGGGCCTGGATTTGAATCCTAATGAGGATAAGATTTCCTTGATTTTGAAAATATGAATGTTACTTAGCCTTCGGCATCAGGGACTCCATCGCATCTGTAACGTTCGTTCCATTCACTATAGACGGCGTCATAGCCAAGTGGGTAGAAATTTGTCTCAACAAGCATTGATAACTTTGGTGACAGTAAATGGGAGGATAGAGGTACCAGAACAGCGACTTCAGACATTATACAGAAAATTCGGATGTGATTCATTCACATGGCTCTCTCTATCGTCTATCTTTATTAGTGAGTATACAAACCATTCCTACTAAAGCTTATTTTTCCATCTACTACATTTCAATCCAAGTAAACATTTGCAAAAACAGCTACATTACACATTTCGTTATAGATACAAAGGGAACAGCGATAGTCAAATGTTTAGCAACTGAACGCTATACCCTGTCTTAAAATTCCATACCTTTCCATGCAATCGCGAGAAACAACTGAATGTTGACAGGAATTTAAGAGAATGACCAAGTAATGAACGATTCGAACCACTAATAACGTATATATCAGAAATGGCTTATGCCACAGAAACTTATTTGAAATAAATTGTGTGTTTTAAAGAGTACTACATTTTTTGTATGGTACGTTTTCGTTTATCGCTTAATGTTTACCAGTTATACAAGTTTATACAAAATTCTTTCAGAATGAAGATGACTTCAAAGGCTATTCCCAGAAAATTCAACATATACATTTGATTTTTCCTGTAAATATCTTTAATATATGGTATTTTAATCAAAATCTTTAGAACCATTCTTACAGAAAATAAAACTTTTCAAAAAATGTTCCATGTAAAGGGTAGTTGGGGCTAAGGGATTTTAATATTCGTGTCACATCTTTAGAAGATACTGAACTTAAATATCAAGTTTAGTACATATTCGACTTTTCGTTTTTGAGTTATGCTGTTCTCGGACACACACGCGGGACTTTTTCTAAAAGGTGTTTTATTCAGGGGACCTCAAAACATGTATTTTCGGAGAAGTATTGGTATCGAATTTTTTTATGTAATGCAATACCTTCTCTGCGTACTATGCACCTGGTTAGAGAAAATAAAAATGTGTTGTAAACACCACACTCGAAAAAGCAAATGAAAACTCTTGAAAACTGCTAGATCACATGAAGTATAATATCATTTCTTTTCTTTCTGCATATCAAAGGCTAGCATTTACTCTCCGCTTATTTTGCTACTACCTTCTTGAGCGGATAGAATATTTTCTATCTGTTACTGTAGATGTCACCCATTACACCAGAGATAGTACTCGATGGATACGATGAAAAATTCTAAAAGCAGTTCTTTTTTTATATTCTATGGACTTTTGTAAAAAAAATAAAAATTCGGAGAGGTTTAGAAAATGTGCGTTTCTCCTTGCACGTGTGTGTGAGAAAATAAGATTAAAGAAAGAAAAGGCTACTTTTCAAATGGGTAGCGAAGTTAACTTTGCTAGTTGATTCCTGTATTTTCAACAAAATGTGCAATTAGCAGCTAAATCCGAAGTGCATTGTTTAATTGAATGAAACAATCAAATGAAATAAGTGTTTCAAATTAAACGCTCACGTGTTACGCACTTAATGCAAACACAAATGGATACAATATTTTATGACTACCATATACCAAAAATCGTTACATGGTCATCGAAGCATTCGGTAAAAACAAAAGAATATGGGTATTCTTATTAACGATTTAAGAACCTGTAATAAAACAAAGTAAATGATTTTATGTAAACATTTAATAAACGAATCTTAAGAACTAAACTATCTTACTTTTGTTTGAACTTTTAAAAAGCAATAGAAATAGAAATCCCGTACACTGTTGGTGGCGATCTTTACACACAGCAGTGCGAGGCGCTTGTTGGGCCAGCTATTAAATTACGACTTGTGCAAAGCATAATTGCTAAATTATGGCAAAATTAAAATAAAAGATTTATATTACTTACTGCTCCATCGGTTTCACAAACACTTGACATCATTTTTCGATGTACGGATTTCAATACCACAAAAATCTGATGTGTTACATTTACATGACTTTCTCTACCCTATATCGCATATTAATGGGAATACAAATTATTCTTACGAAAGTTTACCTTCCAATCTACTTCATTTTAATTAAGATAAACCTTTTCTAAAATAGCTGCATTACATATTTCCTTGTATACACAAAAGGAGTAGCGACAGTCAAATGTTTCGGAACTGGACGCTATACGCTGGCCTTAAAATGTCATACTATTTCCACGATATCGCGAGAAATAACTGAAAATCGTCAGGACCTTAAAGCATGGCTAAGTATTGAACAATTCGAACACTTAATAACGGATATCTCAGAAATGGCTGATGCCACAAAAATGCTACTTGAAATAAATTGTGCCTTTTAAAGAAATGTACATTTTTAGCGTAGTACGCTTTCGTCTATCGCTTAACGTTTACCAGTTATACAAAATTATACAAAATTCCTTCCGACTGAAGAGGACTTCGCAGGCTATTCCCAGAAAATTCAATACATACATTTTATGTATGTAAATAACTTTAATATATGCTATTTTAATCAAAATTGTTTTAGCCATTTTTAGGAAATCAAAACTTTCGAAAAATATTACATGTAAAGCGTAGTTTGCGGTGGGAGATTTTATTGAAAACTCTGCGTCTCGCACCTTTGGAAGGTACTGAAGTTAAGTACCAAGTTGGTATTTATCCGACCTTTCATTTATGAGGTATGCTGTTCACACGCACACGCAAATTAAATTCCGTTTTATTTATGGACGCTTTTTAATATTATGGTTCTTAGCGTCTCATTCTATGTTGATTGGAAATTTTGCTTAGAGGTTCATTTATCAGGCTTGAGGTCCTTTTACGTGACGCCAATCTACGACACGGGACCACCGGCTTTACTTCGCTTCCGAAGGAAGCCATGTTAAGGATTTTTACACCCGAAAATAATCCATCGCCCTCCGGCGGGTTTAAACCCGCTACCTCGGGAACTGAAAGCTAGCATTGTACCCCTAGGCCACGGACGATGATGACGACACACACACACACACGGGCGCGCGCGCGCGGAGCTTTTTCTAAAACAAATTTTTTGGATTGAGGGGAGCTCAAAACAAGTATTTCTGGTAAAACCAGGGTATTGAATTTATGGGTGGAGTGCAACACTTCTCTGTCTACTTCTAGAGAAAACAAAGAAGGTGCAAAACTCTTTTTCTACGTAAATAAATCTTCACTAAAGAAAATGTCATTATCATTTCTCCTTTATCTCTATGGACAAAATAATGTCCTAAGAGATGATCCAATTGCTGTAGCACTAATTCTGTTGAATTGGGTGAATAGCTAAACCTTTACAGTAAATATCACAACCCAAATACTTTTCAGGAATGATGAATAAACTTTCTCACCTGTAAAAAGTGCCCCTATCTGGTAGAAAAGTAGCTGTTTCTTCTCAGATCTTGGTAAGGCCGGAGAGTGTCTTAAAAAAACATTACATTTATTTGTTTAGAGGTTTGAAATCGAAATGTTTAATATCGGCTTCTTGTTCTTGCACAACTGTCACAATCAAAGTATTAGGCCTGGCGTGTTGGTTATATTAGCTTCTAGAGCAGCTTCAGTGTCATTTAAAGCGGGATGACTTTGCAGAAAACATTTCCACTTCACTGAATCGCTTCACTATCGATAACACCATTTTTTCACTAAAAAGTAGTATCACAATTATTAAAAAGTCCGATTTTCCATATTACTAGGTATCGACAACCAAACACCAGAACGTCTAGGTTGCGAGGTGGGACCCTAGTGCTATGCTGAAGTTGACTACCATTCCTCCGCTTTGTTCACACCCTAGTCTCGGACGAAGCTATAACTTCCGTAAACAAAACGAATGCATGTTGCGTAACGATCGGTCGATCCTTAGCCATCGCATCATCAGTTTTCTTTGAACAACTTTGAAGACTCACAGTGCTTAAAAGTAATTTCAAAGCTTGGCGCTTATTTCGTTGCCGCAGTGTGTTATTATCTCCGTGACTTCCTCTGGAAAATGGACACGAGCTTTGGGGTCAGCGACATACAAGTGCGTTGTAAACCTCACACAAGAGGGTTTGTTATTCTGAAAGAAAAGTAAAATTTGCGAACGCTCTCGGGAACAAAAGCGTTAGCAAAATGAGTGGTTTAATAGGGAATCTTTTGTAACAGATTTATCACCAGAAACAATGTCATATATGAACAAACAATAGAAATATGGAAAACGTAAATCCTGTGATTACAGGAATTTGCAATGAAGAAGGTTCAGATCCGATACTATTTATCAAGACGTACAACTCTTATATATTTTTGTGGTACACTAATTAAAATGTACACGCATAAGTAAGTCAATAAATATACCAATAACGCAAGTACTGCTACGAGAAACGAAAAGCGCACACAACTATATGTTTCTTGTGAATTTACACTTAAAAACCAGTAACGGCTATTGGGCCTTTGGGCTTTTACTTTTCCCTACTCTAAGACAAGGGTATACCGAGGGAGGTGGCGCTGCGTTAACATGTGCCATCTGCATTCGGGAGCTCCCAGGATCGATTCCCGGTGACTCCATTCTGAGCCATGGGTTTTCGTGGCATGCGAATACTGGAGTGATTCATCTGTATTACAACTCTCCTGCTCCTCACTTCCTGTACCCGTCATCTTTCTTGTCATCTGTTGCAGGGTTGTAGGACCAGGGGACGCTTTTCGGCGGGTTGCGACTAGACGATGGCTATGCGCTCCGTGGAGGTTTCTTCCTAACGTCACTCAGGGACTGCTCGGTTGGATCGCCTCTGGGTGCTTTGGGAACTCTCCAGAGGCCCGGGGCCCAATGGATGGGCTCGAGCGCCGTTGGAGGCGTCCAATTTGGAAGCATTAGAAACCCCGTCTGTGCTTACGTCCGTCGTCATCCAGAACTGGTCGCCGTTCGCGCTCTACCATCATCCCTCCCTACCGGGAGTCAGGATAGAACCACAAGTGGCGGCATAGCCCGCGTACGGTGTTTTGCCCCGGCTTCGGGATCCTTCTGTTCGTCAGTACATTTTACCTTTACCCCATCCCTCCCTCCCTCCCGGGAATCAGGATAGAACCACAAGTGGCGGCATGGCCCGGGTACGGTGTTTTGCCCCGGCTTCGGGATCCTTCTGTTCGTCAGTACATTTTACCTTTACCCCATCCCTCCCTCCCTCCCGGGAATCAGGATAGAACCACAAGTGGCGGCATGGCCCGCGTACGGTGCTCTACCCCGGCTTCGGGATCCTTCTGTTCGTCAGTACATTTTACCTTTACCCCATCCCTCCCTCCCTCCCGGGAGTCAGGATAGAACCACAAGTGGCGGCATGGCCCGGGTACGGTGTTTTGCCCCGGCTTCGGGATCCTTCAGTTCGTCAGTACATTTTACCTTTACCCCATCCCTCCCGGGAATCAGGATAGAACCACAAGTGGCGGCATGGCCCGCGTACGGTGCTCTACCCCGGCTTCGGGATCCTTCTGTTCGTCAGTACATTTTACCTTTACCCCATCCCTCCCTCCCTCCCGGGAGTCAGGATAGAACCACAAGTGGCGGCATGGCCCGGGTACGGTGTTTTGCCCCGGCTTCGGGATCCTTCAGTTCGTCAGTACATTTTACCTTTACCCCATCCCTCCCTCCCTCCCGGGAATCAGGATAGAACCAAAAGTGGCGGCATGGCCCGCGTACGGTGCTCTACCCCGGCTTCGGGATCCTTCTGTTCGTCAGTACATTTTACCTTTACCCTATCCCTCCCTCCCTCCCGAGAGTCAGGATAGAACCACAAGTGGCGGCATGGCCCGCGTACGGTGCTCTACCCCGGCTTCGGGATCCTTCTGTTCGTCAGTACATTTTACCTTTACCCCATCCCTCCCTCCCTCCCGGGAGTCAGGATAGAACCACAAGTGGCGGCATGGCCCGCGTACGGTGCTCTGCCTCGGCTTCGGGATCCTTCTGTTCGTCAGTACTTTTACCTTTACCCCATCCCTCCCTCCCTCCCGGGAGTCAGGATAGAACCACAAGTGGCGGCATGGCCCGCGTACGGTGCTCTGCCTCGGCTTCGGGATCCTTCTGTTCGTCAGTACTTTTACCTTTACCCCATCCCTCCCTCCCTCCCGGGAGTCAGGGTAGAACCACAAGTGGCGGCATGGCCCGCGTACGGTGCTCTGCCTCGGCTTCGGGATCCTTCTGTTCGTCAGTACTTTTACCTTTACCCCATCCCTCCCTCCCTCCCGGGAGTCAGGATAGAACCACAAGTGGCGGCATGGCCCGCGTACGGTGCTCTACCCCGGCTTCGGGATCCTTCTGTTCGTCAGTACATTTTACCTTTACCCCATCCCTCCCTCCCTCCCGGGAGTCAGGATAGAACCACAAGTGGCGGCATTGCCCGCGTACGGTGCTCTACCCCGGCTTCGGGATCCTTCTGTTCGTCAGTACATTTTACCTTTACCCCATCCCTCCCTCCCTCCCGGGAATCAGGATAGAACCACAAGTGGCGGCATTGCCCGCGTACGGTGCTCTACCCCGGCTGCGGGATCCTTCTGTTCGTCAGTACATTTTACCTTTACCCCATCCCTCCCTCCCTCCCGGGAGTCAGGATAGAACCACAAGTGGCGGCATGGCCCGCGTACGGTGCTCTGCCTCGGCTTCGGGATCCTTCTGTTCGTCAGTACATTTTACCTTTACCCCCATCCCTCCCTCCCTCCCGGGAGTCAGGATAGAACCACAAGTGGCGGCATGGCCCGCGTACGGTGCTCTGCCTCCGCTTCGGGATCCTTCTGTTCGTCAGTACTTTTACCTTTACCCCATCCCTCCCTCCTGGGAGTGACGATAGAACTACAAGGGCCCGAATGGCTTGCGTGTGATGCTCTGGTTTTGGAGGCCCCTCCGTTCGTCAGTACTTCTACCTTTACCCCCATCCCTCCCTCCCGGGAGTCACGGTAAAAGCTCAAGGGCCCGGATGTCCTGCGTGCGGTGCTCTGCCGGTTTCGGTGTCCCTCCGTTCGTCAGTACCTTTAAGACAACGGTATGAGTAAATTCCCTCTACGTGCTAAGTACTTGTTACATAAGTAACTCTGGAACATGCATTTATAATAGGTATTTAATGAACAATTTCCCTTATTTTTACTACTTTTGCTACTTAAAAGGCATTACGTTTTCCAAACAGTAATTGGAAAAATCCTACATGGTTGTCAAAAATATTTACGTCCTGTTGTGCAGTGTTTCCATAATCGCTCTCTCGTGTGTCTTTGACTGCTGTGTCACATTGCTATAAAAATCAGGAAGACAGTGACTCTGTGAGCTCCGCTTTTGCGAGTTATTATAAAATGAAAACAAAGAAAGCTGAGGCAGATTACGAATAACAGCTCCAGGAGACATTGGACTTAAACTAGCAGTACGCGCTAAGGATAAGCTCCGTAAGGATTGAATGATACCACGTCGCATGATAAGTATTTTGCTGGTTTTTTTTCATTTTTTGCGTAGTTTACGTGTTTTAAGAATAATTATCGTGTTTGCGTGTTAGTGCCCGAGCCGAACTCGACTCGGGCCCCGAATTTCTTTGTGCCCATATGTTTTGATGCTACCAAGGATGAATACCAAAACTAATCCTACTGCTTCACTACAGAAAAAATACGCAACTGAATCGTCTACTCCTACAGTAACACCTACAGCTACACATCGTCCTGATCTCCAGGTAAATATCATAACTATAAATACTAACGAAATGCCTATACCACATCCTACGAGCACATCTACAACTAAAGAAAACATAATGAGGTCAAATTGCCAACCAACAATGATCCATGCAGTTTGCTGCAATAACACAAAGTGCTCCTACTAAACAATAGGCTATAATCGCACATGCCCATGGAGGCATACCAGTGAGAGGTTATATTTTTGCAGTTAGTAAACTCATTGACCCTGCAAACATCCATTATATTTCACGGGTTTCTAATAATATAATATGCATATTATATCTGGCAAACAAGAAAACAGCTGACGAATTATGCAGCAACCATTCCACCATTGTTATCAATAATGTACTCCTATACTTCCATCCTCTCATTACCAAGCATAAACGTGTAATACTTTCAAATGTGTGCCCTATAATTCCCAACCACGTACTAGAAGAAAGGTTGACACAATTAGACAGTTTTTCTTGCTCTACTATCACACATAAGGGCGGGAGTAAGCACTCCAGGATTCTCCCATATGCTGAGTTTCCGTAATTAGTCACCTCTTCCTTCAACTCAAGGTTTAGTGAAAAATCCTTCTCGCACTAAAAGACCTCTTTCATCATCTAGCAGTATAATAGAGAACCTCAATTCTGACTCTGAATTAATTCCACAACAACATGACTTTACATTTGAGGATAAAGATGACAGAAAAGATTTTATTAAGCCTCCAATCTAAACAATCCAAGTCCAATAGAATGTCAATAATAGCAGAGGCCCTTCTGCCTATCTTTGAAAAAGGCTCTAGTGAATATGCCCTCAGTTTTGCACAATTCTGCAGTTTCTATGAAAATACTGTTGATTCGCCCGACATACCAAACATTGCACTAAACTACTCTTCTAACTCTTCTGATGTGGTGTATACTCCTCTCAAGTTGCACCCTTCTCTCCCTAGTTCCGGAATGAAAGAGCAGGTCACCCGAATTAGGAAGAAACTCCAAATTGCTGTTAACCAAAATATTAGCTGTAATCAGTTGCATATTGATGCATCAGAGGACTCTGTTCAACAAAACTTTTCTATGAGTTATGCCTGTTGAATTGATTATTTCAGTGGAATATAAATGGTTTTCGTTCACAATTAGAATACTTGCACTTACTCCTGCATGCACATGATCCTGTACTAGTGTGTTTGCAAGGGAGGTTCGGAAATACACTGCGTATCAAAGTAAAGATTAAACAAACAAATGGAGAGGTTTGCCATCTATCTTAAGGGTAGCGTCCCTCATAAATATATTCAACGCAATACTCAACTGGAATCGGTAGCAGTCTCTATTGTTTTACCACACAGATATGTGTTTGCAACTTAGATCTTACCAACAGCACAAATTGTGATTGTGACTCTTACAGACCTTGTTGCTGAGATTCCTCAACATTTTGTAATATTGGGTGATTTCAATAGCCACAACACATTATGGGAGAGTAAGTCAATTGATCATCGGCGGAAAATAATTGAATCTGTTGTGCAAACTCATCTTTAGTAATTCTAAACTCACTAGCTCCTACACATTTTGATGGCCTTCACAATAGCTACAGCAACATTGACATCACTATATCATCTTCCAAATATTAATATTGCATCGTCATTTCATTGGTCAGTTTCTTCTCAGAACACCCACGGCACCCAACTTGGAATTTCAACCAAGCCGCTGGAGTCGTTGCAGAAGCACACTTCAAAAGGTGGTTGACAACCTTTCCAGTCCTAATGACTTCTTACAACTTCATATTGATGACATTATCTCCTAAATCACCAATGCAAAACTTTCTTCTGCTGAACTTGGTATTCCAATAAATACATACGTATCTGATCGGTGAAGAATACCTTGGTAGAACGAAGGTTGTAAAAAAGCCACTCAAGGCAAGAACATGGCGTATTGCAAGTACAAACGACGACCTATCATTTAAAATAAATTAGAATTCAGCCGTACCCGAGCTGCAACCCGTAAGGAAATTAAAAGAAGCAAGAGAGAATCTTGGTTAAAATTCCTGTTATCCTTCACATTTAGAACAAGTCAATCAGAAATGTGGGGAAAATTGCGAGCAATAACTGGGACTAAGCGTTCGTACAAAATATAGCAACCCTACCTACAGCAAGGATGTCTATTACTGATCCTCAACTTATTGCAGATACTCTATCCAACTCTTTGTCCAACATCTCAAGTGATTCTACTTATGATCCTAATATTTCTTCAGCGAAATGTGACTTAACAGATCTGAAAATCACTTCAATTTTCTCTGACACAGATCAACAGTTCAGTGCCAATCTAACCTTAAAAGAACTGCAGGAAACACTTCATCAATGTAATAGCAAAAACTCAGGACCTCACAAAATTCCTTATCAATTTCTAATCCAAATACCAACCAATGCCTTACATTATCTATTACATGCGATATATTTAACCACATTTGGATGAAAAATTTATTTCCTAACTAGTGGTGTATTTCTACTGTAATTCCGATTCCTAAACCTAACAAAGACCTCTCGCTCCTGAAACCTATCGGTCTATTTCATAAACTTGCACTATGTGTTAACTCATGAGGAAAAGTATTACTAGACGACTTCGCTATATCTTGAAAGTAAGAGTTTTTTCAGCAAAGTGCCAAATGTATTTCGCGCACATCGATTTACGCTGAGAAACTTAATCACGCTAGAAACTGAAATATGGAATGTCTTTCTTAATCATCAACACCTGATTGCTGTAAACCTGGATATAGAAAAAGCTATGATAGACCATTCCTCAATCACATTATTCGAACACTACTGGAAAACGAAATCGCTGGATATATGATTGACTTTATATATAAGTTTTATAACGTAAGAGAATTGGCGTTATAGCCAGTGTACTGTTCTGAAAAGAAAAAAAGTTAAGGAAAAGAGTTCCTCAAGGTTATGTATTGGGTGTAACTCTTTTCTTTGTTGCTATTAATAGTATAACTTTGTGTATTCCGCATTCAGTTAAAGTTTGCCTATTTGCAGATGATTTAATCATTTTTGCAAGGGGAAGATTGTAGATAGCACTCAAGATCTGCTGCAAACTACTGTTAATTCTCTCAAAATATGGGGCCATACCACTGGCTTGAGGCTTTCTCCTAAAAGTCAATGTACAACTTTCTCCAGACTCCGAGCATCCCATCCGGATCCCGAATTCTATTTAGAAAAAATCATCGCATTCCAACAGTCAACACAGCTCGAATACTGGGTGTATACTTTGATCAACAACTGACTTGGCTCTCACATCTTAAACATCTTCGAGCTGATAATTTGCGACGTCTTAATCTTCTTAGTACCTTAGCTTCCAACAATTGGGGTGTTGACTTCAGCGTCTTAAGGAGAACCTACGAGGCCACTATTCGTTCCAAGGTTGATTATGGATCCGTAGTGTATAATTCATCTATTAACACCGCACTTAAGATGATTGATACTATCCAGTTGCCTGCTCTTAGTATTTCTCTTGGTGCTTTTCACACGATTCCTTGCAACAGCTTAGGAATTGAAGCTAATGAGCTCCCTCTGAGTGTAAGACGAAAATACTTGAGTCTATCCCATGCTTCTAAGATTGCTACGATGCCAGAATCTATTATGTATCGTTATGCATTTGCTGCTCAAAACAGCTCACCTTATAAAACTCATTATACACTTTTCTCTCTTCTCTGTCTATCACATTACCTCATTGAATTCAACTTACATTTTCCTGAAAGGCTTTCGAGGTTCCATGTTCCATGTGCGGATCCAGTTCCATGGAAGATAAATTTTCCAACAGCTGACACCACCATGGCCAAAGTAAGAAAAGTGAATCTATCAGTTCTCTTTACCACAAAATGTTTACATAAGTTTGCGCATTACACCCTAATAGGGTTCATATCTACATCGATGGCTCTCGATTTGATGGAAATAATCGCTGTTACGTAGTTTTTTTCAGATCACACAATGATCTACAGGTTACCGAATCAACTCACAACATACTCAACCAAACTATACGCCATGCATTCGCTTTTCAGTATATTTTAGACAGCATAGATCAGTCCTTTATGATATTCACTGACTCACTAATTTCCCTGTTAGGAATCCCATGAGCATCTAATAACTGTCTGATCCAAAACTTGTAGAAGTTATACCATAATATTATCTCTAATGGAAAATCCATAACACATTAACCCGGATTACATCACACGTTGGTATAACCGGCAACGAGACCGCAGATAAAGCGGCGAAAGGAGCCACCAGACTGCCTTAGGTAGAGGTAATAGGAATTCCTCATCAGGCTACCAACAGTATATAAAATGAATTATCCTACAATAATGGAAACGTAATTGGTACTCTACGGCTACGAGCAAGCTCCGCACCGTATGTCCTGCACCCTCCTCCAGATTTTCCTTATAGCACCTTCCACGACAGGATCAAGTTGTTCTTACCAGACTCCGCATCGGGCACACAACATTAACTCACGCATATCTTCTAACTCACGATCCTGCACCTATATATGATCAGTGTTAAGTCACACTCATGGTCCATCACCTAATTACGGAGTGTTCTCGGGTTGCCATTTAGAGACTTATTAATGGTGTTCCTAACAATCTGTGTGACGCTCTTAATTGGCCATTTTTGTGTAACATCCTACAGTATATGAAAGTTGCTAATTTATATAACTGTTTATAATTGATCTTTATAACAGCATAGTAAAACCTATGTATATGTTGTAGTCGAGATATGGCCTCTGGTTAAAGCTACTTTAATAAATACATTAAAAAGAAAAATAACAGCGCCGAATGGTATTAGATGTATAAGAGTATTAGATACATTACTCGTGTGAAGTTTCGTCGCCATGCTCTACTCCCTCAGCTTTGTCTCCTCCTCCTTCTCCCTCTTCCTGTTCTTCTTCTTGTTCTTCTTAAAATATTATTACGACGCTTAAAACAGTTTCAGTTAGTGAGTATAATAATAATAATAGTAATACTATGAGGGCTAACTACCTTAGATTAACTTTTGGAGGAAAAAACACAACTTAAGGAAATAGTTTTCAACGTTGTTAGTGCTTTCTAGTGCCTTAGAGCTGGTTTTCAGCATCCTCTTTACGCTCATCGTGCAGTTACAGTAATATCTTTTTTGTAGGGGCGACCCCATACCCGCCTACCACGGTGACGATCTCATCCCCAGCGGCTACATCATCTCCCCATGCACATGCTGTTAGTAACTAAACATGCAGGCAAAAGGGGCTGCTGTGTTAGTAGTAGGCGTGCATTAGCGTAGGGAAGGAGAAGTGAGAATGGTGTTCAAGTCTGACTGGTGCCTGGGGGTTATTGCGTGCAGTGAGTTAATAAAGTTAGTGTTAAGGGATGTGTAAAGAGCTACGGTTTAATTCTAAACGAGATAGCGCGAGAGTGTAAATACCATGCGTGTACGAAATAAATGGTGAGGCGTGGATTTACCGTCGGTTGCTGTGATGCTGGTCCGGTCGTCCGTGGTTGTGTGGCCGGTGAGCTGCATGCTCAGGTCACTGATGTTGTAGGCTAGGTGTGGTACTGCTCGTGATGTTATCTGTCGCGTGGGCGGGGTTGACTGCTAGTTGACACCTGACTGTGCGTGTACGTGAAATTGAAGCTGCAAAATAGTGTCAGTGGGTGATTGCGAGGGAGTTATTACGGTACTAGGCGGTTTAGATATCGAGAACCTCCTCGGCTGGGATTTCATTGGATATGTTTCGGTCAAAAAGTGAGAGAGGCCTTTTATGCTAGTTAATTGTGCCTTCGTAGGTACTCAGAGTGTGTATTAAAGGATTTGGGTTTATGGTGCAGTTATCGTATAGATCTGCTACAAGTTATTTTTATGAACTGCTCAATGGTGTGCATTCGGTGTTCCTGGTGGAGCAGTTTTGAGGGCGCAAGTTTGGGTACTTTAGCGATTATGTGGAGGATTTTCTTTTGGAGGGATTGGAGCGTGTTGAAGTGGCTTTTTGCTACATACCCCCAGATGGGGGCCGCGTAGGTGAAACGGTGGGGAAGTAACGTCTTGTAAAGGATGAGTCCCATGCGTAGTTGTAGTGTGCTGTTGTAGTTGATGGGCGGATAGAGTTTGCACAATGGTGCGTTGGTTTTCTGCGTACGTTGAGCACTTGTTGTTACCAGAATAGGCCCTGGTCCATGGAAATGTCCAAGTCGGGGCAGTGTTGGTCCATGGAATGGACGTGCCGAAGAGCTGAATTGGTGGCAGGGTCCGCCCTTATGGGCGGTGTTTGACCCGTTTTGTAAATACAATTACTTGGGCTTTTGTTGGGGTTCACCTTGATGCGCTTTACAGTAATATGACAATAGAAAGAGTTTCTTAAATATAAGGCTGATACGAGGAGTGATCGAAACGGAATAACTGTATAACTCTTCTGTTGCTACATTTTCTGCGCCTAAATGTCACGGTTTTTTTTCCTCTGAAATTTCTTTTCCAAATCTCTCTCTCTCCCTCTCTCTCTCTCTCTCTCTCTCTCTCTATATATATATATATATAAAACAAACGTCAATTTGAAGAATGTTTATAGTTTCAGTAAGTGATTTTGTACATTCCTGAATTCCACTTTTTTATACTACATCAAGTTTCTTAAAAGGTGCAGATGATTAAACTTGCAATTCTGCAATAGACATTACCCATATTATTTCCAACACAACATACTAAACTGGAATGCAATAAGCTTAAATGTTTCCAAACAATGCAGTTTAGTGAGGGAAAAGCACAAGAAATGAATATAAGACTCAGAAATTAAATTATTGAGACACAGATTCTTCAAAATGGCTACACGCCTAGCCCCTAATTTGTATTGAGATACAGAATAACACATTTCTTGTAGCACTCAAACAGGTTGTCAAGTTTCAGCGACACCATGGAGGTGTTGCATTGTATTGATGAATCCCCTCACATGACCTTCTCTTACAAACCCAAGGTTTTATAGAAGCTGGTCTTCATGTGCGATCCCTTTATATCCTGTTCCTCCAAAGCTTTAATTCAATAATTTCTTCTCTGTAGCATGACTGTACAGAAGATCTATTTGGTATAGGCGTGCCACTTAGCTGGTGATAGACTATCCTTTCTCTATTTGTTTAGATTCGTCACTTTATATTGGCTAATTTTGATACTGAATTGGCAACTGTAATATATGTTTTGCTCATTAGGTAGTTTTGAGAATTGGTAGCAAGCTGTATTACAGAATAAATGTTTATAAAATCGGCTACAAACAGATGTAGTTCTAGTCAAGTGGACTATGCAGTATTTAATTACCGGAGGGGCCACCTCACCGCTTCCACCAGCTAGATCTATTGTGCCTACATTCGCGGAGGCAGGGATGATGCGAAGGAGCCACAGGAAGTCGCAGGTCCGTAGGCAGACAGGATCCCAGAGACGCAAGGAAGTCCATATCATTTCAATTTCGAAACACCCACACTCTGTCAGTAGCCGCGGAGTCCCGCGAGAAGGCGACGGAGCCGCCCTTGCAGACAGGCCAACGTGCCCTCTGGTTGGTGGGGAGAAATCTTTCCAAAGCACAGCAACCATACCATGTGCCCACTGCCTGAAATATGAAAGGGAGAAAGATGAAATGACAAGAAATGTAGGAAAGGAGAAATTGTGGTAGAATACACCACCTCAGCATTCGCCTAGGTGACCAGAGGAAAACCACGAAAAACCCCATGATCAAGTTGGCGACCACCGGGAATCGAATACGGGACCTCGAAATGCGGACCACAGACGTTACCGCCAGATTCATCCCGCTCTGTAGTGGACTGATCGCAATTAAACTTGTATCCCTTAAAATGTTTTACATAACTCAGGGACCTTCTCTATCTAAATAAGAAAATGAGCTGCAAAGTAGGCAACGAGGACGAACCTAAGCACCTGTATTGCCTAACAGGTTGCATATACTGAAAAATGTATTGATGTGGGATTGTTGGTTGGTTTGCTTTAGTGAGAGAGTTATAACAGGGAAAGGTATTGTTTATCAGCTGGCTCCCGGGAGGTTGATAATTTCATGTAAGAGACTCTTATCTCAGGAGGTGTGGAGAGGAGATAAATGAGTACCTCTCGTTCACTCCGTCACTACCCCTTTATGTTGCTCCACACTGAAAACCGTTTTTCTTTGTCCCTGTCACACAAGATTTAAGTTAGCTACCTTCCACAATCAAACAAAAATTGCTGAAGTTGTTTCTATTTCCCATGCTTCAAACTCTTTCAACTTCGATCTCCATGTCCTAATCATTTTCCCTATATTTAATTTTATCAGCGATAAAGTCCGCCACTTACATTTCACAAATTTATACGCTGACTTCTGCCGCCCAGGAAAGCCAAAACATGAAGTTATGACCCGTCATGACAACGCTATAACACGGAGTATCCTGACAAAGCTATCTCACAAAGTGCCCATGTTACCCTCGTTCGAGATTGAGCTCCTGACCTAAACACATTTCTAGTTCACTCCCATTTACTAGTTTACTCGGGTTCATTTTCTATTCATGTGGTTGTGATTGACTCTACACGTGATACACTCTAACACACCTTTATTGGTTGCTCTATTGTAGAAAGTTCATGTTTCCTGCGTCTCCAATTTCTGCATTATTTCCACCTGATTACATTTTTAATGCGTTTGTCTGATTTTAAAGCCTGTTTTCCCCGTATTGTTCCATACATCCGAGTTTGTACATTTTTCCTAGCTGTCAATCTTTTGTCATTGACTACCCGTAAGCCATTCACTGTCTGGATACCTACGGTCCCCAACTTAATGTGTCTGCTTTCTTTCTTCACAATACTTGCTGCATATAGAATTTAATATTCATTCTCTTTTGTTAATAAGTTACCTGTGTATTACAATTTGCTTAGCGTGCTTTGCTTCTTTCTCTTCTTATTCTTATTCAACATTTCCTTTCCCTTTTTATTCTCCATAATATGTATGTTATCAATTTTACATTTGATCGGGCGAATATTACAATCTCGGTATATAAGACAAAGAAAGGTTTAAAAGTAAAATATTTTTGTCTAAAGGTAATACGCTATAGACGTTCTCATCAGTTATTCACATAAAATGAAAATTAGTAAAAAAAAGTCGTTTATGGTTTTATTATAAGTATAGATTAAACTGAATGTTTAGCTACAGATGTGAATAAACCTGCTATTAAGCTAGGGAGTCTTTAGCGAATGAGATTTACTTCGTCCGTATATCAGACCAACCCATTAAACATAACGAATACCCTATACACCCCCGCGGTGCTATGACCCATGCAGGACAATCTGCCAACCCGACTACCGGTCTCACGCACACATACGCACAGCAGAGATGGGCGATCATCCAGCCGATACGGGGAGGAGATTTGGCTGATATCAGGCATCCCCAGCCGGAATGTTGGATCTCGAGGCAGGGGTCTCGCAGATCCTCACTTTCCTCACAATGCTGAGTGGGCACCGTCCTATACTCGAGACTTAAAATCTGCACTCTCACGGATGGGATCGAACCCGGGCGAATTCCGCGGCCGGGAAGCATAGAACCACGCTCCAACCCACTGCACTAAGGCGCAGAACGACCTTATTTATTTTAAAGGTCCTAATAAGTCAGCATAATAGTTATATAAACCTCTTACGAAAGCTTTATTGTCTGGAAAAGTCAAGAATTCGTTCATTTGTTACCATGATTTTTACTGTGTAATGCAGTTGGCAAAAAATGCAATCTGTAAATCCCTTTAAGCTAATTATGAACGTTCGCAAAAGAAATATTTCACAGAGAGCGAGAGAAATAGATTTAGAGTGGTTCCCAATAAAGTATGGCCAGAAAAACAAAAAGTACAGTTTATTCAAACAATAAGGTAAATGACACGTGTATTACAAATGAAATGTAATTTTACAATTGCACTGCTAAAGAGAGTACTTCTGATCAAAACCCATTACCAAGTACTATGAAAAAACTATTAAAATACCGCTGGAAAGATGAGTGAAAACTTAGCGATACTATCACTCAAACTGCAGGTCATATAGCAGCTAAGAAAGGCCTGCATCCCCTTCAAATTTGACGGCGACTGACTCCTTCTGTTTTCTAATGGTAGGCAACCCTCAGCTCACGGTGATATATAATAACAGTATGATAGTGGAGAAACGTTAATTGGAACTCTGAGCATGCAGGCCGCCGATGGACGAAACACGCTGCCTAGCCATTGCATGAGGAGTGATAATGCACTCAAACACATTCGAGACTTAATACGGAATTCATCCGGAGGTATTTGGCGAACGTGTTGTAACCCGATATCCAGAGCACCCATCCTGTCAGTGTATTACAACATTTCGTTGCGGTTGTGCTGTAACCCGGTACCCCTGGGATGCCCCTGCTGACAGATTACAATTCGGTTGCAGATGTGTTACAAAGCGGGCTCATGGGTTACGCCTGTCGAGGATTGCGGTTATCTGTTCCAGGTGTGCTCCAACGCATTCTCCTGGGATACCCCCTGTCGACGGGTTGCAGCATTCATTTCCAGATGTGCTTCAACCCGTCCCTTGTCCCCCTGTTGACGGATTACAGTATTCGGGTCCATAACTGCTGCATTTCAAGTCCCTCTCCCCCTGTAGACCGATTACAGCATTCGATTCCATATGAACTGCAACGTGGTTCCTTTGTTCCCTCCTGTCGACGGAATACCGCACTCGGTTCCGGCCATGCTGCTACGTAAACTCCTGAGGTAACTTCATTGCTGAGTCTCGTATATGTTCGGATAGTACGCATTCTATCTCTGCAACCAACAGTCGGTCTGTCTGTCGATCAGTTGGCACCCTCTGAGTGATAAGCCAGTCCCATAGCTGCATCCTGAGACCTGGTCGTCCCGAGTAACTCCACAAAATGGAGTAAGCCGATTTAGATGGACCACCATCAGCTTCTCTCGGGGTTGACACCAAATGCGGTATACTACATCGTTGATACGGGTAATTGACTTATACGGACCTTGTCAATTACGTTGCAGCAGCGACTTTCGGTTGAACCTATTGGGACGAAAGAGACATACGAGATCATGGCGTGCCTTCATCCAGTCACCTTTTATCCTCAGGTGATCCCTAGCGAGATAGTGGATGTCTTATAACCCGTTCGTTAGCGCCCACACATAATCCGTTGTCGGATGGTAAGCAATTTGAGGCGTGCCGAACAAAACGGCAAATGATAATCGTAGCTCCCGTCTGAATTCCACGTTGGACTATGTCATATCAGTGGATTTGTGTACTGATACTCAGTAGGTCAGAAGGAATAATGACACAATCACGTCCCAATCTTACCGAAAGCTGAATACCACTCTCCGGAGGAGCTCCTTGATCGTGTTTATAACGCTCCACCATTCCATCCGACTGTGAATGAAGGACAGTCAAACGGGTCTTGTATATCCCGGGGAGCTGTAGCACCTCTTGCATAAGGCTGGATTCGAAGTTCGTCCCCTAGTCACTGTGGAGCTCCCGGGGATCCTACACCAGCAAATTTATTTACCAATGCATTAGCTCAGCCGCAGCCTCTTCACTGAGAACCGCGTAACCTCCGGCCACTCGGTGAAATGGTCCCTAATAAATAACAGGCTTCGATTTTCAGCGTCTATCCTTGGAGAAGTGCCCACCACGTCAATGGCAATCTTTCAAGCGTTGCTCTGACGTACTGTTGCATCCGGCCCCATCTTCGAGTCCACGACATGTTGCACCGTTGTCGCATTGTTGGCACCACCTCTCCACGTCGTTTCGAAGATACAACCAATAAAATCTGCGAAATAGCTTCTGCAAGGACGTATTTACACTCAGGTGACCTCCGGTAGTACCGACAGGCATCTCCTCAAGTACTTCTTCCACTTTTATTCTAGGGAGCATCAGCTGTTCAACCTTCGTTTTTCCGTTTGCGGACTCCTACAATCTCTTTAGCACAACGTTCATGACCAAAAGGGAGCCCCAAAAGCTCTTAAAGGTCAGACCACTTGGAACGATGTTCGCACATGCAACTGGTTTACCAGATATTTTATCCGTCAGAATCGACCCTGTCTCCATTCTCCAGTTGCTCCCTCCTCAAGGTCTCTTCGTCCGAACTGACTGCGCGTCTCACTATGTCCGAGCTTAAAGCTACAATACTCCCCTTCGCCTATAATATCACACACTGGTTGTAATATTCTTGGCACGGTCTTCAGAAATGCCATTATCCATTAGAATGGCATTTTTCTGCCCGGTGCTTTGAGGTACAATTGTACTCTTGCAACCGTTAGACACAAGATACAATCTCTACTTCCAGGTCTTTAAATCCTAATAGTCAAGTTAGGGTAGAATGATCCGTTCCAAAGTGAATCTCTTACTCTTAAAGGTGCATGTGGTATTGCTTCAGAATTTCTACAAGAACCAGCAGCTCTCAACTTGTCACGCAGTAATTTCGTTCAGCCTTAGACAGGATCCTAAGGAAACAGGCAGTACTCACTCTCTCTTCTCCGTCCAGCTCTTGCGACAGGATACCCCGATGCCTACCTCAATGGCATCTGTGCCCAGTATAAACTTCTAACCGGGAATGGATTATCCTAGAACCACGGCCGTGAATAGAGCGTTTATCTGGATCTGCAAAGCAACCTCAAAATGGTCGGACCACTTGAAGGCAGTTGTTTCTCTATCAGTTGTGTCAGCGGTTGATGAACTCTGCATTTTCCGCCAAGAATTTCCGGTGCTACTTGCAAAGGTTCAAGGAATCGTCTCTGTTCTTGTTTGTTCTTTGGCCTGAGCCACTGTTTGACGGCTTGCAGCTTCTGGAGATATGCAGTCATTCCATCTGGGCTTACGATGTGCTCCAGGCAGCGCTCCTCCTTTCTAAACAGCTGGCACTTCTTGAGGTTCAGCTTGATGTTGGCCTGGCGAAGCCTTTCAAACACCTTCCTCCTCGGCCTCCGTGGTCTAGGGGTACCATGCTAGCCTCTAGTTCCGAGATCGCTGGTTCAAACCCGGTGGATGACGACGGATTTTTTCGGGCGTAAAAATCCTTAGCATGGCTTCCTTCTGAAGGAAAGTAAAGCCGGTGATCCCGTGTCGTAGATTTACGGCATGCAAAAAAACATCAAGCCTGATAAAGAGGTCTCTGAGAAAAATGTCCGGTCTTTCACGCTCAATATAGAATGGGACGCTAAGAACCATAGTAGTTAACGAGCGTCCATGAATACAACTCCATTTAATTTAATTTGGATACTTTCTCGGGTTGTTCAGTTGATCCACGAATGTCTTGCTTATAACATTGACGCTGTTGAGGTAAAGGAGGTAGGTGTCGTAGGTGAGGCAGCTCATCTCAGAATCCTTAAGTCTCTGGAATATTGCGGGCCGTTGCAGGGTCCGAAAGCATAAACTGTGAGCCGCCACTGTCCATGCCCAAAGAAAACGTTGTCTTCACCCTCTCGTTGGGGTGAAGTGCCACTTTCAAGTACCCCGACTTCAGGCCCAGAGTGAAAAACCACTGAGTCCCCACTTAAGTGTCCAGGATGTCGTCAATCCGTAGCAGCGAAAAAGTCTTCCTTGGTGACGTCGTTTACCTTCGGTAGTGCACCAAAAGCACAGATCTCCAACCTTCTTTTTCAATAACACTACCGATGAGGACCACCGACTATCGGATTTCTCTATTATACCGCTGATCTTCGTGTCCGCTATCCGGTTATCTACAGAGTGGTCATTTTCTGTCCCGGTCATGGATCATGTGTATCTGTGGCTCGCTTTCACTGCAGTGACCTCGGTATCGCCCCGTTAGGTTACCAGCAGTGAATTATTTGCTCAAAGCTACGCTGATTCGCTGTGAATTTCAATTCTTAGATACTGTCCACTTTACGTGCTGTAAGGACTAGGGTTTGTTTGCTGGGCATCTCAAAAGTGAAAGTTTATTCAAACATTTGTGTTATGTATGAATTACTTTAGAGTATTGTTATTATTGCTGCTGTTCTTGTCTTGTAATTAGCTGACTGAAATGCCTACCGAAAATGTCACGCTTGAACAAAGAATTTTTATGTACAATACCTGCGTGAACACTGAGGCATGTAGATGGGTGTGCAAGCAACTTCGGAGATATTTCCTGGTATTCCAGTTCCAAATAGAGATACTGTCAAATGTCTGGTTAATATGTTTAGGACAACGGGAATGCTAAAAGCTAAACCTAAGAAGCGAAAAAGACTTGTAACCAAGGAAAATATTGACAAAATTGGTGCATCATTTGAACGCTCTGCAAAGAAGTCTCTAGGATGTGTTTCACAGCAGGTCAGTGTTTCAAAAACCGCTGCTCATACAGCTGCTAAATTGTTAAAATTTATACTTACAGAGTGGCTATTGTTCATGGATTGCAACCTTGTGGCGACGAAAAACGAGTAGATTTCTGTAACTCGATCTTACAAAATATCAATGACGGTACTGTTCACCCGCATATAATAATCTTCTCAGATGAGACATGGTTTTATTTAAATGGCCATGCTGCCTCACCGAACAAAAGTACTGAGACACAGAGAAACCTCATTTAATGCATGAAGTACCTCCATATGATGTAAAGATTGCTGTACCATGTGCTGTAATAGCAAAACGGATAATAGGGGTCATATTTTTCTTCGATATCATAGGTACCGCAGAGGTATTGTTGCGCTTTTATCAAATGTTTTCAGATGATGACACAGAAAATGTATATATTCAACAGGATTCTGCCAAAACCTGTAAGGTCTCGTTCGGATGTACCCCTACCTTCAGCTGGGCCAGATAAGCGGTGAACAGCGATGTTCTTCTCCAAAAGTTTAATGAAGTCGTCGGCCAAACTTCCGGTGGAAGGAGTTTGAAGGATTTCGGTTGCTTGCGCCTTTAGGGTAGCCAAAAGTTGTGTTGTTCTTTCGGCGACGTCAATCCATTATGGGTAACAATGGTCTCAAACTGCCGATTAAACGCCACCCACTACGAAGTTCCGTCGTATTTCCGAGGCTTACTGTGCTTGTATTAGCCTATATCTTAATCTTGAGACCTTCTACGACTTGATACGGATCTTGGCTTCTAGGTCGCGGCGCATCTCCTCCACTGTGGCGTCCGTAATACTCACGTTTTCCTTCGGCCCTTGGTCCAGGCGTTCTTTCTTTGCAGCCTCTATCATTTTATTCTTTTCTCTGGTCTGTTGGTCCAAACGCTCTCCTTCTGCGGCCTGTATCACTGTCTTGTTTCCCTTCATCCACTAATTGAATAGTTTTTCTTACTGATTTAGTGCTCTTTCACCACACTAATTTTTTCTTCCGTGTAGCTTTGATTTCTCCTAAATTCATTGCAATGTCGTCTCCTTCCCAACGGCATTTTCTCAGATTTCACAGAGTTAATGTCAAGACCGAAGCGGATTTTATTTTCTCCATTAAGTTCTTAATTTCAGTTACCATCTTATCCATTCCGGATTCACCTTTCATCTGCATCTTCTCGTTCCGGAATCCATTTTCTGTATTCCATATTTCATTTCCGGCTGTATCTTCCCCGTTCTGGAATTTAGGCTCTTCATTTCACTGTCCATTTTCTCCGTTCTGGCTCATTATTTTTTAAGCATTTCCTCTATCGTGGCGCTTAAATCCCTCTCCTGACACCGGTTTGATTTCGTCCGGTTTTCACTGTCACTTTACTAATGTGATTTAGTTCAGTCCTCACTGTCACTTCACTAATGTAATTGAATTCAACCTTCGCTGTCACATCCCTTTTCCACACTCGCAGCAGTGTTATGAATCACGCGCGAAGCAGCCTCTTTTTCCTTTATGCTGTTCCCTCGTTGGGCGTCGAACACAAGGCTTCTCTAAACACTCGCAGTAGCAGCACTCCCTCTACGACACAACTGTCGTCAGAACCTCACTCGCACAACCACCGAGTAAGCAGCAGTTTATATCACATCAAGCACAGCTCACTTACTCACTCGCTCGCAAGCACGCTCGCTTGTACACTACTGCGAGAGCTGGTGGAATCTTCCTGAGGGGAGGAGAAGCTTTGGGAATGATCCCATTATTTCTCGATAGTGCTTCTGGAATTTATGTCGGGGGACAGCGCATTTGTTTTAGCAACTCCAACTCATTTGAAAATGGCTATCGGAACTATCAACTAACATTAAATTAATGCACAAAGAGAAAGCGTATCCGTAATTCCAGTAGAATTTATGCGGTAACACAAAATATATTCTCAACTCAGCTTAGCTTTTCAAACATAATATTCATTCAATAGTGCGAAAAATTTGACCAATTTACGTTAAGCTCTTAAACTATGAGAGTGGTTTAATGTTATTTATTTAACATTATTGTAGCCCCACGTTCTGGTGCCAATTTGAAGTAATTTAGTGCTCACGTAATATGTTTTTACGTAAATTATTAGAACTTGAAGATCTTATATTGTGTTGCTTTTGTTTTGTTTGGTTACATAATTTTAACTGCCCCACGTATGGGAGCCAATTTGAAGTAGCATTATTAATTATATGTTTCTATTTGTTAGCCCCACGTTGTGGTAGCCAATTTGCGATGGTATTACTTATAATGTTTGTGTATGTGTGTTTACTTCACGTGGTGATGCCATTTTGTGACGTAATTCTTTGTTAGGTTTGTAGCTCCATCTGGTGTTAGCAATTTGCGGTAGTATTAGTGTTCGTTTGAAAGAATGCTACTGTTATTTTATTTAATTTTTGTTCACTGTCCTCCGGCTAGCTATGATCTTTTGGTCAAGCACTTCTCTTTATACAGGTTGTGTAAACGGAAGGGAGTCTCTTATCCAAAGATAACACTGATGAAAGAACTTGTTTTACACTTTTATTGTCGAACACATTCACTATCACATTTACACATTGATCTTGACACTCGCCAAACTGAAACTGTTATAACAACTTCTTACTGATCACTTTAAATCCACGTACTTCAACCTTTTGTATAATTAACTTTACCATGCTTGAGATTTTTCATAACTCTTATACGCGTAACTTGCGAATCGATAGCCTGACGTGTAATATTTCTGCTGAACTGAAGGCGACGTGTATCATACAAATATTTTAGACGAACTGATTGACTGAAGGCGACGTGTACTTTACAAATATTTTCGATGAACTGACGGACTGGAGACGACGTGTAATGTACAAAGAATTTTGATGAACTGACGGGGTCTTCACCTCTAACCTACCTTTTTATACTCCTACACCCAGATATGCCTAAAGATTATAACTGAGCTGCAATTGGCTAATAAAACGCGCCAACATTAGCGTCTATTTTTATATCCAATGAAAATTATGAATACATATGCTCTAGGGAAATGTTCCAGAAGATTCTAAAAGAAAAACGCGCCAATATTACGTAACTTCCTCGTCTCCAATAATGATAAACAGCTCACCCCCTCGCTGCATTATTGCACGCTATTATTGTCAGTTTCAGTAAGGTCGTATAAACTTACTTCCCAACAATAATTACAATCAACAAACATCTCAAATCAATGTCACATAATAATGCATATTCATACTATAATCACTCTTTACATTTAAATAATTTGTGATACAAATTACTGCATCATATGCCCCACTAGAAACATAATTATAAATATTTATAACTTGTTTGGAAATTTTATAATTGGGTTTTTAGTCTCCTAAATCTTGGAACACACGCTATCACTTTCACTTAACACTTCACACGCATTTAACACATGACATGTTTTTCCTTTATCTCGCCACTATTTACTGGCTCTGGTCTAATGTTTTTAGACATTAATCTGACATCACAATTTTTTTATAGCAAATACTGTACCCTGAGTTATTTAGTTACTTTTACAAAATTATTTACTTTCTTATATTGTTGACAACAATTTGTGCATTTAAGAATTTTTGTAATTACTATACATATTTACTAAAATATTCACCCTTTACACAAATATATTTACATCTCTTAAATCTAAGTACTGTTTCCCATTTTCTGTTTGCTACATAAGTATTTGTTTTAATTATTTTTACCCCATTTTTGTTATTTTGTACTGTATATTCACAATACTCTTGGAATTATATCTACGTACTTTACTTTAATATAACATCATGCTTTATTTCAAATGCTGTTACAGTTACAAAGAAAATTGTATTTTTTTTCGTTTTAAACATTTAGTTATGTCCAAAATTTTATTTCTCCATTATCATGACGTACATATTTATTTAACCCTCTTACAATCCAATACATTTCTCTGCAGGTCATCTTTAACTATCCAGCATTTACTTTACATCTCATTGCTATTTACCCTCCTGGATCAAATTGTCTGTGGCTAAACATTACTCGTAGCCGTATCCTAATCTTCAAAATTTTGTTCATGAATAACCTCTTAAAGGATTCATATGAAATTTCACCCCCTGATACCATTTGTAACCAATCTAGAGTTTTCTGGTCCAAACATCTTTTGACAACTATCATTTTTAATGCTTCAGGTATCTTTTTAATTTGAAAATACTCTGATAAATCTGCAATAAACTGTACTGGACTGGAGTTTTCATTAAATTTTGGAAGTGGAAAATCACTTAAGATATGATTGTAATTTTGCAAATTCCCTACTCCCATATTACATTCTCTAGTGTTACTTGTGCACTCTGAGTTTCAGCATTAGCTATAGATGAAGCTGCAGCATCACTCTCATTATTTGTCATACCTGATGAACTACCTCTATCATTATTTTGTACATCAGACACATTAACATCACATATATTTATCCTTGAATTCAATTCTAACCTATTTACAGTACCTTGCATATTTTCTATTGTCTGTTCCAATTTTTTATTATTCTCATTTTGAACAACTTGGTGTTTGTTAAATTCAGAAGTTAGCTTTTGATTCAAATCTTTAGACAAATCTTTAACTTCTTCAGAAAATTTATTTCTTTGTGTCTCTGACTCCTTCTGAATTTCAGATATTTCCCCTCTGAAATTAACTTGCACCTGAATTAAATCTGCATTTGTAGCCTCCATCATCTCTCTTAACTCATTTGAAATGCTACTCATTCGGCTACCTAACTCTGTACATTTTACATCAACATGTTCTATTTTATTACTAACCTCAATTTTTTGGTTAGATATTTCCCTGCTCATGTCTAACATTTTCTTTGAAACTTCCCCTATCTCATTTGCTATCATTTCCTGATTTTCATTTCTCATTCTTATCATACTACTATCTAGCTCCATGAATTTCTTTTCAATCTCTTCCCTATTTTGATCTAATTTATGCTCTAATTTCTCATTACTCTTACCAATTTCTTCTCTTAATTGATCTGTAATTCTCTTACCAATATCTTCCCTCAATTCTTTCTTATTCTGATCCAGTTTTTGTTCTAAACTCCTATCAATATCTTCTCTTAATTCCCTATTATTCTTTTCCATATCTTGAGTTAGTTTTTCTAATTTCTCATTATTCTGATTTAGTTTTTGTTCTAATTTCTCATTATTCTTACTAATATCTTCCCTCAATTTCTCATTCATATTTCTCAGCATTTCCATCATCATACTAGCATCAAGATTAACATTTCCTGCTATTCTATTCTGACTTTCTGCACTAACATTTTCACCCTCAAATCCTACATTGTTTGAGCTATTTTCTGTAACCTGTATTGAATTACAGCTAACTGTTACATTATCTCCCTCCATAATTATTTCTTCTGTATTATTAGTTGACATTATTTTCTTTACCCTACCGCTCCTTAAGTACATTTGATTGTTACAATTTTGTTTTCAAAAAAAAAATTACGATACTCTGACCTTTGTGATGCTGTCTGTTGCTGTTACTTTGATGTCCAGCTTCCTGCCCCTCTCTCCTAGGTTTGTATGTCGCTTCTGCGTCGTATCATGATGAATCTACGTCGTTTTGGTGTTCTGTATTTGAATTCCCCTGTTGCCTTTTAATCTCGGAATTACGATGTCCAATCATCCGCGTAGTCTATCGTTCCTATAGTTGTTTCTGGAATCTGCGTCTTGTAGTTCAGTTCACTGCTCCATTCGCTCCACGTCCTGATTCCTTCGCCCCTTCCTGGTTATTTCACTCCTTTCCTGGTCACTCTGCCCCACGTTCTGGGTGCCAATTTGTGAGTGATTTACTTTATGTTTATTTATTTATTGTTTATTGAGCCCCACGTTTGGGCGCCAATTTGAAGTAGTATACTTGTAATGTTATTTGTGTATGTTTGTTTACTTCAACGTGGTGAAGCCATCTTGTGACGTGATTCATTTGTTAGGTTTGTAGCTCCATCTGGTGTTAGCAATTTGCGGTAGTATTAGCGTTTGAAAGAATGCTACTGTTATTTTATTTAATTTTTGTTCACTGTCCTTCGGCTAGCTATGATCTTTTGGTCAAGCACTTCTCTTTATACAGGTTGTGTAAACGGAAGGGAGTCTCTTATCCAAAGATAACACTGATGAAAGAATTTGTTTTACACTTTTATTGTCGAACACATTCACTATCATATTTACACATTGATCTTGACACTCGCCAAACTGAAACTGTTATAACAACTTCTTACTGATCACTTTAAATCCACGTACTTCAACCTTTTGTATAATTAACTTTACCATGCTTGAGATTTTTCATAACTCTTATACGCGTAACTTGCGAATCGATAGCCTGACGTGTAATATTTCTGCTGGACTGAAGGCGACGTGTATCATACAAATATTTTAGACGAACTGACTGACTGAAGGCGACGTGTACTTTACAAATATTTTCGATGAACTGACGGACTGGAGACGACGTGTAATGTACAAAGAATTTTGATGAACTGACGGGGTCTTTACCTCTAACCTACCTTTTTATACTCCTACACCCAGATATGCCTAAAGATTATAACTGAGCTGCAATTGGCTAATAAAATGCGCCAACATTAGCGTCTATTTTTATATCCAATGAAAATTATGAATACATATGCTCTAGGGAAATGTTCCAGAAGATTCTAAAAGAAAAACGCGCCAATATTACGTAACTTCCTCGTCTCCAATAATGATAAACAGCTCACCCCCTCGCTGCATTATTGCACGCTATTATTGTCAGTTTCAGTAAGGCAGTATAAACTTACTTCCCAACAATAATTACAATCAACAAACATCTCAAATCAATGTCACATAATAATGCATATTCATACTATAATCACTCTTTACATTTAAATAATTTGTGATACAAATTACTGCATCAACTATGACATATAATATGTCCATCTCTCATTAAAACCAAGTATTTAGAGCAAACGTCCTCATTTTAGATTAAATAATATCTCAACTGATATTTTTTTTAAAGTTCCCTTGTTTTACCCAGTTTAGGATACTGAGTTTTTACTGGGATTTTTTCCGTTACCGCGTATTACCACATCACACAACACACAAACACCCATGCCCATGGCGGGATTCGAACCCGCGACCCTCAGCTTGGCGGAGCGCCGGAGCTCTACATTCCAACGACCACGGCTACGAGGGCCGGCACCACCGAGTAAGCAGCAGAATGTTAAAACGATTGTCTAACAGAAATAAAATCTCTATGTCCACTTAAATATTGCGTTGAAAGAAATAATATTCCCATCTGTCGAACCCATACGGATGGGTGAGGTCGTTAAGGTGCGGATTAGTGAACGTGAAGGTTGCGAGGGGATAACTGGCAAATGCCTTGGAGGTCCCCTAAACCTGGACCCAAATTTTCTGTCCCAGTTATCATTTCTTTTCATTCCAATCATTCAGTGTCCCCTTGTGTCGTATGTAGTAGGAACGGGTGTTAAACGCATCTCTCATAAAATTCTTCTAGAAATAATATCTACATCTACCATAAGGTTTATACATTAATGGAAAGAATATCCACATCTCGCGTAGAACTAATTCACTTACATAAATAATACCTTTACCTCACGTTAAAGTCACACACTGTAAAAAATAATATCTCTCTGACGAGAATATACATAACAGCAGAACTGATAGAATCTCACCTTAAAAACATACATTAACGTAAATCATGTCACCATTACCACGTTATAATCGTATAGCAAACATTATTCCCATCTCACTTCTTTTCCACCCAATACAGAATGGAACGCTAAGAACCACAGTAGTTAAAGAGCGTCCATAAATAAAACTGAATTTAAAGTTTCAGATCCCCAAAGTTATAATTTCAGGGAGCGTGTGTACAAAAAACTTCAGACGCAATGTATAAGAAATGAAATTATTCATATAATCTAAACAAGCTAACAGCACAAAAATGGGACTAAATGTGGCACAAGACTCCGCTGTTCGCACTGTTTTCGGCTGCTACTGCAGTGCAGCAAATGCCGGTTAATGTTTCCACCTATTTCCGATAGAAGACTGAAACCGTACATACGTTTAATTACAGCATCCTCTCTAAATGGTGAGTACCTCGTATCCTCTCAAGTGTTCCTGGATACCCAACTAATGTATGGGCATTATTTTCACACACTCTCACTTTCAGGTTCCCCAAAGAAGGATTTACCTTCGGAGATCTAGAACATCACATATACGACTGTCAACCATAGAAGCGCCCGCGGTATGAGCAGTGACATTATCTTCCTAAAATATGCGTGATTACGCTCTTCTTCTGTCATTTTAGCAAAAATGGGGCCAATATGAGTCTTATGCATCCTGCTGATTTGACTGGGTCAGTAATTCTGTGTGCATTGATAACACATCAGACTCCAGTTGTTGAGTCATGAAGAAACTTCGAGTGTTGCATTTGGATTCTTTGCACTCCAGTAACGGCTGTTCTGACTGTTCACATACCAGCTGAGATGAAACCAGACCACGTCGTTATAGAAAATTAAACCAGGATCAGACGTTCGTAATGTACGGCCTATTTAAACGATCTACAAAAATGAATTGTCTTTTCAAAGTCTGTGCGTGCTATTCTGAGAACGATATCAATTCTAAACGGTTTCAGTTTAAGAAGTTTTGTGGCAATACGAGCTGAAAATTTTGACACAGACATCTGTTGTGATAAGCACTTTAATGGCTTTCTTGGCCTAGCTTCGAAGCTGGAACAGATTTCTTCTAATTTGCTTTCGTAACATTCTAAACTCGCTCGCATCCTGTACATGGACATTGGGTATCTTATTGTAGACGGAGCATAAGAGCTATTTACCTTTAGCAGAATCAAATTACAGATTGGTGTTCATTTCACATTAAATAAAATATCCAGTTTTGGCCTTCGCAAACTCTGTATATGTTTACTTCGGCGTTCCTTGAACCTGCATTATGATCTCCAGTTAAGGTTACAGCTAATCGTTAATTGCAAGTTGGGTTCAGATGTTCGGTAAAGAGCTAACCGGGAGTTATTTATACAGATAAACTAATAGCCACCTCAGCTAGCGGATTACTGCTGATTTTGAGTTAAGCTTCTGCCGCGATTGACAGCCGATAGCTATTCCAGTTATGTTAGCTCACTGTTATATACCAGGATGAGATGCACCATAATTGCGTTGGAAAAATAACTTTGAAGAGCGGAAGGAAAATGATTCAGATTGCCGAAATTAATGTCGATTGCTTTATTTTGTTATATTTATGCTGCGTAATAATTCGCAGCATTATTTTTGCATAGTTTGCTAATCGTTTCCTTACCTTTATATTTTCATTTTTTAGTTTTCATCTTTTTAACCATAATCTAATTAACACCGATAAAAATGTAATATTTTTAAAAGCGCTTAACATGTTTTCGACACGCAACCTATATGAAGTACTTTTAGAAGCAAAACCTATAAACTTAATATTTCGAAATGTGCTAACCCACTTTCCCAATACCCAACCTATAAGAAGGCAAAAGAAGTACTAAACAAATTATTATTCTGAATGACCTAAAACATTTTCACGCAACAAACTGTAATGCTTTAAGTGCCTAAATGGACAAAAAAATCCGACAAAGTATACCTTATATTTAGAAACGTCGCAAAATATTTCTCTCTGACCAGTAGAAACTATTTTAACAGCGAAAACTTACATACTTTAATATTCGGAAATGTCATAACCTATTTTTGCAATAACGTATAAACCATTTTAACAGCGAAAACTTTCTTAATATTCAGAAAGGTTACAACTCGTTTTTTGCAATAACCTATACCAAATATTTTAACAGTGAAGCTTATCCAATATAATATTAAAAAATGTGCTAACCACGTCCTAACGAAGCAAAATGCCTACATTACTGCTAGGACGAAGCCTTGACACAGCATTAATAGACCGGAAATATTAGTTCTTGGAGAGGGGCGAGTAGTTTTGAAAACGATTCTGTTTATCGGAAGTTCATTCAGTTTCTGCTACACTTATGCTGTCACAACTTCATAGTGGATGAATGATTATATGCTTATTGTACTGCACCGTGCAAATGTCGTGGAGAACTATATATGTATGCTCTTTCATTACTAAATATACATTGTTCTAACAGTTATTTTAGCGAAATGCATGTTACTATGTCGGAGCACTCTCTTGATTGCCTCGAACAGTAACTTAACACTCTGAAATGCCTCAACGTATTTTCACTCTAATCCCAATGAACTGTGCTAACTATAACATATTATTATTTCAATATACCGAAATGTGCCTATTTTAGGGAGACAAAACTAACGGTAGAATCCTAATATAGTTACAAATGTATACCAGTATCTACCCATTGTGCGTTCCTAATTGCGACTAACTTATCTTCGGGCTACAACGCGATCTATGTGAACCTAAAGATCTATAAAGCAAAGGAAATTAAAACTTATTATTATAGTTTAGTAAATTAGGTTTGGCTCAAAAAAATTTACACAGTGTTTACCATGGAGCTCTAATTCGACGAATTTCCGCTTAGAACAGCGTGAAATTCTATACAAAATATTGCCAAACATAGTAAATTATCAATAAACTCTAGGTTGACGATCCTATGGTTTTCTTGGATATGTAAAACACTGCTTTCGATTTAAACGGCAGTTAGCGAGTCACAGAAAACCGCGGCTGTTAACCAGAGATCGTAATACAAACCGTTAGCACATTCATATATTTAACTTTCATCAATTCACCCCCTCACGATAAAAGCTGATCAGATGTTGACCTGACCGTCCAGAACAAGAAAAAAATCAGTGAGAAGGCTCAAAAAAGAGCCAGCCGGGTTTGGGGAGATGAAGAACTTTGGAAAATAACTCTGCTATACGATTTCAAGCCTCTCTCCGTTGCTAGGGAACGGCGAAACGACGCAAAGGACGAAGTCGTCTTCAAAAAGGCGAATCCCCTCCCAAAACAGAAAACGACGAGAAAATGGATGACTCTAGCAGCATTTTCATCCTGCTTGCTTGCTCTTTTATCTTCCTTGTCCTCTTCTTTTTGTTCTTCCTCCGTCTAAACCCATTCTTAACCCTGGTTCCCCCTCTGCCCTTCTTCCCAACGTCTCTCGCACGCGCGCCCATGTTTGCCCTTATAACCGACAACAAGAGTGTAAAGAATAGTGCACACCGTAAAAATCCCCATAATCTTTAAGCGTTTGTAGCGAGGAAGTCAGAAGTGCAGGGGAGAAAGGCGTTATAACTAAAGGAGATACATTTCTTCATAACAAAAATCCTGGGATTATAACAAAGTATGTGAAGTTACACTTTTATATAGCAGGCCTCTCTTCTTAACCTTTCCACTCTGTTCCAGACAGCGACCCAGATCATCAGATCACCTCGTACATTTAAACGGTGCTGAATTCATTTATAACCCTGGATTTTGGTTAGACCCTATTTTATTTCCCGAGGGAGTCCCGCAATGAAATCTTGTCATAATGATTTCGTCGGGTCGCCATGAAAAATATGCTTTGACTATGGTAACCTTAATTCCTCCCTTTTTCATTTCCTTCACCTCTTCTCTTTTATACAAGATGGATGGTAGTCTTAAGAGGAGCGACTAAACTTTCTCTGCGACGCCTTGGATGATGAGCGGGATCTTTGTTATTAAATTCGTGAAGAGATAAAAATCATTTCCTTCTGCCCACCATCTATTTTCTAGCTAGGCGACAGTAAACCAGGATCATTTCGGATAGTAAATCTTTATAAAACTAGTTACATACACCTAGTATGCTACGGGAGGACTGACAGAAAATCCTCGTGCTAGGAAACGTCATCACATTCATTCCTATATAGTTCTAATGTTTAATTACTCAGTGCAATGGTTCCGTGGAAAGGAAACAATAGTTCAATGTCGAAAACACATTCTTGTGTCTATCGAGTTCTAGGCAGATGTAAACGACTCTACAATTAACACTCACATTTTCAATTGTTTTATCTTACTTCACGATGTTCGAATTTCATATTATGACAACTGTTTATAATTAGGGGACACAAAACTGTACCTCTGGAAAATATGCCACCTAAGCATGAAATGGAAAATAAAATGCACCAGTGCCCAATACAGCAAACAGGGACAGCAAAATCCTCTGGTCATTCCACAAATGAATGTAAATGAAATAACACGTGTAGTTTCCCTTGTATGCTTACGGGAAAACATCTACACATAAGCTGTAAAATACATTTTTTTGCCGTTATTCTTTCTTTTAGATAAAAATTTATATCAACATTCATAATGATCTTCACTGAAGCCAAAACTAGCATTTTAAGTGTTTCTACAGATGTGCGTGTGTCTCCGTGTGAGTCTGTGTATGCCTGTCTATATGTATGTACCTGTGTGTACATGTGTTTATGTCTCTGTGTGTCTGCGTATGTGTGTATGTGCGTGCGTGTGTATGTATCTCTGTCTGTGTGTGTCTGAAGATGTGTGTTCGTGTGTGTACGCTTGTGTGTGCGAGCGTCGCGAGTGTTTATGTCTGTGTGTGTCTGTGCACGTGCATGTGTATATGTCAGTGTGTGTCTGTGTGTTCATGTGTTTATGTCTGTGTGCATCTGTATAAGTCTGTGTGTGTCTGTGCGCGTGCATGTGTGTCTGTCTGTGTGTGCGTGTGTATATGTCTGTGTATGCGTGTGTATATGTCTGTGTCTGTGTGTATCTGTATATATGTCTACGTGTGTTCGTACGTGTACGCTTGTGTGTACGAGTGACGCGAGTGTTTTGTTTTAGTGTGTATCTGTGCACGTCCATGTATGTATGTCTGTGTGTGTCTGTGCGCGTACATGTGTGTATGTCTGTGTGTGCGTGTGTATATGTCTGTGTATGCGTGTGTATATGTCTGTGTCTGTGTGTATCTGTGTATATGTCTACGTGTGTTCGTACGTGTACGCTTGTGTGTGCGAGTGACGCGAGTGTTTATTTTAGTGTGTATCTGTGCACGTCCATGTATGTATGTCTGTGTGTGCGTGTGTATATGTCTGTACGTGTTATTGTGTCTATGTGTGTGCATGCGTGTATGTCTGTGTGTGCACGTGTGTGCACGCTTGTGTGTGCGAGTGATTATATCTTTGTGTGTCTGTGCGCGTGCATGTGTGTATGTGTATGTCTGTGTGTGTGTGGTTGTTTGTGGGTTTTGGGTATATTTCTGTGTGTGTCTGTGTGTATGTCTGGGTGTGCTTGTGTTTATGTCTGTGTATGTCTGTCTGCTCGTGTGCATATGTCTGTTTCTGTCTGTACGTGTTATTACTCTGTGTGTATGTATGTCTGTGCGTGGGGTTTTATGTATGTCTGTGTTCTCCTGTGTGAGTCTGTATGTGTCTATCAGTGTGTATTTCTGTGCGGCGTGTGTATATCTGTGTGTGCGTGTGTATATGCCTGTGTGTGTCTGTCTGCATGTCTGTAGGTGCGTGCGTGTGTATGTCTGATGTGTGTGTCTGTGCGTGTCTCTCTGTGTGCGCGTGTGCATGCCTGTATGTGTGTGTCTGTGTGTGCGTGTGTATATGCCTGTGTGTGTCTGTCTGTGTGTCTGTCTGCATGTCTGTGTGTGCGCGCGTGTGTATGTCTTATGTGTGTGTCTGTGCGTGTCTCTCTGTGTGTGCGTGTGTATATGCCTGTGTGTGTCTGTCTGCATGTCTGTGTGTGCGTGCGTGTGTATGTCTGATGTGTGTGTCTGTGCGTGTCTCACTGTGTGTGCGTGTGTATGTCTGATGTGTGTGTCTGTGCGTGTCTCTCTGTGTGTGCGTGTGCATGCCTGTATGTGTGTGTGTCTGTGTGTGCGTGCATGTGTATGTCTGATGTGTGCGCGTGTGCATGCCTGTATGTGTGTGTCTGTGTGTGCGTGTGTGCGTCTCTGTGTGTATGTCTGTGTGTGCGTGTCTGTCTGTGTGTGCGTGTGCATGTCCGTATGTATGTGTCTGTGTGTCTGACAATGCGTGTCTGTCTATGTGTGCGTGTGTATGTCAGTATGTGCGTGTGTCTGTGTGTGCGTGTGTATGTCAATATCTGTGTGTCTGTGTATGCGTGTGTATGTCAATATCTGTGTGTCTGTGTGTGCGTGTGTAAGTCTGTGTGTGCCTGTGTATGTCAATATCTGTGTGTCTGTGTATGCGTGTGTATGTCAATATCTGTGTGTCTGTGTGTGCGTGTGTATGTCAATATCTGTGTCTGTGTATGCGTGTGCATGTCAATATCTCGATGTCTGTGTATGCGTGTGTATGTCTGTGTATGCGTGTGTATGCCTGTGTGTGTGTCTGTGTGTGCGTGTGTATGCCAATATCTGTGTGTCTGTGTGTGGGTGTGTATGTCAATATCTGTGTGTCTGTGTATGCGTGTTGAAGCGATTACTTTGACCCAAGATTACCTGGATTATACAAGGAATAATGGCTTGAAGATATATTCATAAAAATAATTAACAACCGTATTCTTTACTTTAATAACTCAACATCAATATCACACAAATGATTACAATTATCATTCCCTATTTCATTTTAGAGTTTACAGTTTCAACATTATTATTCGATTACAATTTTTACAATTTGCTTCTTGCTCTCACATTTAAAGCTTTATAGTTAAACGCCAAGAATAAATATATCTACCCGACGATAACTCTTTACTGGTGCCCAATTACCAAAAAGAATTTTAAATATATTTAGCCGAAAGAGAATTTTGTATACCGTGCCGAATGCCTCTATCGGACGTGATCCTGCTTGTTTCCCTCGGTGAAGACAGACTGGTTCGTCCTCCCAGCCGGCACGTTCGAGCAGATTGAGAGTGTTTTTGCGCCTGCGCAGTCGACGAGTCTCGTGGCGTGACCCACTACGTGAGTCCAAACTTGTGCTGGTTCTTCTTCTTGTAGCGAACTGGTTAAAGAACTACTACGTTGATCGTTGCACTTCTTTTTGCCACATTCGGCAGCGTTCCTTTGATACATGCCCGTCGCGTAATGTATATTTCTCCTGGGAGGGTGGATTTGGCACAGTGTGTATGTCAGTATGTGTGTGTATCTGTGTGTGCGTGTGTATATCAATATCTGTGTGTCTGCGTATGCATGTGTATGTCTGTGTGTGCGTGTGTATGTCAATATCTGTGTATCTGTGTATACGTGTGTATGTCAGTATGTGTGTGCATGTGTGTGCGTGTGTATGTCAGTATGTGTGTTTGTGTCTGTGTGTGCGTGTGTATGTCAATATCTGTGTGTCTGTGTATGCGTGTGTATATCAGTATGTGTGTATCTGTGTGTATCTGTGTGTGCGTGTGTAAGCCAATATCTGTGTATCTATGTATGCGTGTGTATGTCAGTATGTGTGTGTCTGTGTGTGCGTCTGTATGTCAATATCTGTGTGTTTGCGTATGCGTGTGTATGTCTGTGTGTGTGCGTCCTTTTATAAGCTATTTATTTAACAGCATGTCTAATTACAATGCAATACTACGTGCTTTACATTAATTTTAACAGTTTATATAAATACATTCATGAGAATTGTTGCATTGATATATTATATTCATACTAGGTACCTTATACGTTATTAGTTTTAGCTATTTACAAAGTGTTATTTAGTTTCATTTACATTTTATTAACATTACATAACATCAGTAATGTATTTTATTATTCCTGATTTGAAGTCTATAATAACTACGTATGTATTATTTACTAGTTTCTGTAATAATGTTCTTAACATTCCTACCCCTCCATTCAGTGTAGAATGCAGAATTCAACAGATTTCACAAATTTTATGAATATCGTATGTGTTTGTGGATTAATTATTGATTTGTTGTAGGCCAAGCTGGCCCCTGATCAATAATTCCTTAATCATTTGATTTATTTGCCTCTGAAGTTTTAACGCGTTTGTATATCAAATTATCCGCGGTCTTTCTTCCCTGCAAACGCAAATAGGATAATTTGCTATTCCAGTTTTGGCAAGGTAGGTTCTTAATTTTCCATGCCCTGTTAAGAATACTGTTATCTCCAGAAATATGGATAACTTTAAATAAAGTCTGAGGTTTACTGATGGAAAGAATGTTTTTGTAGCTGCTCCTTTCTTTGAATTTGCTCATTGCTGTAAATCTCGAGTCGTCTTTTCTTTCCGCGCGTGATGATCACTTCTCTGGGTGTTTTCGTATATACCACGTCGTGCCTTCTATCGCCAGCTGGCTGCCTTCAATCTGCACATGTCCCTTTGCCTATCAAAAATGTACACTGCATCGTGTGTTGTTCAGAGCAATTATTTTGTCCCTAATTGACTAGATCAATCTATTATGTTTGAGTTTATTTTTCAGAAAATCGATAGTTATTCGATTTATACTACTGGTGTCTTTGTATGTTTCCCAAATCTTCATATTCTTTTAACTTCTCGAGGACATTCAGAACTGCAACTTTTTTGTAATTTGAACCTGAATTAAATTTTTGTTCATTAACGTGATTCTTGCCGCTCCTACTTTGTCTCCAGTTTTGCTGCCGTTTACTTATTTTGTTTCGAGTGAAGGAGAAAAACAAAGTTACGTGCTAACCCCAGCCCGATGAGAATTCGGAGACTCGCCAGTTGGTGGCCATACCCACTAAAAGACTCCTCCACCAGAAGAAGGAAAAAATGGAATTCAGGAGCGAAATTCAGGCAGTGCCGTGGTTTGCAGATGCGTATTCGTGTAAGAGTATATTGGCCGGCCACAAGGACCTAAGCCAGGTGAAAGAAGGCTGCTAGGACGCAAGCATAACCGAGGCTCTGCTTACGCCCTTGGGAATTCTGAGTGGGGAACTAAAGAAAGTACTGGGCGTTGGGATAAAGAGGCTGGACTACCAACAGCAAAAAGCGTGATGGCAGGTCCCTCGGCACACCAAACACGACCACATCATGGCGACCGTCGGGGTGGTGGTTCTGCGGCGGTGGTTCAGCCGGGGCCTGAGCAGCGTCCCTAGGAGGAGCTGGAGAAGGCTCAGCGATTGCTGCAGTGATGGCTGATTTGTTAACTAGTGCAGGTGCCGGTGCGGTGACAAAGAGTGGTACTGCGGCGGTGGTTCAGCTGGGGCCTGAGCAGCGTCCCTAGGAGGAGCTGGAGAAGGTTCAGCGATTGCTGCAGTGATGGCTGATTTGTTAACCAGTGCAGGTGCCAGTGCGGTGACAGAGAGAGGTACTGCGGCGGTGGTTCAGCCGGGGCTTGAGCAACGTCCCTAGGAGGAGCTGGAGAAGGCTCAGCGATTGCTGCAGTAATGGCTGATTTGTTAACTAGTGCAGGTGCCAGTGCGGTGACAGAGAGTGGTTCTGCGGCGGTGGTTCAGCCGGGACCTGAACAGCGTCCCTAGGAGGAGCTGGAGAAGGCTCAGCGATTGCTGCAGTGATGGCTGACTTGTTAACTAGTGCAGGTGCCGGTGCGGTGACAGAGAGTGGTACTGCGGCGGTGGTTCAGCTGGGGCCTGAGCAGCGTCCCTAGGAGGAGCTGGAGAAGGCTCAGCGATTGCTGCAGTGATGGCTGACTTGATAACTAGTGCAGGTGCCGGTGCGGTGACAGAGAGTGGCACTGCGGCGGTGGTTCAGCCGGGGCCTGAGCAGCGTCCCTAGGAGGAGCTGGAGAAGGCTCAGCGATTGCTGCAGTGATGGCTGACTTGTTAACTAGTGCAGGTGCCGGTGCGGTGACAGAGAGTGGTACTGCGGCGGTGGTTCAGCTGGGGCCTGAGCAGCGTCCCTAGGAGGAGCTGGAGAAGGCTCAGCGATTGCTGCAGTGATGGCTGACTTGTTAACTAGTGCAGGTGCCGGTGCGGTGACAGAGAGTGGTACTGCGGCGGTGGTTCAGCTGGGGCCTGAGCAGCGTCCCTAGGAGGAGCTGGAGAAGGCTCAGGGATTGCTGCAGTGATGGCTGACTTGATAACTAGTGCAGGTGCCGGTGCGGTGACAGAGAGTGTCACTGCGGCGGTGGTTCAGCCGGGGCCTGAGCAGCGTCCCTAGGAGGAGCTGGAGAAGGCTCAGCGATTGCTGCAGTGATGGCTGACTTGTTAACTAGTGCAGGTGCCGGTGCGGTGACAGAGAGTGGTACTGCGGCGGTGGTTCAGCTGGGGCCTGAGCAGCGTCCCTAGGAGGAGCAGGAGAAGGCTCAGCGATTGCTGCAGTGATGGCTGACTTGTTAACTAGTGCAGGTGCGGTGACAGAGAGTGGTACTGCGGCTTCATCGCTGCTGGAAGTTGTCGCAAACGTTGCTGGTGGCCCAATTGCTTCAGCCTGCCGTTCCTACGGTGAAGTGTTCTTCCTTCTGGTCAGCCTAGAGTTGTTTGCGTTCCATGTCCAGCGGGGAAGTGTGCCGTCTATATACGCTTCAGCTGTATATATAACACCTTCCTCTATTTTCTGAATTATTGTTATTTCTGCAGGATGTCGGCAATATTCACGTGTATCTTTTATGGTGTCATATATTTGGGGGACATGTTCCTGACATCAAAACAGTAAAAACGTTCATATGAACATGGGTCTGAAAATCATTTATTTCAGAGTTACAACACAAAATCGAAAGTTACAAAAATTGCTGGAAGTGGCTTCCTCTTCCTTCGATTCCTGCAGTAAGCCTGCGTTCCATGCTCTGGCATACTCTGTTGAAACATCCTGGGGTGTTTTGTATTTGGTCAAATCCAGTTTGGATACATCCTCTTGAAATGTCATATCAGGTACAGCAGTCGCATAAACTAGGAACTTCAAATGTCCCCAGACGAAGAAATCCATTGGTTTCAAATCAGGCGATCGAGCAGGCCATGCAATGGGTCCCCCCTCGACCAATCCATCTATGCGGAAATCGATCATTCAAAAACTTACGAACTATCATACTGAAATGAGTTGGAGCACCATCGTGTAAAAACCATATTCTTGGATGATGTCCAGAGGCACATTATCAGTTAAGTGATGCATTTGATGCATCTGGAGATAGGTTTGTTCATACAGACGCGGGGAGAAGAAGTAGGAACCAATAAGGTGATAATGAATGATTCCACCCCAAACGTTGAGCGAGAGCCTCTGTTGATGGTTGTCCTGTCATACTTCATTAGGATTTTCAAATGACCAGTTATGAGTGTTATGAAAATTTAAGATGCCGTTGCGAGTAAAACCAGCCTCATCCGTGAATAAGATACAGGCTACGAAATTGATGAACACAGCGCACTGCTGTAACATGCATTGACAGAAACGTCTTCTTGGCTCAAAGTCCGCCTCATTTAATCCTTGTACACGTTGAAAGTGATACGGCTACAGAAGACTTTCATGCAGAATTCTCCAGATAGTCATATGACTAACTCTATCCATTACAGTCATACGTCTTGTGCTTTATGATGGGTCTGCATCCACAGCACGAAGAACTCGTTCTACAAAATCAATGCCTCGTACCGCTCCTGGTCTCCCAACATCCCTAATACTCCTCTCAAATGCGCCATTCTCTCTCAAGCGTTGGTGAATTCGTGCGAATGTTCTTGCACACGCTAACTGCCTGTCAGGGTACCTTTCTGCATAAAGTTCACGAGCTCGTGTTGCATTGCCGTCTGCACGGCCATACGTGTAGTGCATATCCTTCTGTTACTCATGGAATGCATCTTCTTTTACCTATAACACGTCCCCCAAATATACGACACCAATAAAGATATATCCTGCATTGGTTCCAGTGGTGCATCATGCTCTTGATTGTGCATTCTTGTTGCTATGTATGTCCGGGCGATTTGCTCTATTGTTATTTCTTTGGGTCTAACTCCAGCTACCATTCACGAGGTATCGTATGAAACGGATCGATAAGCTTTAGCGATTCTAATGTAAATGAGATGTTGCACTGTATTTTGTGATGTTTTTCCTCTTCCGGGTAGCCTCTATCTACGAAGGGGCTCCATATATCAAGATATGGGACTATAGTTCCTTCGTATTTTATGTCCCAAATCCCACTGTACTCTAACTGTTCGTGCCAGTATGTTGATGAGGGTAATTGATGTCTCTATGGTTGTTGAAGTTAAATTTTTTGTCCAACTGTATACCTAAATATGCAATTTCTTCGGTCTGGACTAGCCTTTTGTTGTTTAAGTAGATATTGATATATCTAACATCGTTTTTTTCCTGGCTATAAGCAGAACTGTAGATTATTTGTGATTTAATTCTATTTTTTATCACAGACCCACTTCTGTATTTTCGTTGTGCCTTGATTTGCAATGTGTTTTCTGTTTCAATTGTATATGCTCCTCTGGTGAGAACAATAAGATCGACTGAAAAAGCAATTACCTTATTTCGGTTACTAAATTCCAAATTTAGGAGTAAATTATTATGTATTAAGTTCCAGAATGCAGGGCCACAGTAGGATCCTGTGGACAATTCTTCTGGGCTGGACAATTCTTCTGGGCTTCTCTTTCCATTTTCTATTGTTTATTGATAATGTTGCTCGCCTTCGCTAAAGTAATTCATAGCCAAGTTATCAATATTCTTTGGACATCCAAGTTCTCTTGAATTCTTAAGAATACCAGACCATCATGCAGCATCAAACGCTCCTTTCACATCGAGATTGGAATTGACTACCATAGTGCATTTTTTGGTGCTCAGATTCTTCTTTATAAAAGTTTTGGCCTCCATTGCTGCGTCAACTTGTCCTTCTTGAGGAGTAAATTGCATTTATTAGTACTAAGTAAATCTTTGGATATGAATGGAATAGTGTTCTATTAATATGGAATAGTATACTGTCTATCATCAATCTTTTGAGTAAAATCCAGGCATCCAAATCATTGCTGTTCCAACAGGCATTAACATTTTTAGTTGACTCGCAACAATATATGGTGCAAAAATGATTTATATTGCAGCATCCAATTTGCCGCTATTCATTAAGCTTATTGGTCACTTCGATACATCTTTGAAGTCCTCTTTCTCTGGTTTTATAACAGGAGATATTATTTAATGTTTCCAATTTCTTGGAAAGTGTCCCTTCTTTAAACAAGCAATGTATATCTGCATGAAAATGATTGGAAACGCTTGGAATGCTCGTGTTAGAATGGCGCTAGTTAAATCATCCTCTTCAGGAGACTTTTCGGAATGAATCTTTTTAAAGCAGCTGTTATTTCTGTAGTTGGGAAGAGCGTATCATCTTGTGTATCCAGCGTCTCTTGAATTTTCTTTCTAAACTTTCTCTGTGTAGTTGGTGACCCAGAGTTTCGCTCTCCTCAAGCACGAAATGGTCGAACATTTGCTCTATGGTGCTTCGTCTTTATGTAGTGTATGTTCCATCTTCTTTTTCTGGCGTTGTCAGTTTAGTACCAGTTCTAAATTTACCGGTAGTATTTTTCAGTTTAAATTTTTAATTTGTTTAATTTCTATAGTTATGTTCCAGGCTCCTTCAGGTATTAAGAAAAATATTTTTCATGATTTTAATTTCCATTCCTGCATTTTTGCGTCATATTCTCCTTTCCTTTCAAAGTAATTCGTTTTTCTCTCCTGCCTTAGGTTTCCATTTGTTGTGGTTCTTTGGTACCTTCTTTCTAAAGCGTTTGTCCTTTTCCTTAGCACAATTAATTCATTGGTTCACTAGGAATCCGTATTGCTTTTCTCCCCTTGAAAACTTGAACGCTCCGCTACTCGCTGCTGTGATGCATGAGAATGCTAAGTTTGCTACTTCTTCTGTGTCCTCACAATATTCTAGCTTCTTCCCCAACTTCTCGTCAATTTTGTCACCGTTACTATTAGATTATCACAGCTAAAGTTACACATAATGCTGGATGCTAGAATAGTGTCGCTATTCTTTATTATGTACCTGGTACCCTTGTAGTTCGTATTATGACGAATGTTTCTTTTCTGTCTCGCCAGACTGAGAGTGAGTGCTAAAACCTTGTAATCTGAGGTGCTGTCTTGAATTCTACACATCCAGTCAGTAACATGTCTTAACAGTTAGTTATTAACAATGGTTAAATCTATATAACGGCTACCTCTTATTGTTTCAAACTTTGACTCAGGTTTCCCATTTACAATATTCAAGATGTAGATGGTTAAACATTCTTCTAGGGATTTCCCTCGTTAGTTTGTTAATACATCATGCCATGTTTTAGTTTTAGCGTCTCTGTCAAACGCTAACAGTAAATGTTGTCCCTTAAAGTGATTTAGAATTTGTTCTATCTTCCTAATATTTGTTTCAATGTCTTCTGTGATACCAAAGTAGAAACTTATGCCACAACATTTTACAGTTTATATGCCATTGCTACTACTATAGTACCTTCATCAGAAAATTGTGTGATTGGAACTACATCTATTTATTTATTATTCACAAGAAACGCTGACCATTTCCTTCCATTTCAACACACAGAGGAACTCAGTGACTTAGGTACCCCAGCCAGATCGTTGCGTGTGGGTTACGGTTCTTGTTTGAAGGTAAGGTCACAATTTTGATGAGGTTAGTTTTTGCTGCTCGCTTATGTTGTAAATTAACTTGCATGTAGTGTAAAGATTCGGTTCCTTTATTTGTGCAACTACCCATTTTAGTAAACTATATTCTCTGCATATATTTTTAGCGCAACATTGCAGAAAGTTCAGCTTCTATCCAGTGCCAAATGGTTTGCATTGATTTGTGCTACGTTATTGTACCTGGTGTAATTTATGCAGTTGATACATCGATAACTCTTTCTACTTACCTTACACTCGTGTAACTTGTGGTTTTGCGAGTAATGAGGGCAGATTACTTCCCCGGTGCATTCCTGTGCTCTGTGGTTGTATTTAGAGTATTTATGGCAGCGCATTACAGATAAACAATCACTGGTATTACAGATTTGCCAGCTTACTTTAAGTTCCCTGCCTGCTAAAACTTCATAAAAGAATCAACTCCTGTTACCAAATTCTTGAGCCTTTTCAAGGCCTCAAACACGAATTTACTTTATGTCATGTTCATGCAAATACAGTTCTGATTTTTGATTTGCTATAGCTCCCGCTGCATTCTCTGGTGTAATATCCCCCGGTGCACTAAACACAATTTCCCTGGGGTTTTCGAGTTTCGGCGAATAACTTTGAAGTTATTCCCCACATGCATTGTTTATTTCCTGGCATACCCCCTGCAGTTCTGGCTTTTTAGGGTACTGATTCATACTTTAAGTTCCGTTTGGCTCACCTTACTTTTAATTATAGCCGTAGTATATTCAGTGCTTTGGCCATTTTTCGATTTAACAAATAACTGTGTCTTACTATTTCTGAAGAGTTACCTTGTCAGTTGTCACCTGCAGCTTGAGAGTACAGCTTAAGCCGTCTACTAGTTGAGTGCACCACCTGCCACTCGTCCTTGCAGCTTCCTTACCAGCCAAGGAAAATCGCTTCCTGGTTGCACCCCTCGTTTTCACCCCCTCCAGACTACAGCGCTTGTAAGATGGAATCCCTTTCTGCGATTCTCGCTTGCAGATCAGAAATTCCCTTCTTCTTCACTTCAAACCTACACTTTAAGTCCCAAATTTGTTTCCTGAGCATACTGACAGTGCAAACAATTCCCTTATCGTGATCATTCTTCAGATTACCGCTTTCATTGTTCACAATAACTAAAACGTTCAGAGGGTTCTACAATGTCCTCACAAGCGACACCATATTGAATCTCCTCGTGAGTAGGTTTGTCTGTGTGTGTCTGTGTGCATGTGTGTGCCTCAGTATATGTATGTGTATGTCAGTGTTATGCGTGTGCGTGTTTGTGTATGACTGTATGTGCGGGTGTGTGTGCGCGTGTGTCTGTATGTGTGTATCTCTGGGTGCGCGTGTATATGTACATATCTGTATCTGTTTGTATATCTGTGTGTGCACGCGTGTGTGTATATCCGTGTGTGTGGGTTTGGGTGCGCGTGTCTGTCTAAATGTATGTCTCTGTGTGCGTGCGTGTCTGTATGTGCAGGTGTGTCTGTGTGTGGGAGTTTCGGTACGCGTGTGCGCCAGTGTGTGTCTGTGTTTGCGGGTGTGTCTCAGTGTGTATATCTGCATGTGCAGGAATGTGTGCACGTGTGCGTCTGTGTGCGTGATATGTTTGTGGTGTGGGTGTGTGTGTATATCTGAGTGTGGGGGTTTGGGTGCACGAGTGTGTCTGTGAGTATGTCTGTGTGCGCGTGTGCCTATGTCTGTGTGTGAGTGTGTGTGTCTATGTGTGTATATATGTGTGTGTCTGTGTAGTGTGTGTGTGCCTGTGTGTATGTAGGTCTGTGCGTGCGTGTGTGTATCTCTGTTTGCAGGGGGGTAGTGGCTTCGTGCCATGGGCCTACCTTAATAAAATGAAGAAATACTATTTAATTGTTTGTACACTCCGCGATTACATTAAAAATGCAGTCATGCTTATTATTTTTCAAGCCAAAATGAAGTGCCTTGCCTGAAGGAAATCCATAGAAGTTGAAGGAAGCAACTGCAACTTGTAAGTTTGAAGCATGATTATATTACTATAGTATTTATTCATACCACTTATGCCCAGGCACAGACCCATAGCATTTTGGCATTTCAGTCTAGTTTCTAGCGGGTATTGGAGGGGCAACAGTATAGTCCACATTCGTGACAGTTGCTACTTATCACGGGTTTTCGTTGCAACACATGCAAATTATATGCACCAACATTATCATACACCTATAACACAAAGTATGCTATACTGAGAAGTGAGAAATAAGGTACTAATCAATACTTTGCAATGTAAGAATTAGTGGAATTTAATGTTTTGTTATATTGCATTGGTCCTTCATTTTCGATTTTTCACACTTAAAATTAAATTAATGGTTGTTTTCTAGTAATTCTGCCCGAACTACCAGCAGTCCAACATACGGCTGAAAGAGAAGTGCGCGTGCTAGTAAAACCTGTTGAGTGCATGAGTCCTCACGGTTCGGTGAGCCGTTTTCTTTGTTTAAGTAACATGACTAAAGTAAGTCCTTTATTAAGCAGCCCACTTTGTACCATATAGTTAGAAGATAAAGTGAAAGTGAAATACACCGGAAGATCTACTCCTGATCTGCACATAAACATTAAACAAAAAAGTACAAAGGTTAATTGCGTTGGGAAATTCAACACGGACATTTATACAAAATAGTATTAATATGTTGCACTCAAATGACTATCTCTACTCACTTTTCTACAAACTATTCTAACAAAAGCGTATGCTTCTATCGACTTGTTAATTCATTACTCATTTCTTTCAAGTCGTAGATAAAGAAGAATATAGTAACCAAAAGCAATAGTCAATCCTTTTCAAAGCCGATCGCTTTGTGATGGCTATTAAATTCTGTTCTCCTTGCATGAACACAAAAAAGAAAAAATGAAAGCAAGAAAAATGGATAGCGATTTGTAGTTCAGAAAAGTATAAAGTGCTTGAAAATTCAAACCAATAAGAAAAAAAATCTCGTAAATGGTTAAAGTCTCAAAAAGATGTATTTCTCAAACTGAGTGCTTTAACATTTACTGTGTAGTAATATTTAGTCTATCTCTGTGGGCTTACCAATTATACAAAAGCGATTCATAATAAAGGGAACTTCCAAGTCCACTTCCACAAAATTCAAGATATATATTTTATTTTTCATGAAAATAACTTGAACACGGTATTCTAATCAAAATTGTCTGAGTCATTTTGAGAAATTCAGAAATAACGAAAGTTTTCCGAAAAGGGTAGCTCAAAGTGGAGGATTTTCTCCTAAACCTTCTTGTCGCCTGACTGGAAGATCCAAAACTTAAATACCAAGTTTCGTATCCAATCTAGTTTTCGTTTTTAAGTTACGTTGTTCATAGACACACACATATACTAACAAAGGCCTTTTTCTAAAATCTGTTTTTGGGTTTAGGGTACTTCAAAACATATATTTCTCGTGAAATCTCGACATCGAATTTTCGGGTGAATACTATATAATACTTCCTCTAGTTACTGTAACTATGAAGTAGAGAAAGTAAGAATAAGTGGACCAGTGGATCTGAAGGAAAAATGCTTTATTCTGCTTTCCATGCTTCTATTTGGTGGCAAGAACCACTGGTCAAAAATGATGTGGTGGACTTAGTTAACGTGTGTGAAAAATTAAAGTACAAAATTTCTTAATCCATATGCTTGTGTAAAATTTCAATTTGCTGTACCTAGAAATTTGATCTGCTTCAGATAAATGCCACTGGAAGTAGTAGTAGTAGTAGTAGTAGTAGTAGTAGTAGTAGTAGTAGTAGTAGTAGTAGTAGTAGTAGTAGTAGTAGTAGTAGTAGTAGTAGTAGTAGTACATATTCTATCACACAGATTAGCTCCCCACACAGTTTCGGGGAAGTAATGCTGGCACCACTAGTGCATTCATGCTTCAAGTAAACGCCACTGGAATTAGTAGTACATACTATATCTCACAAATTAGTTCCCCACACAGTTTCGGGGAGTAATGCTGGCACTACTAGTGCATTCATGCTTCAGAAAAATGTCACTGGAAGTAGTAGTACATGCTATATCACACATTAGTTCCCCGCACAGTTTCGGGGAGTAATGCTGGCACTACTAGTGCATTCATGCTTCAGAAAAATGTCACTGGAAGTAGTAGTACATACTGCATCACACAGACTAGTTCCTCACACAATTTCGGGGAGGTAACGCTGGCACTACTAGTGCATTCATGCTTCAGAAAAATGTCACTGGAAGTAGTAGTACATACTGCATCACACAGACTAGTTCCTCACACAATTTCGGGGAGGTAACGCTGGCACTACTAGTGCATTCATGCTTCAGAAAAATGTCACTGGAAGTAGTAGTACATACTGCATCACACAGACTAGTTCCCCACACAATTTCGGGGAGGTAACGCTGGCACTACTAGTGCATTCATGCTTCAGAAAAATGTCACTGGAAGTAGTAGTACATACTGCATCACACAGACTAGTTCCCCACACAATTTCGGGGAGGTAACGCTGGCACTACCGGTGCATCCGTGCTTCAGCCGCCACTGTGTGTTTGTATGTTTGTGTACACGCGTGTGTGTCAATGCTCCTTTGTGTTGACGTTTCAAACCGATTGTTACGAAACTTAGTATACAACATACCGTAGGTCCCACGTTGAACACAGGTTAAATGGAATCCTAATTACTTCAACAAATGGGGAGGTCCTAATAATACACCACATCAAACAATTTAAACTCCTCGCTTATTACTCTGTTTCTTCAAAAACGTTACATAATAAAATTTTATAACCAGAATTAAGTGACAAGTTTTACTATTTACAAACTGTTGATGGGATGAAGATTTAAAAGTTATATATGTTTCTCGTTTTTATTATTCGTGTACGCAAAACAGTTCTCACGAGAAATAGCACAGTTCAGATCGCACTACAGGCAGAAGAAAGGGGCACAAGTTTGGCAGTGTTAATCTCTTGCTAAACAGTCTTATTGCCGGTTTTCAAAACGCTATATAACATGTAATTTGCACACAGAGAGGTCGTCAGTTCGATGGCGGGGAAGAAAGTGATAAAATAGGAGAGACAGTGGAAAGGGATGGAATGGACAAAGAGGAGACAGTAAAGCAGGGAGAATGAGAAAGTCAGTGAGAGGAAGAAGAATATAATTATTGCAATAACGCAGGCGGCCTGTGGATCTGTTAATGAATGTATGCATATTCTTTCTCGTTGTAGTAGAATTATATAACAAATCGACTTAATTACAAAAGTTGGCAATTTTATAGTTTTTTATGCATTCTTGAATTGATAAATTTTTGTTAACAATATAAGAAATTAAACCATTTTTTTTGTGTAACAGTAATTAAATAATTCATGGTACAGTATTGGCTATAAAAAAAATTTTGTAATGTCAGATTAAAGTCTAAACACATTAAACCAGAGCCAGTAAGTAGTGGCGAGATAAAAAAAACATATGTCGTGTGTTAAATACGTGTGAAGTGTTAAGTGAAAGTGATAGCGTGTGTTCCAAGATTTAGGAGACTAAAAACCCAATTATAAAATTTCCAAACAAGTTGTCAATATTTATAATTATGTTTCTAGTGGGGCATATGATACAGTAATTTGTATCACAAATTACTTAAATGTAAATAATGATTGTAATACGAATATGCATTTTTATGTGACATTGATTTCAGATGTTTATTAATTGTAATTATTATTGGGAAGTAAGTTTATACGACCTTACTGAAACTGTCAATAATAGAGCGCAATAATGCAGCGAGGGGGTGAGCTGTTTATCATTATTGGAAATGAGGAAGTTACGTAATGTTGGCGCGTTTTTCGGTAGAAACTTCTGGAATATTTTCTCCCTAGAGCATATGTATTCATAATTTTCATTGGATATTAAAATAGACGCTAATGTTGGCGCGTTTTATTAGCCAATAGTAATTCAGTTATAATCTTTAGGTGTATCTGGATGAAGGAGTATAAATAGGGTAGGTTAGAGGTAGCTTGATGCAGTTCATCGAAAATCTCAATACACTACACGTCGCCTTCAGTCTGCCAGTTCATCAAAAATCTGTGTACACTACACGTCGTCTTCAGTCAGTCAATTCGTCGAAAGTATTTGTACGGCAAACGTCGGGTATCGGTTCACAATTTACGTGCAGCAGAATTATGAATAATCTGAAGTGTTGTAAGGTTAATTATACAAAAGATTGAAGTACGTGGATTAAAATAATTATCAGTAAGAAGTTATTATAACAGTTTCAGTTTGGCGAGTGTTAAGATCAATGTATAAAAGTGAGAGTGAACGTGTTCGACAATAAAATTATAAAACAAATTTCTTCATCAGTGTTCTTTTTGGATAAAAGATTCCTTTCCGTTTACACAACCCTGATCAAGAGACATGTTCGACCGAGAAATAATAGCTAGCCGGAGGACAGTGAAACAGAATTAAATAAAAAAATAAAATTAAAATTCTTTCAAACAAAAACTAATACTACCACAAATTGCTAACACTAGATGGAGCTACGAACCTAACAAAGAATGACGTCACAAGATGGCTTCAACACATGATGTAAACAAACATTATAAGTAATACCGTAACAAATTGGCTACCACAACGTGGGGCTACTACAATAATGTTAAATTAACATAACATTAATACCGTCACATTTTAAACACCAATATGTACACCCTATTGCATCTTTTTCGTGGAAACAGGTCTATTAAGTCTCCGTTAATGATGCGGTGAGTTTCATCCATCGGTCGTTTCTATGTTACAGTCATTTCACGCTGAATTAGAATTTGATGGCACAATTAGGACAGAAGCAAAAACCAAACAGACATTTAATCCTACTCACCTTTCAGCTTTTTTTAATAGTATCTAACGCCCGCTCTTACTGCATGCGGCATCACAGCTGGTGACCTTGGTGATACATAAAATTAAATTATAATTGGAAAGGAAATTTGGGAACGAAATGTTCTAGGCCTAATTTAATAAAATAACTGAAACAGAGGCAAGTAGTCCTACGTAATATAACGATAAAACAGTACAGATATACTACCATTCCTGGTGTCATTTTGTGTACGGCGATTTGGGAAGAGCGTGTACTCTAGAAGGTTTCAGTAATATGTTTTGAGACTGACTATGAAACTGACATTTTAAAGAAAAAATTCATATCGACAAATCTACAGAAACATTTTCGAATTAAACGCTCAGATTTCCTGCTACATTAGTCGGTGGTATGTCTTTAGCACGTATATTATTTGTTTTAGGATCCCAGGAATTGTACCATTAAATCAGTTCTTTTTGCTTTTCTAATGTGTTGACACATATTTTCGTAATTTAATGCGCATTTTCAATTTATTCACTGCTTACATTCAAATAGCCAGCTATTTATCGTCAATAGAAAAATCAAGTTTACTGCAATCGTATGATATTATAAGGGGTATATCTGAATTTATCACGAGTAAAGAATCTTGTGAGTGTTGCGTATCAGATTATGTTAAATGGAACACGCAGTAAACGGGTTCAATTTCTCTGTTATCACTGGATTTGTCACGAATTGTTTTAAATAATTCATTGTTGGAAAAGATATTGGAGAAGCATCGTGAAAGTCGATCCGCGGACAAGAGGATTCCATCAGATCACGTAAACTTTTTAAATGTGTCGTAACGAGGTTAGCAGCGACTTTGGAGACCCAAGAGTGGAGTCATTTCCTAAAGGCACATATATTCGCCATAAATGTAGGTCATCTCGCTCTACTCTCTTCGATTCTCGAATGACACCAACACCACATCAGTCAAGGGCCCCGTGCCCCAACGTAATAAGTTAACATGTAGCCTTGTGTATCAGCAGGACCTACGAGAGCTCTACAGGTCAGAAATGTATGAATATGATTACACTCATACACGCACGACCCCTCTCCCGAGGGGTCTCCGACGCCATCTTAAGTTATCTGAGAATGTTGTCATTAGGGTGGATTCGTCACCCACTCTCAGGATACAGCCCCGGGTTCTTATTTAACTCACCCTAGAGACTCGATTAACTCTATGGCACCTTACCTCCCGGTACCGTCAGCTATATCACCTGAACCTATTCCCCCTGTTGTAAACAACCCCCGGGGCCAAACCCCTAATGGTCTCTGCAATTATGTTGAAAGCGCCGGTTACGTTGTTCCCCAAAATTTGGTGGACGCGCTGATAAAAATGAAGAGATGCGCCGGAAAACCGCCACAGAATGATGGAGTTGTAGAGTATAACTTCCCGAATTATTTTCTTTCTCCCTCAGCCTCAAAGTACACAAGCTATAATTCCATGAATGCTTTTATCTCTCCACTACAATTTGGGAGAGGTAGCCAAATCCTATCACTAGAATTAAACAGCTGAAGATTCCATAAATAGTAGATCCTGTCATGATGCCATATAAAATGGTACCCATCCACCACGAATCATGACTTTTTAGGTGCATGCAGTATGACAATGTACTAATAAGACGTGTATAGCCTTAGTATGTAATTTTTCTATCTCAGCTGCACCATATTTAAATATCATTTAAGTTAGCTTAAGAATCAAAGATGCCACTATAAATTAAATACGTTGTCGCCACAATAGTTTAAACACATATTACAATACAAATTACGCAAGATACGTGTACACAACCCTGTCTAAATACATGCGGAGTACACAAAATTACCAGCCCCAATTTTACAGAGAAGTTAGGAAAAATATATAGGGCACATACCAGAGTATGACTATGATAAAGTTATAATCTAAGAAGTCAACTTACTTTAAGTTAGGTTTTCGTTAAGTAACACATCCAGGATGCGATTTCAGTGGCTTCTTCAAGTTTAATTATAATGGAGTTGCTGCAATATTTTACTTACCACATATTCATTTATTTATTCTATTGAAGAATATGTTCCGTTGACACGATTACGAAAATAACAGCCTACGGTTATTTGACACCCATAACGAAGCCTTATTATGCAGGAACGCCAAGAGGTTGCCGACACACGTAACAGTGAAAAACGCTGACGGCATACTTCCCAGCAGATACACCATCGAAATGCTTTCACGCACAAAATCATGAAATATATTGTCCTTCGCCCCCATTTAGTAATAAATAATGATAATAAAAACAAGATTACAAAGAAAGGAAGAAATAAATAAAAGTATATAGAAGAACGAAAGAGAGAAAGCAAAAAATAACGACACAAACAAAGGTCTTGAGTTTTAACCTCTATGATAGTTCTCAAATGTTTGAAAATCGTTCGAGCCACTTGTTTCAATACAATGCAGTATATGTTTTCATACCTCCAGCCGTAATTTAAGTATTTTTGTAGAACAGGTGGTAAATCGTGCGACCCAACTACTGTTTTTAGAAGTATCAAACGGGAAATATGTTAAGTTATATGCAGTAGGTAATCCGTAATGCGACCCTGTTGATTCTGTACGTTTTTAAGTTATGAAGTATTCAGATATGGAGTTCTGAACCGAATATGTTGTGTTCTTAGGAGCAGAGTTTTGGACAAAGTTTATGTAGAGGAGAAGTTTAAAGTGTACCACAGACGTACATTTCTAGAGGAGTACCTAAATTATGGCCGTTTTATGAGTTTCCCATGCCTTTTATTTTAGTTTAAGGACTAAAATTACATCTTGAGTGTCCTATAGATGTCCAATATTTATTGAATGTTCACGTTTAATCTTATCATTGATTTTGAAGTCAATATATTTCGATATAATTCACGACAAAATATGTTCAGTGAGATGGAGTCGAGCTTTCCAAGATAAATTTTGTATGCGAAGTTATGCCATTAAGGAATTTTCAGTAAGGTAGTATAACGCAATCTTATAATTAATTTGTAGTGCAGAGTGGATGGCCCCGATAGTAGTAAACTTTTAAAAGAATAAATGCAAGACTTAGTGTGTCAAACAAGTGATAAGAAACAGCCTAATGTTATAGTACTAGCTATAAAGGAAAAAACACGAAGAGCAACCCGGAAAATAGCAGGCAGGAATCAGATAGAATTAACAAATCTCACCCTGTTTGACCGCCAAATGGTCGTTGGAAATACCGCATTTAAATTTATCACATGCGCCACTTGCAATAATAGCGCACAGAATACAAGAAACAACAATTACGTCTCTCATGTTGATTATACCTTACGCGTGGACAACTCTGTGAACCTTATTAATAGTGTTCACTCTGACAGAACACTCAGAACTGATTATAGCAGCGTTTATTCCGGACATCACCGCAGGTTCTATAGTACAAGATGAGGCTATGGAAATAATGGAAATAATTTTTTTTAATCCTATGCATAATGCATGACGGCGATTGGGTGTAAGATATTTGAAAAATGGTGCCGTAAGCATCTAAGCACAGGTAGTAATCCCTCAGAGCCACAAGAATCACGAACGGGAAGGAATGGAATTTTAATTTTGGCAACACGAACGGACCACGCGATAGAAAAGGGGCAAACCTAAACTAGCTCCGTTGTAGTAATATGGAGCGATGTAAACAAAGCGGCAGAAATGTATCACTCTGCCGGCACCTGTATTTGGAGGAAATATTCGCGCCATTGCAGAGGCTACGTGAGGAATATCTGCACGTTGTCAACGTTGTCAATAATGATAACAATATTGTATTGTTTGCCGTTTTCCAATGTTTACGTAGCACTTTCATAGTTAGTTAAATGCAAGAATACTACACTTTTTCACATCACAAGGAGATAACGGTGCTTAACATGACTGCAACGAGATTGAAAGGAAATCTGCTAAAACCTTTAACTTCCTCGTGCAACTGAATATAATTTAGGGGAACAAAACGGTGTCGTTCCGATGGACAAATACTGCTAAATATAGCGTATAATCGCTTTTGATGAATGTGGCATTGATGCATCTTCTGAAGGAAAATTATGTCCGTAGTAAAAAGCAAAAAAGACTAAACTAATAGTTTGTGAAATACGTAAGCAATACCACTGTATAAAATATGCTTTAGGTAGCAGTAATTATTTCTTGGTAATACCTCCAGAAGTTACTACCTTATGGTAATAACAACAAAGATAAACTAAGCTTCCGTGGCGCTATTTTTGTATCGCAAGATCTATCGCTTGACGCTCAGTACACTTTAAAGTAGAAAAGAACAATGCAACTCAATTTCCAGCAACTACCCACGTATGTGTCCTATTTACAAAAACAGCCCACATTACTTAATGAAATGACAGACTGAGTTTAAGTTATAAACTATTTCTGTGGAACACGGGATATCCGATGTATAATTATCGTGCTATACTACAATGAAGTGAACACCACGTAATCTGGAGGATACACCTACATATCTACTATATTTTTCAGACGCTATTCTGATGCTCAAGTGAAATAGTGTGGTATTCTTAGCAATACTTCTGTTTTTATGCTATACCTACTTGCTCTTTCAAATGTAAATATGGTCAAATATTCAATAATTTAAAATTAAATTAGGTAACGTTTGTTACGGTTATAGGTAACGCTAATGTACTTGGCCACTACGAGTTGGCCGAACTGACTGCGCCATACCTTATACTCCCGACCATTTGGTTTAAAATACATCCGCAACTGAAACCAATTACTTGGCGTCTATTCAGTTCTCATAATTAATGTTATGATGAAAGTAAGCACTATCTTACCACAGCAGATGTTGCAATGTACTCTTCCTTCATCCCCTAACTACGGCAGCCTTTTAGAAAACTTTCTCTCATGTGTTTCAGTTCAGCGTCATGAAATACAGTTAATTTCCTTAATGTTAGTTTTTTGCAGTTCTATTGTGTAGAGGTTTCTCACACAAACTATGTTTCAATCTCTCCCATAAATAAAAATAGCATGATGTGAGATCCGGTTAACGTATGCCCCATAACCACCTACTGATAATCATATACCGAGCAAGCTGGCGTTGCGGTAACGTGCGACTCGCATTCGGGAGACCCTGAAATCGATTACCGGTGACCGCCCACTGTGGCTCATGGATTTTTTCGGGGGTCATCCCGGATCGACAGACGAATGCTGGAACGGTTTCTTTCAGTTCCCGAGTTTTCAGTCCCTCCATTTCGGTACATCCATAATTTCATTTATGCTTCACCGCGTTAGGTCTGTTTCAGGGTTAAAAGTGTCAGCGATGGTGTTCCGGTGCGGCATGGCAGGGAAAAGGACACTCTCTGTAGAACTTTCTCCGTCCCTCGGCTTTCCACTGATTGCCGCGTGTAAACGGCCCGCCCCTTCAGAGCAGGGTCGGAGACCCTTGTGTGGGGCGGGGCTCCCATGTCAGCCTGTCCAACTTCAGGGAGTCTCAATCTGGAAATTGTAGAGACCCTGCGATTGCTGTGTTGTCACACCTGTTCCAGCTGCCCGGTGTCTTTTTGTCTCCTCCTCCCGGGGGCGACCCCTTTTGGGACATAGGTACACTATCTTCACTAGAATAGTGGCAATTCCCCTCCGACAATCAGAAAAAAATCATATGTTCAAAACATCCTCAATGAAATTTAATTACCCTTCATATGTATGAGTTGTGATAAGAGTCTTGCTGGCTATACATAATATATGGATCGACAATCAATAACATCATATGTTCAAAAACATCCTGAATGAAATTTATTAACTCTTCATATGTATGTGTGGTTTGAGGATATTGCTGGCTATACATAATATATGGATCGACATTCAATAATATCATATGTACAAAAAGATCCTCAATGAGATTTAACAACCCTTCATATGTATGTCTGGTGATGAGGGTCTTGCTGCCTATTCATAATATACGGATCGACATTCAATAACATCATATGTTCAAAAAAGTCCTGAATTAAAATTAAAAACTCTTCATATGTGTGTAGATAAGGGCCCTCATGGCTAAACATAATATACGGTTCGACATTCAATAATATCATATGTTCAAAAAGATCCTCAATGAGCTTTAATAACCCTTCATATGTATGTGTGGTGATGAGAGACAGTTGGCTATACATAATAAACGGATCGACATTCAATAATATCATATTTTAAAAAGATCGTGAACGAGACTTAATAACTCTTCATATGTATATGTGGTGACGAGGGTCTTGCTGGCTGTACATAATATGAGCATCGACATTCAATAATATCATATGATCAAAAATATCCTCAATGAGATTTAATAACTCTTCATATTTATGTGTAGTGACCAGGATCTTGCTGGTTATACTTAAAATACGGATCGACATTCAACAATATCATGTGTTCAAGAATATCGTAACTGAAATTTATTAGTTCTTCATATGTATGTGTGGTGATGAGGGTGTTGCTGGCCATACATAATATACGGATCGACATTCAATTATATCATAAGCTCAAAATCGTCCTGAATTAAGATTAATAATTCTGCATATGTATGTGTGGTGATAAGACTCTTGCTGGCTAGAGATATATATATATATATATATATATATATATATATATATATAATTTTCGGATCGACATTCAATAATAATATCATATGTTCATAAAGATCCTCAACGACATTCAATAAATCTTCATGTGTTGTGTGGTGATGAGAGACTTCGTGGCTATACATAATATACGGATTGACATTCATTAATATCATATTTTCAAAAAGATCGTCAATGAAATTTAATAACTCGGCATATACATGTGTAGTGATAGGTCTTGCTGGCTATATATAATATACGGATCGACATTCAATAACATTCTATGTTTAAAACATCCTAAATGAAGTTTAATAACTCGTCATATGTATCTGTGGAGATAAGAGTATTATTGGCTATATATAATATACGGATCAACGTTCAGTAATATCATATGTTCCGAAATGAAATTTAATAACTCCTCATTTTTATGTGTGGTGATGAGGTTCTCGCTGGTTATACATAATATGCGAATCGACTTTCAACAATATCATATGTTCAAAAAGATCGTGAAGGAAATTTAATAACCCATCATATGTATGTGTGGTGATGAGGGTCTCGCTGGTTATACATAATATACGGATCGACATTCAATGATGCCATATGTTCAAGTGCATCCTGAATGAAATTTTATAACTCGTGGTAATGAGGTTCTTGCTGGCTATACATAATATTCAGATGGAGATTCAATATGGTCATTTGTTCAAAGGATAGTGTGAGTATGCCAGTTCAACATTTACGTATTTGTCCTATTATGTTGCTCTAATTTACACCGTAGCACACTCCAGTTTTCTCGTTATATAATAATCCACATCATAGTTTGCAAAGTTTCTACCATGTATTTGTGATTTATATTAAAAAGCTATTATAACGAATATATTTGAAAACTGAGTCAGGACTGCACCGCCATTACGATATAAAGCAAGGTACATCTTACTTCATTGCACCCTACATTTCCCTCTTCTAGCTGAGGCGCACATTATTACAAATTGATCGATAAGCTGATATTCTTTACATATTATCGATAACATAAACGAAACTTTAGCACACGACATAACTTCGAATGGATCCTCGGACAGGAACAAAACATACAAGATAAGAAGATTCAGTGGAAATATTCAGAGTCAGTGAGCACAGAGATTTATCAATGTCTGAAGATGAGCTGCAAACATCACTTAGATATACATCTTGCTTTGGGCTGGCGACTTTGTACACCCTTGTTGTTATTCTAATGCATGTTGCAGATTGGAGAAGAAAAGATATGGTGAGGATGTACTCGTGAATAGTTGAAGGTCTCGCAATTGACCATGGTGATTGGTGATTATACTCAATGCCTCATTCTGTCTGACTTGAATGGGATAAGTGTGAGACTTGCTTGCAGCGCAACGGTCGCTAAAGAGAGGTATACGAATAAAGCTTCTAGAGACGGGCTGAGGATGTGACCATGCTGTAATTAAAACAAAGTGTTAACTTGGCCTGCACTAGCGAACGGAGGGAACACAGCACTGCGGCCCCCAAGGGACATATTGTGCTTACACCCCCGGGAGGAAACCGTAGGAGACACACGGATTGCAGAGCGCAGCCGACACAGGTGGACAGAGACACGAAGAGTTCCCTGACAGTTCCAGGCTGACCACCCGCAACTGGAAGGCCGCTCGGAGACTTTCCTCCAGTGGGACCGGGGAAACATTTCCATCTGCCTGACACCGACCGGACCACAGCCCCGGAGTCAACCTGAAACATGAACGGGTAATGAACTGAGGGAAAATTGGGGAGAGAGGAGAGCCGTGGTAGAATACACCACTCCAGGATTCCCCTTTGTCTCCAGGGAAAACCACGAAAAACCCATGGACAGAATGGGCGGCCACCGAGAATCGAACCAGAAACCTCCATAATGCGAGATCACACGTTACTGCGGAGTCATCTCACGTAGTAAATGTTATCTTAGTGTGCCTATGTTCGTTTCCATAGAACGATCAGCTTAGCTTAAAGGAAAAATTAACAAGCTCAAATTTTAACTATAGTACTTGCGAGAGAAGCCGAAAGTCAGTAAGAGACAAACGAAATTCTGAGTTTAAACTAGCCTTACATATCACATATGTTACAGTATTAATGTTAATCTTATATAGTTTGTTTCGTGTATTTCTATATTTCTAATTTTGCTTTGTGACGAAATTGAAAGTATACTAAATTTTACTACAATTAGTTGAGCAGTCTTGGATTAAGTGTACCTATACTTATTACCTTTCGGCTTATGAAACAAGAGCGCATTTGTATAACTGTGAAAGGCAACGTGCAGATGTTTTCCAAATACGGGAAAGTTTTTCCCTGTGCTATTGTTAGTTGTTAAGTAGAAGGATCTTGCAGAAATAGCAACAGGTTCGATAGAATACAACTATTGCTCCTACTTCTATTTGTTTGCGCTTGCAAGACTTGCTATCAAGGCTCTGGAACTGCTTAATAAATGTAAGAGCACGCGGAACATTATGTTTTCACAAATGAGCCTAAAGGAAAGGGGGGGCAGTGTGAGCAATGTGTCTAAAATACTGAAGAATGTTGCAGTCTGGTTGTGATACAACAAATATGAAAACTCTGGGAATATTCTTACATGTAGGTAGAGAAATTAACCCCTGTGTTGCATTGGTTATTTTAACAGTTGTTAAATGTTGTACTGTGCACAGTAACCTCCACCGTTGTAATGCCTGCAAAGAAAAAATCCGATCTGGGTGCAGAAATGTAAAACGGTATCGAAAGTGCAAGTGTGTAAGTTGGGATTCATGCGGCGAAAGATTAAAGCTAAAAGATGGCATCCTGTACAGGCATGCGCGCGCACAGACAACATACGTCATCACGTCCGTAGAGTTTGCCAACGTGTCAATTTTGTGGCATTATTGTGCGATCAGGAGTGAGTAGGTATGTGGGAAAAGGCTGGCGCGAAACACCCTGGGTTGGGATGGCGGCTACTTGTTAATAACGTGTCAGTATATCATAACGCCGGTTCGCCCATAATAATAATATTGCTATTGTTGTGCATTTGGGGACCGACCCCTGCACGTAAAATTTAATGTTGTATTCGGGGGTAGACTCTCCCACACATACACGCGCCAGGGACCGCATGCCCTTGACAATGATGAAACAGTGCAGGCTACCAGAACTGTACACCGGCTTCTGCGGCAAGCTTGCACAAGCTCTGCTGTATTTATCCTCGTAAATAATTCGATAATCCAGCGTCGCTTTTATTTACGACCACGGTGGGCAAAATGTGAAAAAAGGGAGTTAATTATCCCTAAATAAAGCAGTTAATGAAAGTAGTTTGGATAAACTTTCAGCCATAAGTTACTGAGGAACACAATACGCTCTTCTCTATCACAAAGCGCTTAGTTTGGCTAATTATCTATAATTCTATGTGTTTTCAACAAATTACAAGAAGGAGGAATACGACATTAATTGCTCCATGTAGCTTTCATTTAAGTTTTAAACATGATAATCCTGGAATCCATTTCAAACATTTATAAATGTGCCTGCTTTGGGAATTTCGGTGCCAATGATTTGCACGAATGCATACTGAGAGGCTTTAGCTTCGTACCTCATCGAGTTACTTTTAATGTATTTTTTCCAAAATTCCACTACCTCAGCAGAGTACACCAGGCAATTTTAACCTCCGGGCTCATTTGCGAATTCTTGGGATCGGAAAGTAGGCTTTACTTTACACTCAAATTAAGGCCGTGTGCTACGAGAACCGAGAAAGTTCTGCACACAAGGTAGATATTTCATTTTCTGCTTTCTAAAGGCATCGCAGACCTGCATTATAGCCACAGATCGTTTATATTTACACGTTTTATTATCTACATTTTAACCCCCAACAATGACCGCTTGCTCAGAAGTAGGTATTCCACATTGAGCTGACAGCGAATTAAATGTACTAGTCACAGATAATCCCTCCAATTACTTCAGCCATAGGAGGTTTAGAGTTCGTTGCAACCAATAGAACAAACATCAGATTTGTACAACATATTCTATCTATACACGCAGTTAAGAACAACTTTTAAGCTTCCAGGCCACATTGGACTGTGAAGGTATAAAACCAACGCATGAATGAGCTCGAAGACCGAAGCACTGACATCGCGTAATGTTGTCCTAAGTAACCAGACTTATATAGCCTCGCAGGAATATTGTAATCTCCAAACGGAGGTGCGTTGTCTAGGGTGAGGTTTATCACGTACTGTAATCGTTGTTGTTTCACTGACAGCGTAGAGCAAAGGTTCATGCTTGAAGCCGATAGCTAAAGGTAACAAATAACAGTCAGTGCTTGGAACATAATCACTGTGAATGTGTTTGCGACTTTTGATTACAGTGAAAAACCCACAGTTCTCGAATATCGCTCTCTCTTTCACATGTATAATCTAGCGTGAAAATTCGCATCAAAGAGCATTAATATTAGAAATTGGTATACAGTTTGGACAACCAAACTTGGGCAATAAAGGCACAGATGAGTTTATTCTAAAGCACTGTAGTTAGTCTGCACGGGGTTTGTTGCACACAACTTATTTTTGAAGTTCTCGCATCCTTAAAAATCGATATAGTTAAACGAGTGGATCGTGAGGGCCACGATTCTTTACTAAGTACCCCATCTGTACTGTACTGACATTCAGCGTCGGTCATATGTTCAAAACAATGCTGTGAGTAAGTGACCCCTGTATCTGAAGCTCACCAGTGCAAGGTGTTCTGTACTCCAATATCTGTTATTTTGCGACGAAGCATAGCCATATAAAGCGAACCATGCTTCGTCAGAGAAGAATATTAAGTGTGGGCCAATTACTTTATCGTTACGGAAATTTACCCGGCTCTGATAATCACATTAAAAGTAAGGTGTATGCAACAAACCCCATACATTGTAAGGACTAAACTTTCCAACACAATTTGTTCATCATTTTTAACATTCCCTGAATTATTTCTGTATGAAATTTGCAAAATTATCTAAAGCAGAATTGCTGACTTATGTTTATTTTTAAAACATGCACAATTATTTAAGTAGCTTTCTCTGCATAAAACATTTTTCTGTTTTTCTATTTCTTAAAAAAAATAGTTTATTAATTTTACTGCAGCATTTTCCGTTTTGAATGTTACAAAATGTAGACTATCCTTAAGCTATGCAAATTAGGTATCAAATGTTGCTATTTTCAGTATAATTCACATCATGGTTACTTTTAAGGGTTCAAGGACGTGCAAAATGACCGAATTCGATGTTTTCCGTTTTGTGAAATTAATTTTATGATTCTACTTTATTTAGTTTGTATTAAATGACGTATATCGGTAGCTTCAGGCATTTAATACCTTTTAATGGAATGTGCTTCACTCTTAAGACTGCTTTATAATCCCCGATTATTCTAATTCTTATTTAAGTATTCTTAAAACAATGGTAGATATTGATGTGTCTTTCCCTTAGTTCTGTAAAGTACAGTTGCAGATTATCCAGCAAGTATTACCGAAGCTCTTAAAAGCATTATAGGTTACAGAGTAATAACGGAGGAGGAGTATGGGTGTATTTAACATACGGGGGAACGGATAAGGTGAAGTAGCGCAAAGAACGAACAGGTCCCTCCGATACACGGACAGACACAGGTCACAAACAGTTCTTTCCTCAAAGCACATCCACAGCATAGGCCACACACCACCGTCCTGAAGAGGAAAATGAAATAAAAACGACTGAAGTACAGGAAAATGTGGTACTTAAGATACCAATCACGAGCAAACACTTATAGTGGTTGGTCGATTCGGGGCTTTAACTCGGAACCTTGTTATGCGAGTCTCATACGCTGCCGCCTGAGCCATTCCTCTAGGTTCCGATTATCTGGAAATTACAGTCGTAAACTATGTACTTCTCTCTCAAACATCACGATAGCTACAAAGATGAAGCATTCAAATCTGCTATATTCACTGAATCAGGAGGATACTTGTTCAATATACAACATGTTAAAATATCCAGCATTTTGTCCTATAATTTTGGGCTAAGCCTACGATTAATTTTCTGCAGAGATAAAAAAGGATTTAAAAACCGAAATATCGTCAGCCGTTCTAATAGTCCAGTGTCATAAAATTGACAAATTTTTGCATCAGGTCTTTTTAGCAAATATATTTCAATATTATTTGGCACTTTTCGTCAACAATTATTTTAGACGTTACTGGTCTTCTTCTTTTTTTTACTACCACCATATTCTTAGGATAATTCATGGAGAGTGAAAGGTCTATATAACTATATTATAGTCATTTATTTAAATGATTTCTCTGTAGGTTTACTGCTGTAAATACTAAACTGTACTTATGATTCAGGTAAATAGTAGATACATGAAACACAAACACTTTAGAGTACTAATAAAAGTGAAGTTAAAAAAGATTCATATTTCTTAAGTCGACATGTTAACACAATTTCATTCGCGTCAAGTTCTTAAAAATTCAAAATGAATAATTGTTTGAGGTAACGTCCTACCTTCAGCAGTTGAGTCGACTTGCTCTTGGTTTCTTCATCTCTTGCCATGGAATCGTTACGACCCTGATCTGGTGGTTGTAAAAGGAACTGCATAACGTCATCATTGGGACGGACCTCGAAATTCCGAAATTTTTGTTTGTTTCTTATAATATGAATTTTCTCCCAAGCATCCAAATCTGCATGTTTATTAACAAAAATATTACAGAGAAATATTAAGCTAAAACAATGTGACCATTCATCTGTAGCGTATCAGTTTTGGCAAGACCACCATGACATCAGTCAAAAAATCAAACTTCTAAAAAACGTTAACGTCATGCAGTTCCGTTTACAAGCACCAGATGAGGTTCGTAACGACTCGATGGCAAGAGTTGAAGAAAACCAAGAAAAGAGCAGCTTAGTCGACTCAACTGCTGAAGTTGGGTGGGACGCTACTTGAAACAATTGTTCAATTTTAATTTTTAATAAATTGAGCGAGTAAAGTTGTATTAACATGTCTGCTCAAGAAATGTAAATGTAAACAGTACATGGCTTTAAAATGGAAGACATGCTATAAAACACCAACAAATGACATTTGGATAAAAAGGATATTTTAAACATAGAAATGTCGCTATGTAATCAGGAAAAATTTTGTCAATGATCAAACTAGCAAACAGTAATATTGTTATTCTATTATTAATAAATCTGCCTTAAAAATAAATGTTTGCCATTTGACACAAAAGAACTCACACTTTTTATTAAAATACACAAAAGATTTTACCTATAAGGAATTAAAAAATAGTTAAAAGAAGAAAATAAAATTGGATTAACTTCTTTTTTATGTCAAAATGGAAAATTGTGAGTTTCTCTTTCTCTTTTAAATGCTGTGTTTGCCATAAAATAGTTTGGGATCACAGTCACGAAGCATTTTATACTAGACACAACAATGACGTAGCTGTTTTCAGAGCTTATACCTTTTTCTCCATCAGACAATGATTTTCGAATAGTGCCCCAGCTCCAAAAAATAGACCAGTGACCTCCACGTTACAGATATTGTATGACGCACAGAAGAACGGAATGGTCGGCTCTATATGTTCTTCTTTTCCTTATCCACTGCCGCTGATTGGTTTGAAGACGTCTCGGATCTGGTTGTGAGATCCTTTTTTCCTGTCGACAGCAATTATGCCTATTCGACAGTTACCTCAACAATCAGCCACACAGTATATTGGCAAGCATCGTCGTTACGCTCCCGAGTACGTGAGCTGAGGTTTCTGTGGCTTGTGCCCGTAGAACGTACTGGAATGACCATTGTGGTCATCTCGTGCCATACTGAACTGGATAATGTACCCTGTTTTAACATCCATCATTTGGCAAATGAAACTTCAGCAAATAAAAAAGTGCCACTCCTCTTCCTTTGTGCAAATAGGCAAATTCTTGGCGTCTCAGTTTCCCCCTAAGTTATTTAACGGAGTTTGTGCTGTTACATGTAGTTCCATAAAGCTGCAAACTTACGAATAGCTTTTACATGTTGAACGTTAAGGTTTTCCAATTTGGTGTTGATATTAACTTGTAAAGGATCTTTCAAGAGTGTCCTATCAGAAACATGTGATAGCTGCCGTTGTTATTGAGTTACAGCAGTCATTTTATCATGTGGTTACAGTTGTTATTGACAAATAGCCATGGAACGTTACAGTATTCAGCAACGCGTAGAAATTGTGAAAATTTATTATCAAAATGGATCATCAGTTCGCCAAACCTTACGTGTATTGCGTGATGTTTACGGTGTGCATAATCGTCCCTGCGAGAGAACGATTCGGCATTTGATCGATAAATTTGAAAGAAGTGGTTCTGTCAGCGATCAAAGAACGCCTGTACGTAATCAACGTAAGCGCTCCAACGAAAACATAGGCGCCGTTCGTGAGAGTGTACGCGGGAACGGAAACCAATCAATTGTTCGTCGAGCGCAAGAATTGGGGCTTTCGCCGACCACAACTTGGCGAATTCTGCATCTGGACTTGAAGTTTCACGCTTATAAAATGGTGTTAACTCAAGGACTAAAGCCCAACGACCATAGGTTGCGCCGTGTATTTGCTCACTGGGCAATGCAGCAATTGGAAGCTGACCCGGATTTTTGTCCAAAAATCATCTTCAGCGACGAAACCCACTTTTGGATGGATGGTTGTGTTAACAAACAAAATTGCCATTATTCAAGCAATCACAATCCAATGAACATTCAAGAAAGTTCATCCCCAAAAGGTTACTGTGTGGTGTGGATTTTGGTATGGTGGAATCATTGGTCTATATTTTTTCCAAGATGAGGATGGAGAAGCTCTAACTCTCAATGGAGAGAGATACCGGGCTCTTATAAGGGACTATTTTTGGCCTCAATTGGATGGTATGGATCTCAGAAACATCTGGTTCACCAAGATGGTACCACATGTCATACTGCTCTCGAAACAATCGATCTTTTGAAGGAGAAGTTCAGAGGTTTATCATTTCACGTGGTGGTGATGTTAACTGGCCCCCGAGGTCATGTGATTTAACGCCGTTGGATTACTTCTTGTGGGGTTATGTTAAATCTCGAGTTTATGTCAACAAGCCAGAAACAGTAAATGATCTTATGAATAACATCACGCGTGTTATTCGTGAAGTTGGAACTAATTTACGTTGTTCTATCATTGAAAATTGGGTCAACCGTATACGTGCAACCCAACGAAGTCGCGGCGGTCACTTAACTGATGTTCTCTTCCACACGTAATGACATTAATTATGTTCCAACATAAAAAGAGAAATAAACCTCTATCATTTATAGAACGTGTTTTATTTAAGTTCAAAGTTAGGACACTCTTGTTGAAAGACCCTATAGACGAACTTCCCAAGATATAAGCAATATCGACAGTCCCTTAAATATTGTGCTAGTATATATAGTACAATATTTAGGGTGTCGTTCGGAAGTTGTAGGATTTTTTAAAGCACTTTTGATCATCTTATCTGCATTTATGAGGCACGATTTTGGAATTTTGTCTATTGATGTAGACTGAAAAGGATGCATCAAAGTTGTCCCAATGAATTGATTAATAACATTCAGTTTCTAACTTGGTTGAAGAAAGTGAACTGCAACAAGCTTGTAAATATTTAATTTTAATTTGTATAGTATACTTGCTTCACGGAATATAAACGTATATTTGAAGTTGCGTCCATGTATTTAATTTCTTATCTGCAAAGATGCTTGTGATTGATCCTATTTTTGAACTTTGTTCCTCTTGCTGAAGCTTTCCATTTTTAATTATAATTGCATTTGATTTATTTTCCTCGACATTTAATCCAATTTCCTGGAACCCTGTATAGCAGTGGTTACAAAGATGGATGTTTCTCGTTGACTTTTTCCTATAATTACAAGATCATCAGTAAAACACAGGACCGTGAGAGGATCTGTGCTGAATGTCAACTGAAATCGTATTTTATTGAAACGTTTCTTTCTGTTTATTAATTTAGCATGCGGTTAATGCCTCAATTGAAACGGCGTGGTAAAAAGGATCTCCTTGCATCATTTCTCGCTTGAGGTGAATTTTATCCGTGCAACTACTGTCACAATGTATTATAGGAGAGTTCCCTATAAGGATATTAATTAGAAGTTTCTTGAGAGGTAAGCCTAACCCAGAACTTTCAATTGTGGCAGTGAGTTTAGCGTGTCCAATGCTAGCAAGGAAAACAGACTTTTTCCCTACTTTTAGCTTTACGCAGAATACTAATTACAATATTTAGATCAATAAATTTACCAGGGGCCATGATAAATTCTCGTTGGTATTCATTTAGGTCAATATATTCCCTCATTTTTCTTCAAATATTTTGCAAATACCCTCCTCACTATAAATCTTATGGTGGTTGGTATCCAGTTCATTAAGTCATTCTGGTCACCACGTTTATGTAATAATATAGTTGCTGCAGTCTGAAGAGCGCCAGGAACTACTCCGGTCATCATCGTCATCTTGTTAGCAATATATCTGCTGCAATGCGTTTGCTAATAATTTTCAATAATACTCTGCCTGGGCCAGGGCTAGTATCTACAACACTATCGATTTGATTATTGAAAAAACAAGTCCTTGAAAAAATTCTAATCAACTGTTTATATTATCACATATAAAGTATTATAACTGTCTTATACAGTTGTTAGATGCTTCGTATTTTTCTTTAAAGAATGATTCAATATCTTCTTTTGCTAGTGGTAATTGGTACGTTTCATTCTGTTCCAAAGTTTTTCGCGCCACCTTTCTTCCGTGATAAAACTACTCGAACTGTGTAGGCTCATAAGTAAATTTTGCCTTTCTCCTTTCCCTATATTTATTAGCAGACCTTTGCGGATTGCTAGAGTTTTTATATTGGTGGTTATTATTGTTAAATCTTCCATCTCTGCGGGCTTATAGTACTTAGAAGCAGGAGTTAGTGGCTCTGGTAATAAAGAGCCATATGCAGAAACTCAAGGAAGGAAGTAACGTTTTCCTGAAACTTTTTTATTTGACACATCTTGTTTTAAGATTTCAAGTCATCTCTACAATTCGTCCTGGTAAATTCTAACATTGTCATTCTTTGATGTAAACTGAATCATCTGTGAAGCAATAGTGGCACTGATGTTAATTGATGTACCTGGCCGGTTTTTGTTAATTAGCAGGGATTCTCTATATACCTCTGAATGTGCTTTACGAATGAACATTTAAAGATCTGTGTAAAACTGCCTGCAGTAATGACATGGTACTTGTGTTTGTGTATTAGGTATTTCATCTGCAGTATCCACACAACACGTAGGTATAGGGCATTATAAAAAGCTTTGTTTTTCTTGAATTACACTAACCTCTCAATATCAACAGCAGTAACCAAGCAGATTCACACGATTAGTATCACCACAGAGCATAACAGAAATCGATGTGCCTTCAACATGGAGGGTAAAAGAACTCTATGTAAATAATCCCAAAGTTGTCATCACCACTGAACATAAACAGAATCGATATATCTCCAACATTCCGGACAAATACTACTATGTAAACAATCAAAATGGTCCCCACTAGCTAACCCGTATTTAACACTCAAAGCAATTTGTGATCGTCATTAACGGGGCAACTAGCAGGCAAATAACAAAGGTATAAAGAATTCAATAAAAGAAATCAAATTGTGCCATTCGAATTTTTACTCGCCACTCCATATCAACACACGACCAGAAAACAAATGTGCGTATAAAACTCTGTGTTCCTAGCCAATCAATATGGCAGTCACTCTTCAGAGACAGCTCTCATCCCTCCATAGCTTGCCAAAAACACACTGAATCGTTTAATAATAAGCAATTAACACTTCCAATAAAATATAGTACTAATAAATTCACCATAAAAATCAGAAACTCGTAAGCAGAAGTTGTATATGGCGACAGTGCTACCACCATTATATTGAAAACAAAATTATATAATGTTTGCAACGTTTTAATTCATTCTACAGTGCAAACAAAAGTGAAACGCTCATTACTGATATTGTGTGAAACATGAACTCCTCCATGGTATCATGGTAATATTGATTGCTATATGAGGCACTCACACAACATTGGTCTTAATTCTGCACATCTGTATAGTGAAAATATAACAAGCCAATACAATTTAAGAATGTGTATGCACACCACTATCAACACATAATGAATATTGCACCAACAACAACTAAGTGTGGTTATACAAATTAATTAGTTTCCTTTTCCATTGTTTACAATTTTGCCAACTTAGAAAGTAATACGTATCTCGAAGATCTTCATGGTAATGCCAATAGAAAATCCGGACTTTTTAAAACACCAAAAGAAGCATATAAGTGCTATACTACATTACTTCAGTTATCTTGCTTTAGAAACCTGTGTAATTTCCAGCTGTGTAAAGATGTATGTAAACGCATTAAATCAAATATTATCAACCCCCGGGAGCGATATGAACATTTAGCAATATTATGTATATGTTACAATATTTTCCACGTCCAAGCAGGTATTATTATTTCCTTTATGTCTGGCTTATCATGTATAACTATTATATGCGAATACACCAAAAATAAAAGTGAGCCCATAAATTATTCATGGTACTTCTGAATCACAAGAATATGAAATTTCTAGTAACTTGAAAATTAGCGTTAATTACTCCTTAAATTTAACAAAAATAAGCTCATATAATTATGAAGCACAACCACTAAACTGAGCAGGGATAGTGATACAGTTCTGTAGCTATAGAATGACTCTGTAGACCACACAGCGTTTGTCATACTGGGTCACCTCCTGGGATGCAAAACGCCAAAGCGTCTACTACGTCAAGCTGTGAGTGACGCCTTGCAGCTCCCCCCTGCGGCGGCCATCTTCCTGTCTCATGCAGAGCGTCATCCTGCTTGTTACTAATTATCGTTTGACTCGTTAATAATTTGCTCCTAGTTAAACCTCCAAGCGCTCAGTCATAAAAGAAGGTCCTGTTTATCCATAAGCCTTACAATTATATTTCAGCCGTTCTTATGAAACATTTTATGGTCGGTAACTTGAAGGGTTTTTAAAAAGAAAGGAAATGGCAATTCTGATGAGAATACCACTGTCTTAAGCAGTGTTTATCGCTCGTCCCTGCTGCATACGGCACCGCAGGTGGTGGACACTGATGGTACATGAAATTAAAGACAATTGGGAAGGAAACGCTCCAAACTAAGTTTAGGGTATTTTCCAGGCATTTCTCAGCTATGAGGACAGAGAAATCTGGAAAAAACCTCAGTCAGGGAGGGAGATCCTGGTGATATTTGAACCGCAGACGAGTTCGAACCTTAACGACCTCGACTACCCGTGTCGGTCCCTCGTCTTAGCCAAGTGCATTTTCAAGCACGATTTGCCAAAAACTATATGCCAATTATTACTTGTATTCTTTTTCTAAAATATTCATAATATGAAACTTGGATATTTTGTTGTTTTACAGCACACTTTTGCGTAGTTTCTGCTAATTTATTTATGAATGTAAATAATTTAAAATCTAAGCATTTCCCCCGAGACGGTGGCTACCTAATGATGTTTACTTCGATAATTGCTGACCTTGATATCCAACCTATTATGGAAAGGGGTATGAAGACCTGTTTGATACTATCGCAGTGTTGCAGTGTTACTAAGTGTTGCGTTTCAAATAATTGATTTTTTGAAAAAGCTTGGAGTTAGAATAAAAATTATTTGAAAATGTCTGCTTTCGATAGCTTGCGTACGTAGTTTATACGTGGACATCTATATCCCTCTCAGTCTTTTATAATTGCCTATAATGTGTTTATCTAGAAATTCGAAATTAAAATTACAGCGCGTTTCGCGGCGCATGCATCGCTCCTCTGTGAGGTAATGCTATATTTTTTTCATTTGAACTTGTACTTTTGGGGTTGTTCATTGTTTTTGTTTTATTATACACATCGGCGGAACGTCCTGTACCCGTAGCATTATGAACGATAATTCGGAGTGACTGAGAATGTCTCAGATATTAATTATCAAATTACATCAGTAGTTCGTGTTCGGTAGTGCGTCGGTACAGCAAGACGAAGATCCGCGAAAAAAAGTGAAAAAAATTCAAACAGCAAATCCGAGAATAACATTCATAATGGAAGTGAAAGAAATGTGTATAAGAGAAGGCTGATATTAATGCCTAAACGTGTCTGAAGAGAAAGGACGAAAGAATAAAACCTTGGTAGCTAACTGGTATAAAACTACCTGTGTACTTACGAAAGCAGAAGTCGGACAAAGCTCTTCTCTGGAAGTTATAGGTAGTGAAAAAAATCTTACGCCATAAGGTAGCTTAAGTGAATAAGCGAACTAAATGGCGTCCGATGGAATTGTAAAACGATTTGTAGTGTGCTAAACTAAGAAAACTATTGCAATAAAATGGCTGCAGTTGGCGCCGTACCCTAAAAGTTCCCAAGAAACAACGGCGAGAATAGCTTTTCATAACAATATCCACTGAGTTTCAGACCGAGCAGTATATTCTTGCCTCTTATAAATATTATAGTTCAAGCCTTTCCTTCTCAAATAATTAAACATGTTGATATGCTCAATAGCAATACAAGCATTCTGGATGCTTCAATACTCTGCTAGCACAGACAAGAATGTCATACTCATTTTATGACTTGCTTTGCCTTTCTCCAACTTTTAAAACGCTAAGTTTTCCAAGGAGCAGATACTTCTCAAACCCCATTATTTCGTAACCATAGTACTTTCTTTACCCATTACCATTTCACAGCGACTTCAACAACTATTGTGTAAATGATTATTTGTCTATTCAGTGGATGCCAAATGCGATTAATATATACACTATCATTATGATTGGAAGCCAGAGTGAGTTATATAGTCCAGTTATATTTTTAGAAATATGTTTGTAAATGTACTAGCCTTCCATCTCGAAATCACTGGAAATATTCAACAACTAGCTGCCTTACCCAGCATTGCTGGATGTTTTCCGTAAGGGGCGAAAATGATAGGAATGGCTTTAGAAAGTTGTGAGTAACTACAATTTTAAATCCTACCTTAAGTGTAAGTGTCCAAAGTTATTTTCCAGACTGATTAAATGTTGCAAATCTGTACATGAAGGGCTGAAAATGAGCTGGGGTAGCTTTTGAAGTTGCAAGTAGGCTATAGTTTTTGCCAAATCCTTTAGCTAAGTGCACAAATGTGTGCCCTTACTGGCCAAGCGTCATGGTTTGTCTATAAAGGGTTTAAAATAAAGGTTAAGTGTAGATTTTTAACATATCAAGCTGCTATATGATAAAACTAAGGGTTGAGTAGGTTTTTTTTTGAAATTATAAGGCAACCCATGGTTTTACCAGCTCTTACAGTATAATTGTACAATTTTTTGACCAGATAGGTTAAAGAATAGGTTTCTGTATAAGGGATGGTAAGAGTAGTTTCCTAGATAGCCTGTAAGTTTCGTTAGGTCCTGTAGTATAATTGCATAAAGTTTAGCCTAAAAATAGGTATTAAAATATGGACAACGGAAGTTTCTGAAAATTACAAGAGTAGCTTATAGGTTTTTCCACTTTCTAAAATCAAATTAATGTTAGAATCATACAAAAAATACTGCTTTATAACGAAGCTCAATGAAATCAGAGGTAAATGTGGTGATATGAACACGATATGCATGCCCCCAAAAATAACCCAATTTTAAAAGATGTTAAGCCTCCCCATTAAACCCTTTGTAATGTAGGTGATAAAAAATCCGCATATTCGAAATAAACCGGCAAAAAATATCCTATGGTATTCATATTTAGCGAAAGACGATTGAAATTATGTAATATGAAAATGAATATCCCACTAAACACCCCTACCAGTTTTTAAAAAATTGGGAATACTTGATAGCCTATGTCCGTCCGGAAGAATATTCGTTAGTGTAGCTAGATATAGATTATGAACATCGATAGAAAGGAAGCTTTAGTAAGCTTAAGCATTACATATTTAGGCCCTTATTTAAAAGCCTCCCAAACATCCCAGTAGTGAAAACCTGTGAGAGTTTCTTGAAAACTATGCATGTATCTGTAAACTACCTATATTGCACTGAAAAACAAATGTGAATGAAACAATAACAAATAAATTCAGCAAACATCCCTATTAGTGTTGCACTCACATTAATTAATAGCAGAACCCGCAGCTTTGCTGTTGTTGTTCTGTTAACTGCTGACATTCTTCTTCTTCACTGTCTTTCCCATCAGCCACCTGCCTCTCTCTCTTCCTCTACCCTCACTTATTTATTCCTCTGTCTCCCTCTTATCCCCAAACTATCTCTTCCCCACCCTTTTTCCCTTCCTCACAAACTCTCCTTTTCCCTCTTCTCTACCTTACCCCACTAAATCCCTTACTCAAACTCCATCCCTTTCTCACCCTTTCTCCCTTCCTGATCTTGTCTCTCTTCCTCATATTCTCTCCCTTCTTCACCGTCTCTCCGTTTCACTCTCTTCTTTCCTCAAATCCTCTCTCTTCATCACCCTTCCTCCCTTCCCCACCTTCTCTGCTTTCTTCACCACCTCTACTTTGCTCGCCCTCTCTTCCTTCCTCAGCCTGCCTTTCTTCCTCACGCGCTCTCCTTTCCTTACCCGCTCTCCCCTCCTCACCCTATCTACCTTTCTCATCCATTCTCCCTTCCTCACACAGTCTCCCTTTATCAGCCTCACTCCCCGTTCCTCATCCTCTGTACATTCCTCAGCATGTCTCCTTCCTTACACGCTCTCCCTTCTTCACCCTCCCTCTCTTCCTGATAATCTCTCCCTCCATCCTCCGCTTTCTCTCAATCACTTTCGTACCCTTTCCCTCCTCCTTTCTCTGCCTCTCTCGTCCGTCTCTCCCACTGTTCCCTCCTCTCCTTTTTGGTTAAATGTATGTGATGTGTTATTTTGAAAAATGTTATAAATAAATATTAATCCTATCGAAATGTTAGAAACATCACAATTTATCATATGCACTATGTGTATAAACTTTTTAAAAATTGTTCTTCCATATTAGCCGGTGCAGAACCTAAGTTGGAAAGTTGAATCTCACTTCAAATATTCAATGCCACGGCCGGGATTCGAACCAACGGTAAGAGTAGTAGTTCTGTGTTTTAGGCCAATCCGTAGGATTAACATTTTGAAGCCTATTCGACATCCGCAACATTTTTAAAAATCTCAATTATAAGCGAGATATTTCGATTTTTTGCGTTAGAACCCTCCTGATGAATGTGTCATATAGCTTATGCTTAGTGGGACCTAAGGTATGTATCACGGGTTTCCTAACGATTGATTTGGTCCATTATTGAGTGAAGAGGTAGAACACGCACGCGCGCGCATTATATACTTAACATGAATGTTTCGTCCAAGAAATTTTCCGTCACATTTATATTACATATACATAAGTTACTCCAATAAAATTGATTTATCTTGCGTATATATGGAATTTAGACACTTTCTTTGTGGTTATAGGCATGTTTGTAGGCTTTAACACGTAAATGCACATTCTGCTCATGGTTAGATCGTCAAAATCTTAACTCTAATTGTTATATTTTTGTGTGGTGGACCGAAGAATGCCTGTGTTATGTCCTAATTGAGGAATTAAGCAAACAGTAAAACTGTTTTAAGTTTAAGATGCTAGTGAATTTGCGGAAAGCCGTTAAATTAAAACAGACTTTTATTCCTTTTAGGTTATCTGGGGCAGTCATAAATGTTAAAAAGCCTTTTGCGCAGTAAAATTTCATTTGTCTTTTAAGATATGCCTATGATTTGAGTTACAAGAAGGTTGCCGACAGTTTAATAAGTGAAAGAGCTTTTTACATAGTCGGATTGAATGGTCGTATAAAACTCACAGTTCCCTCGTTTAATGGAGGACAGCTAGCGGAGTATCCTGCGCTTGCAGGTATTTATATTCCGGGCTCGAAGTGTGGTTATTGATCGAGAAGCATAAGCTGCGATGTGATATTAGAATTCAGGTAGCAGATACAAACCAAATCCGAGGATTATATTTCTGTTCGGCTTTGACCATATTTTCTGAGAACAGAAAAGAAGCAGGTGCAGAGGGGGAAGAAATAAAGGAAGGGAAAAGTTGAGATTGCCAGTCAGACAGGCATACCTTACACATAAAAGACGCAAGGGAGGAAACAAACACGGGAAGGGGCCAGCAAAAAGGATAAACAAGCGTTTGTGAAGAGGACAGAATGAAGACAGAGAGATGAGGGAAAAGAATAATGTATAAGATATTAATTAAGACGAAACAAAATACTAGATACTTTAATATTGTGTTTCCATTTGATGATGTGGATGCTGAAACTTCGATATAGACAAAAGCTAAAGCTCAAGAAAACCCTGATCCCTCTCTCTCACACAACTAACTCTAACCAATTACGTTTCGTAGCAATTCAGATATTAGTATAATACTTCATTTTAACATCAAATTATACATAAAGTAAAACTAACCCAAAATTTTCTTTTAATTTTTCGATTTGGGATATCTACTTGACACTAGCCTGTATAATGTTGTATGTGCGTATGTATACTACCTCTTCACCCAGGAATGGGTATAACACTTAGGCCCCATTCACAATGGAAAGTAAGTGCAGACGCGGCAAAAACGTAAGTCATTGCACCCACGTTATTTAATGGAGGCATTCATGTTGAGTCAAGCAACACCCTGCGTAACGCAAGAGTTTGCAAACTCCAAACTTTATGCTTTCGTTGCGTACATGCATAGAAGTAGAAATTTGAATTTCTATCTCCATCCTTTGCCAACTGCTGAACAATACTCCATCGCGATGCGAGATTTTATTGCACAATGATTGTTGGGAGCTGAAATGAAGGCCCCGTTGTTGGCTGAAGTGCCATATCTGTATGGTCTATTATCTTAGAGGTAATAAAGCAAAATGGCTGAACAGTGGAGCGTGTTTTGAATTCGTGTTATTAATGGTTAATCCCTTCATACTTTATATTTTGTTACCGAAACCGGGAAGTGATTCGTTAAAATGATCTCTAAGGTTATCTGCACCTGGATATTATTTAACACGAAGAAGATATGAAGGATGAACAGTAAACAAGACGAGATGGCAAGAAGACAAAACACTACAACTGAATATAGCGCACGACCATCTTTCACACCTCTGATGAGTAAAAAGTTATACTTACAAATATTACTTTAATTGAAACTGCCCTCTGCCTGCACGACAGAATTTAATGTTACGTTTCTGTGTTTGACTGCCTTTATAAATACGTTATCAAAGTTAGCAATAAGAGGATTGATTTCATTTATCGCTGCGTTCCACAAGGCGAAGCGCACACTAGATCCAGTGCACCAAGGTGGTTCAGTCGGATACAGTCGCGAGCAGGTGAAGAAGTAACAAACTTGCACTAAACCGGTACTATAGCGCTCTGCGCGGCCTAGTAGATCCTGCACACTTCGGCGACTCACCAGTGTCACTGTGTTCTCGTTAGCCACGCCTCCAAACGATACAATCCTGGGAGGCATTGTGTTAAATGAGGCGGCATACAATTTTTGCTAATTATCCGTCTAAATATCTTGCACGCCTTCCAAAGTGCAGTAATAATTGCCATGGGGAGCACACAGCTAGTTACTGCAAATAGATGCCTACTTCCAATTGTACATAGAGAATACATTATTAAAACAAAAACTAAGAGCAAAAGCCAGCCAATCTTGAGAAACTTCCGGAAACTTTCCTTTCCCTCCTTCTAAATTTCCAGGATTATCTCACAACAATGAGGGAAACCAGCAGTCTCTTTAAAATACATTTGGTCTGCTGCAGCTACGATTCCGGTGTCCTCGGATACTGAAAGCTTCACTATTCCTCTAAGAGAAATTTTTACATTCCTTAAAGCCTTTGGCATGAAGTTCCTCCTTCACAATATCACATAATACTTCAGCGTCTTTCAACAGCAAACGAAATCCATTCTCTAAATTTCTTCTCCTTCTTTAAGGGTTCCGCAACTTCACCACAAGCTGGTCCCTAATTCTTCATGGCTGAGTAGAGTTCTAACTTTATTAAGCTTCAATGCCAATAGGATGAGCAATCAATTATGAACATCATGAACCGCAAGCACCAATGACTACCCATGATTTTGACATAGCGTGAGTTACCGAAACCGATTTGCAGACTCAGTTTCGCATATGCAATTATACGATATACAGGTCAGACCGACCCGGTCGATTTGGCGTAGGCACCGCTATATTGATGAAATCGTCAATTCCTCATCGTCAAGCTCTCTTACCTTTCTTCAACATCTCGGGCGTTTACATCCAGATTAAAGGTACAGAAACTTTTGTTATGGCTGTATCTTACCCTCCGAATAATCAATTTGATGCAGTAGACATGAATTCATTTGTTTTTAACCATACTCATTTTAACATTTTAACACTAAGCACATGTCATGGAACTGTCGGATCAACACTCCAAAAGGAAAACTGGGACACCTTTACACAATTACTTCATTATGCCATTCCTGTGTATCCCAAACTGCAAGGCCCTACAAATGCAAATACTACAATAAAAATGTTCTGCGACATAATTACTGGTAGTCTGTCCTCAGCTACTGCTTTTATTATTTGATCTTCTATAGAGGAATCATCCAATTAATTGACATATCTGTTCAGGACTAAAACTACAGCAGGAAAACGCTGGCAGATCTACGAGCTCCATAAGCAAAGCTAGCTTATTACAGATACAAAGAGCCTTACGTCGGAGACATAAAACCATTAGAATTGCTTCGTTCGCAGAAAAGGTTGAATCACTGCCGCTAGCAAACCAGCAATTCTGGTCTATCAGCAAAAGACTACTTGGTCAAAACAAGTTGAAGAAAAATACCCCATTACAAGACTCCAGGCATCAGATGGTGTATGATCCCTTGCAGTAGGTTGAAACTTCTGCAAATTCGTTATATCTTCGCTTTCAGCCCCATCCAAATACCTCCGATCCAAGATTTAATATAACTACCGAGTTGCAATGTTTCCTATAACATTCACTTGCAGAACGTATTTCACTCACAACTCCAGGAGAAATATGAAATATTATTAAAAAGCTCCCTCCAACCAAGTCTCCAGATCCAGATGGCATTTCTCCAATGGCAACACAGCGACTACCTAAGCAAGCGCTGATACATTTAACCAAAAGTTATAACGCCTGCTTTAAATTCATACATGTTCTGCAGGCATAGAAGTAAGCCATTGTCATTATGATTGCTAAGCCCGAAAATCATCTCACTCTACCTACCTGTTGTACACAAATTAGTCTGTTAGACTTCTTGAGAAAAATCCTTAAACGCCTTCTTCTCTCTCACCTACAGTCCCTATTTACTGATCCAAACAACTCCAATCATAATCAGTTTGAATTCGAACCTCTACAGAGCACCAAAGAACCGCTACACAGATTGCCAGCTTCATCGGAGACGGATATAGACATTTTGAACATACGGTGGCATCATCTTTGAATATTCAGCAGGCTTATGACTCAGTGTGGGATGATGGACTGACTTAAGTTTGAATTAAAGAAGCTTTCGGTCCCAGATATTAATATACATTTTTTCGCAAAGTACATAGGAAATAGGACAGTTCGAGTACATAACGATCGTTATCTACCCAGTTCCGGAAATATCAATGCAGCAGTCACTCAAGGTTCCATTTTAAGTGTACTTCTTTATTCCTCTCATATTCAAGATAATCTACAAATTTCCAACACATATTTTATGCCGACGACAGTGTTATTTACACTAAGCATTACGACTTTGATCGCGCTTGTCAACAACTTCGATTTGACTTACAAGGAACCCTTGAGTGCGAGGTCGCAAGTTCAGGCTATAGTTAGGCTCATTTGAAAGTACTATGTTAACAATTAAGGCACAAAAATATTAGCTGCTAATGACTCAACATGTGCATCAGGAGGGCGGCGGAACATTAGTGCCCAGGAGGTGCAAAGATAAAAGTTTTATGAGAAGTATTTATTACACTTCACAAAGTGAACATCGTCGACATTCAAGAAATGTTCAAAACTAATCTTTATCGTGTTCCATGAACACCAATGAAAAATGACGTGACACAGTGATCACAAAAGTTTGCACCATCAAGATCGAAGTAGAACTCCTTGGGAGTAATAAACTGTTCAGGACATTCAGCTAGGTGACAACTCTTAAAGAATGCATATATGATCATATTGGTATAATGTGGTGACGAGAACTGATGGAATTTGATGGCGTGCAACTGAATGCGAAAGTCTGTCGTGGAGTTTATCGTGGAACTGGCTATCCTTTAAGCCGTAGCTGCAGATGTTGCGATAATATGTTTTATATGCACGGAAAAAAACAAAATTTCAGAGTCTGAATTTTTGCAGTGGTTCCAAGTGGTATGAATTGCAATGTCACACATTTTTCAGGATCGATAGTATGTTTTAAAGGAGTGATTTTTACAGCAAACCAGGAATCAAGCAAATGCATGTTATTTTCAACAGCTATCGACCAAAAATAATACTCATACCATAGCTGTAGTTCTGCTAATTTTCCCACTCTTACTTACTGTGATGTAAATATTCCCTACTGTCCTTGCAAGACCATTAATACGAAAAACATTCGTAAGGGACCCTTTGATACCTACAGTTCCGCCCCCTCTTGCCATTAACAGGCAATATTTTGATGTTGTGGTGGACAATATGTGGGGTTTCGAATGCCGTAAGTACCATTGGCCGATTGCGACCTCGCACTCAAGGTGTTCCTTGTTAGATAAATTGATGCAGTGGTCTCTATGATGGGGAGTGAAAACCAACGTGGTTAAGTAAGAAACAGTGGTGTTTACCAAACGTTTTCCACGGCTAAGGAACCTTCCCTCAGACCAGCATTAACACCTTTGTTTCAGCGCAACATCACACTATTTGGAAGTGTTACTTGACAGACGTTTAACCTACAGACAGTAGCTGCAAACTGTACGCGGCAGAGCATTCCAACGATTCATTGCACTATATCCTGTCTTCAAAAGTTTCGTACCTTTGAAAACCAAACTTTCTCTGTACATCTCATTACTTAGATCCTACACGACTTATGCTTACGAAATTTGGCGACAGCACATCCACGACATCTTGCAAAGCTCAATTAAATCCAAAGATCTGTATGTCGAGTCATCACTGGCGCTGTTCATCGCACCACCAATGCACAACTGTACGAAGATCTTGGAATCCTGATGTTCACAGATTTTGTCTGGCTATTACGACATAGATATCAGCTCTAGCTTCAATTCTATCCCATTCCTCTGATGCGAGAACTCTTCAATTGACAGAATCAGATTTTTCATCTCGCTTACCTGTATTCATTTTTGATGAAGAAGGACATACTTCAGTCATTTCCACGTAACACCAATAAACTTCTTGTGAAGACAAATATCCATGGGACCTAGTATTTTTATAAACAGTGTCCTGTAACCCCGCCATATGAATAAATAAAAGTTAGGACATGGTAGAAAATTCCGCTGACAGATTGCATAACTTCAGGCTAAAACGGACAAGAGAGGTGACAATGCTGAGCGTTTTGTCACATCAATAAACGAGTTTACTGAGGAGATTGCTCTCAACGATCAATAATATTCTCAAAGTCAACAAAAAACTTTAGAAAAATAAAGTAGTCTGGAGGACAACATTCGTGATTTACTTCCAGACCACGAATACGACGCGGACATTAGAAAATGCGAGGAATGCATTTCTTTCTCAAACTCGTTATCCAGAAGAGTATCTAAGGTATTGACAGCAAGCTTACGGCCCTAGCGTATTCACACGCTCCGTAAAACTACCATCCATTAAACTTGAACCGTTCGTAGGTGACGTCGAATCATGGTCCTGATTTTGGGAACAAATCGAATAATCAGTCGATCAAGATCCATCACACATTGCGATACATAAAGCTGTATTTCTACGGGGATACCTGGAAGGTAGCCTAAGATGTTAGTAGACGGAATCGCGATAACTGCCAATACCTTCGAAGAGACAAATAATATCCTTATTGCCCGGTATGGTGGTCGTAACCGCATTATAAAAGCCCATCTGAGCTATATATAAGAAGTGAGGCATATTCATTCTGCACCGTCTGAAACACTGAACTACATATTCATGGAATGCAATCCTCGCATCCAAGTTCTTCGCGCTCTATGTGATGATCCTCACTACCGTTGGAGGATACGGTAGGGTTTAAGTCCCAAAATCCGCTTTCTTTTCCCAGGAATTCTGTCAAAGACGGAGACATAATAAAGCTGATGGATTTCCTTAGGAAGTGGAAGGGGCTCTTACAACTCAGAAGATCCGCGCTGAATCACTATGTTGACACCTATCGCAGCCACGCTTTACGTCAACTCGAAGCAGACTAAGTCCACACGCAAGGGCAAAAGAGACATCGAACCGTTTTGTGCATTTTTGTGAATCCCGTGCCCATTGGCGTAAGACTCTAAGACGGCAACCAACGACATTAAGAGAATAAAAGCAGCTAATCGATGTTTTATGCCTAAATCGTGGGCATATGCCAAAACCTGCAGTACGAATGGGAGTGTATCGTGCTTAAAGTGCAAAGAGAGTGATAACAGAGCAATCTGCATCGCAATGGAGAATGCTGTCCACACTGCAAATCCGATTGCTTCCAGTCAGTCGGCAAGATAGACGCCACATCATCAGACTTTAATTATTTACAGACTGCAGGTGTTTGGGTCATAAGGCCCACAGAATTAGGTAAACTTATTCGCTTCGTAGTAGACACTGGTAGCCAGTTTATTCTCGGAATCTATTATACATAGATGACCTGACGTTAGAAGCTTGAGTGTTGCAACCTGTGTGATAGTACCTTCAAGATGACGGAAGCCACTTCAGGTCAACGCAGACTTGTTTATTTGATGTGACAGGAATCTGGACACATTTCACCACGGTTCTTAATGCATTCCAGAGTTTTCATTCGTTCGCTTCACACCCGACTGTACCACGAGATATAAAATGTAGGGTCACATCCGAAAACTTCAGTTAGCGTATCCTAAGGAGGATTTGGAAGACATGCCCATCGAGATCCTCATCGAAGGAGACAAGACTATGAAACAGTCTTCACCATCCCGCTTAACGTCAACCGTGTGCTGCTTCTATCTAAATTGGGTTTGCTGCTCAGTGCAGGCAAATCGGTCGTTACAGTATATCCCTAATGGTCCCACTAAGTACAGTGCAATTCATCTTCAACATTCCCTACGATGCTTCTGGGACCTGGAGGTCATATACATTATGGCAAATGAAGATAACAGCTCAGGTCTCCACGATTCAGCACTATTTCAAGGGTTTTCCGCCTCATTCTGCCTTGAGGACAGTCGAAGAGTAGTTTCGTTTGCCCGGAAGGAGAACGTCACTTTATCATAAAAATATAATATTGCAGACAACATATTTATCTCATTAACGGTTAAATTGGAAAGGAACAGTATCTCGAACAAGTTTACCACACACAAATGCTGGACCATATTCAGAAGGGGCATGTGGAACTTGCTCCATCAGACAACGACTCAAGCGAAGTATACTACTTGCCCCATCAAGCCATAAAGAAAGAAAAGTTGGGAACTACAAAGTGGAGGGTCGTCTTCGATGCCTCATCATGTGAGAAATCTGCACCCGAGAGGATTTATGAGATTCATGTATTCTGCGACACTTCAGAACGAGGTACAGAGCAGGTCTCTACATTTGCACTACAACCACCCTGATCATTCTGCACGCTTATTCTGTGGTAACAGCAGTCTTCCACGACTGGAGCTTTTTGGAGCATTCCCCGGGTCCATGCTGCTACACTACTGCTGTGAAGCCGCAAAGCTCGGTGGATAAAGGGCTGCGCTGTAGACGGACGCTACAGTTGCTTTAGTTTAAATATGCCAAAACCCCAGTCAATGGAAGCCTTTCGTGTACAAATATTCAGTCTTACAAGTCCTTCACAATGGAGACACTGCACAGGGGAGGAGAATCCAATTGATCTCTCGAAAGGGTGACAGTAGGCAAACTCAAGCACCTGCCTAGTGATGGCATGGACCTTTTTGACATCCAGAGTCTCCGTATAAGTTACAGTAGGTACCCACTGTGCCTACTACGAATGCTGACTTGTCAGAAGCAAGGAAATCAACTCATCAGATTCTGATAGTGGAAATTCCAACTTCACGTCTAGGTGCTACAAGGCACAGTTCCTATTGGAAGCTACTGGAAACTCGACGTGCATACTTCTCTTCAATCGGAACCTAATGCACAAGGAAAAACCTTTCGTGAAATGACAGCTTCCGAGATAGAAGACGCTCGTATCTGCTGGTTACAAGTTGTTCAAAGAGAGCAATCTGCTATAAAACTGGAACTTCTCCAGAAGCTTACTCACCTACCAGACGGTTCTAAGATCGCACGTTTCAACCTATTTTGGTGTAATGGACTCATTTGGCTCAGCGGTCACTTACAGTTTTCGGCATTATCAAGCGACAGCGTCCCTCAATTCTGTTTGACGGGCAATATCACTTTTGTGGTTTGCTCATACAGGACCAACACGTTCCCTTTCACCACCTTGGTGTATTCATCATCCTCTTAAAATTCAGAATCGAGTTCCGTAAACTTGGAGCTGTCAAGTTATAGAGCACTTGCTACCCCGCTGTTTTCCTTGCAAGATCGAAAGAAATCGCTTTCCGCAAGAAGTAGGGGCTCCCTTACCAACCGAATGCGTATCACCACTGAAAAATTTCGTGGCCACAGGCATGGACTTCTGACCATTGTGTGTAAAAACAGGGAAGGTTACTACGAATAGATCGTACATTTCCTGATTACCTGTGCGAAAATACGAGCCCGCCATCTAGAGCTTTGCAGCGACGTGACAACCAATAGATTCCTGCTGGCGTTGGAATGATTCATAGGCCGACGCAATGTTCCACACACCATCTATAGTGACAAAGTGCCAAAGCCCGTTCCTTCCACGCCACCACAAAACATGCCCTAGAAGTTTCCACAGTTGTCTCTGCAGCAAAGAGCCACCAGTGCCTTGCCCCTTATGCCAACACTTGGAAATTCATCGCTCCGCGCGCGTCTTGGTGGGGAAGATGATGGAAAAGGATGGTCGGATCTAACAAACGTTGTCTCCACGAGGTTCTTGGACATTCAAGTATAGACGAGGAGAGACTGCAGCCTGCACTAGTGAGCATTGAAGGCGTACTGAATTCACGACTCTTTATGCAAGACGACCATGATATTTTGACACCGGCGCACTTCCTGGTGGGAACGACACATCCAACTGGACCATAACCAGAGACGACAACAAAACTGACTAAAATATTGATACTTAGACAAAAATTAACCGACTATTTCTGGAAGCGTTGAAGTAGGAAGTACTTGATGCTTCGACAGAGCTTCCACCAGGTACATAGCTCAAGACGGCCATCCGGGACTTTTCAGTTGGGGACGTCGTCCTCTTTCAGGAGGATATCCGCCCTCACCACATGTGGATGAAAGCGCATGTAGAGGAACTCCGAGCCGGTAGGGATGGCAGAGTCCGAACAGTCATCCTTCGGACGCTAGAGGACTCTACAATCTGCGCCCAGCTCAACTGGTCATCCCCCTAGAGGTTGACCAGGGTGTGGAAAATGTTGGAAGCCGAAGTGAAGTCACTGTTTGTTAGCTGAAGTGCCATAACTATATAGTCTAAGATCTTAGAGGTAATAAAGTATGAGGGCTGAACAGTGAAACGTGTTGTGAGTTAGTCTTACTAATAGTTAATTACACCCTTCATTCTTCACAATCGCGGTGCTCCTGCATTTGGCCGTGTGACGCAATTTTAAGTACTGACGCCAGACGCTGATCTGTTGTTTTCCTTGCTACAACACCCTTTATGTCTATTTATAAAGACGGGTTGCTTTCATATTGCATGTTATTATTTATGTTGTTCAATTTGAAACTTGTGATAGGCTCTTATGATTGCCGCATGCAATTTGCGGATCTAGTAGCTCGTGCCAACTTTTTTCGTTACGTTTACAGCTGCATTGTGATTTATGTTACTTCACGCCTGCCTTTATGCTGCGTTACGTTAGCGTTACGTCTTCATTGTGAATGGGGTTATAACTTTACTCCCGATTAGGCTATATGTCACTTTAGTTGCTTTACCCATGGCGAGAGGCTTCTAAACGTTTAATGAAAAGTGTCACATAACAAAGCGTATATTAGCGCATTATTTCTGACAAGTAGTTGAAAAGTTTAGATAGTTCAGATAATATTTAATAAGCATATAGAATTTCCATTTCTAATATACATATACACAAACCGGTTACCATAAGAAACAGTATAGTTCCAATCGTATAAGGAGGAGGTCGAGTTGGTGTATTTTTAAGCATTTTAATTGTTTTTGAACTATTAAAACCATATAAAAATCGATTTAACACCAGTTTTCAAAGCATCCCATATCATGTAAGGTGGACAAAGAGGAGAGAGGAGATAAGAGCAACGGGCAAAAAGGGGGCGAAGAAGTGAAAGAGAGAGTCGAAAGGTAGAGAGAGAGACATTGCGGGAAATAGAGATAGTCAGTGAGAGATGGAGAAGAAGAGACACGAGAATATATGAGAGTAAAATCTCCGCATTTAACTCAAACACACGAGTAGAGCTGCGGATTCTGCTGGCTGCAAAATACCTCCACAGGAAGGATTTTAACTATATGACACCTCGATAATGAACATTTTTTGCATGCAAGGAGAGTTTGTAAAACAATTAATACATTACATACAGGTCATTAAATCGTTAGAAACAAAATAAGAAGCATAGGCGTTTTGAAATAAACTTCATAAAGTATGTGAAATTATAATGGTATAACCCTGAAAATTGCGGAAATATAAATGCCAGAGAAAAGTTATTTCGCATAAATGCTATGCATTAAAAATAGGTCAATTTTCTATATTATCCATATTGTGATCTATATTTTGTGGTTTCCCGGTCATATGAAATCTTACGAGAATGAAAATGTTGAGCAATCACTTCATGAAAAATGCATTTACTACCCTTAATCAAAATTGTTACAGTAACATCTGAAAAAACATAAAGAACATTTGGCAGATAAAGCAGTAGATAGAGGACGCAAGTCCTTGAAACTTGCATTAGGTATACTCACAAAAGATGTCCCATAAGAAATACGACATTTATACAGCGTTTTGTTCACAAACACTTGCGCTTCCCTCCGCGTCACATACACATAGGCAATCAATCAGCCTGTGTTTATTTTACGTTCTTATTATGCATGCACATTGGTCAAGAGCCTGAATATGCCGACACGGGTAGCCGAGGACTTTAGGCACGGAATCGTGAACGGAAGGTGTGATGTTCAAACCCCGCCAGGACCGTCTCCCTGACTCCCCGATTAAGGTTTTTCAAGTTGCCAGGGAGGTACCCTAAACTTAGGTCTGGAACGTTTCCTTCCCAAATTTCCTTTCTTAATTACCCATTTCATTTAATGTAACGTCAGTGTTCACCGCCCGTAGCGTTGAATGTAGTAAGAATGGGTGTTAGACGCAACTAACAGAAAAAGAGACTGAATGGATTATAATATAAGTGTGTATGTGCATATACAGTTATCTGTAACTTAAAATACAGGTTAAAAAGGATTTCAGCTAACCACTACTTTAATCCTTTCACTTGTAATGATGTTGATATAAAGGTATTTTTATTTGTGTCAGATTGTTAAAGTTACTACACAAACACTTAGTATGAGTTATTGATCATACATGCATATTTAAGGTACAAATTAAATTTTAAGGAAAGAAAGACAAGAAAACAGAAGGAAAAAATATAAATTGGGTCTGATTAGCTGAATAAATACGATCTGGCTTCGCGCACTTTAGCCAGAAAACTGCTCATGTTTTGCCAGTTCCTCCGGTTAAATAGTAGATCCCAAAGTGCCAATCTCCTTCTTGTTGGTCTTAAGTCTTGTGTGTGTGTGAATTTAATGTTTGGCTGGTTCTCCCACTGTGCACATTTCGCCAAAATATGTACCCAGTCTTCATCCCCACCATAAACCGAACAGATTCTCCTGACAGAATCGTCAGTCATTTTCAGTGCCCTTCAGCCTGCCAGTCTAAATGACCTTTCCTTTCTTCCTAAGCCTCTTTGCACTACTTCAATTTTATTTCATTGGCCAGACTTAGAGAAGACTTCATTTTACAATCGGTCTCCTGCGGTTGATGTCTGTTAGTCTTTCTATGACACATTCCCATATGTGTTTATCATTTATTTCACATCTTTGTTACTTCAATTTCACCTCTCTTATCTTACAGCGTACCGCGTCCCATAACATTCCACTTCCTTCATTACCCCAGAATTGAACATACTTTGTGAAACTCCAAGAACACCTTTTACAAAATACTGAATTTTATTTACATGCTCTGTTCCTTTACATCTCCAAATTTCACTTCCGTTTAACAAAATAGGCCTTATCATGGAATTATACATATTTCCACATTTATGTTCCGGCACATTAGGGTTGCGTGTAAGACTACGCAATAGCTCATTTAACCTAATAATCAGCGACTCAGAGATGTTTATTCAATGTTTTTCTCATATTAAACATTGCTTCTAAGTAGGAGAAATATCACATTTTGTATTTCCTGCCCCTTGTAACACCATCTTTTATCCCTGCCATACACCTAGCCATTTTTGAGTCCGTCGGAACGCTCTTCTTTGCTGTATTTATTTGCGATTAAGTTTTGTTTCTTCTTCCCTCGTCAAGATATGCACGTGTTCTGGAATGTACTGCCCGTCCACTGAATTTTTTGTGTATTTTGCATTGCACTATCTCGATAAAAAGTGCCTGTGTTTAAGTGCAATTATTCCTGCATTCGTCTCCTTTAGGTTTAACAAAGTCTCCTATCTCTGTTGAATGTTGACATGGGTCCTATGAATTCAGGGAGGAATAAACAGGACGTGCACCGCCCAACCCATCAACAGCTTAATCGCTGGAAAGCATTCAGATACAGCGAGCAATTTTGGCGCAGCCTAGTCAGCAGGTGGGAAAAATGTGTTATTCTTCCGAACGTCCTATTTCCAAAACAAATCTAGGTTACAAATAGAACAGTAAAGTACGTTCATGAGTACCGAGCGACATGGTACCGCGGTAACCTGTGGGTATTTCGTGTGTTTCCCGGCAGAAGGCAATGTTGGAGTGGTTACTCTTCTACCAGGTAACGGCGTTCTGTGTGGTGCGGCTGGGTGGTGGAGGTGCGCTTTGGAAAGGCTTTTTCCTGGAATAGGTTGGACCAACTTCTGAAGCAGCATCCCTGGGCTCTAAGGGCCCCCAGCGGGCTCGAGGCTCGTAAGCAGAGTGATTGGCGTCGGATGCGTTCAATATGGAATCGTTAAAGACCCTGTCTATACTTGCTCATATCGTCACCCGGATCTGGCCACCCTTCGGGTTTTCCCCTCATCCCTACCTCCCAGGGGTCACGTTAGAAGCACAGAGGGCTCCACTGGTTTACAAGCTGTGCTCTGACCCGATTCCCGGCGACCTCCCGTGATATGTACTCCTACATCCACGAGTATTTACACTTAACTATATCAGCAAGATAACTTGGGTCCTCTTTTGCTTGCCTGAGTCGGGTTCTTTTGCATCAAATCGTGATTCTTCGCTCCGGTATCGAAAGACGATGCTCCCCTGCGTTCTCTCCCGTTCACATGCACGCGCGACTCCGTAGTGTACCTATGTATCTGTTCCCCTAACTCACATTAAAGGAATTCACGTTCATCATCATTTTTATCGTAATCACTAGGGCTGCGACATCGGTATCATGACCTTTGTTTAGAGGCGTCCTGCAGTCGACTGTTTACAACCAGAGGGTTACCTGTGCAATGTTCACGTAACCGAAGTACCAAAGGAAAGAGTAAGAACGTTGCAAAGGTTTCAAAACTATAAATTGGAGTATGGGGAAAATGCTTTTTGTATTATTAATGAAAACCGTGCAATAGCACAATTGCTTCTGCACATAGTAAATGGAGTGATGTGCCAAGAAGACACGTCAACACAGAAACACAAAATGTGAGGATAAGCTGCATCAAGTCAAACGTTTAATAAACTATGCCCGACATTTATTTCTGCCGTTATATGAGCTACAGGATGCAAAGTTCCGGGTTGTAACTCATTGCAATAAATTGACATAGAATGTAATCCAGGTGCACATTGTGATGTAGCGTTTTGCATTAATGATTTAATAAAGAAATTGCAGTTATATATGTCAGCTGTATATGTTATAAACAACATTGCAGAAATAAAGTACATGTTCGAGGTTCATGCATAATTCTTCTTGTATAGACTGTACCGCGCAGAGTCAATGTCAGCCCTAACCTTCCTATTCTATACGTTTTCCTCCACGTAGCGACTCCGACGTCGCAGCCCTAGTAATCACCACCCTGCACCAGTATGGTAACAAATATATGTTTCAAAGCAGTATCTCGGTAATTGCCTATCGCAAGAGCTCAGTAGCACAAGTAGAAATAAAAAGCCGCTACGGAGCCTCAAACAGATGCCGACAACTGATAAGATCCATTGTTCTACGCCGACAAGCCCCGCCGGCTCCCTTTGAGGCCTCACATGCCGCCTGGTCTCGTGTCGCTAGGCCCCGTCCCCTCTCTCTTTGTGGCCTTACCTAATGCTGACCGTGTCTGTGCCGACAGGTCCTACCCCCTCCCCCATGCGGTCTGGTCGCGTGCCGTAGCGTCCTGTCTTGAGTTGTGCGGTAGGGAATGGTTTTCTCGATGCCTGCCGCCCCTCGGCAAATCAATTAGGTAATGTTCGTCAAACATTATTGAAAAAAGAATTGGCATTTTATGACTACTAATGCCCGCACATTGCATATCTAATGCTCCTCGAGCAATTAAGTTTTTTTGATTAATAAATTGTATATGAATTGACTCGAGCGCAAGTAGTCGTCATCGTATGTGTGTGTATAAGTAGCACGCTCACGGGAACAGTCCGCAATGTAATGAAAAAACCCAGCAACCTACTTCTGTCTGGTGATAACGGTAATGTCCATGTATACACACATTAGCGAACAACAGCCGGGCATGTAATGAAAAACCCCGCAACCTACTTCTGTCTGAGGATAACGGTAATGTCCATGTATACACACATTAGCTGACAACGTTAGACGTTTTCACCACATTCAACACATTAGTAGACTTTAAGATTGCATCCCGGATCTGTATACAGTCATTAGCGAACAATGTCAGTAATTGTTTTCCTAAGTGCTCTGAAAAACCCCAGACACTCAATGTAAATACCTTTTAGCTTGAAAGGCTTCCTAATTGCTTGGCGTAGAATTTCCATCACAACCTGTGGAAAAACCCAAGTCTAGACAATTTTTTCCCTGATAATTAATGATTAAGTTTCATAGCTCTTATTTCTTTCAATAAAATATTGCGAATAAAGTATTCAGAATTCAGATTGGCGGAAAGAAATATTACATACGGTATTAAAAATAAATAAGCGTCTCATTGATCGGTGAATACTACATATGTTATTAAAAATAAAATAAATACGGATAACATTATAGTTAAATATTATAAATGTTATTAAAAAAAATACATGCCTTTGTATTCTAAAATAGACAGCCGGCTTCTGCCTGGAGGGTGAATAACAGGTCTCAACATGCATTCAACCCCCTCCACAGCCGCGTGACGTCACCGTCTACAGTATATAAGGAACGTCGGCAGCCAGAGCGATCATTTATTGTTCGTTCAGTGATAATCGAAATGGCTGGTGATAATCGTGCGTCTGAGATGAATGATTGCTGGAGCGAGTACGGAGAAGATTATTTTCACTACGTATACTTCCATACCGAAACATGCAATGGTTTAATGCATTCAGTGTTGTGTACTCAACCATCTCATCATGATCAGATGACTACACTGGAAGCGTGTACAGAGAGCTGTCCTGTTTATCGAGGAGCGAACATGTAAGTAATATATATATTTCTATAACTCGGTAATATATTGTACGCATGTTAAATGAAAACTAACTTGAAATTATTTTATTCTTTCAGTGAAAATCGCATGGGTGATGATGTGGAGGATCTTAGCGATGTCGATGAAGTTGACGATGTCTTCGTCTCGAAACATCTAACTGAATGTGATACAGAGTCGTGCACGGGATACATGCATTCTGTACTTTGTACTAAACCGGCCCAGCATGAACGCATGACATCCTTCTTCCTATGTAACGACAACTGCGAGGTCTACCAGCGCAGGAAGATAAAACTCAAGTAAGTAGAAGAAATGTTAAATTACATATTCATTTACTGCTTCTAATGCTACTCTATGTCTAACCTAAAATTAAATTATTACAGACTGCGAATGACTGCGCCTAAGGTACTCGTGCCAATAGAGGAGCTGGATCCTGAGAGACGCATTGTCAATATAGAGGAATATCCAATCGCAGAGCGCAATACGCAGCCTATGGACGAGGATGCTGCTCCACTACCCGACATTACTACTACCCATGATGATAAAGCAACGAGGGTACAGGAGGGGATAAATCAGACGATTCCAGATTGCTCGCCCGAAATACACGCAGAATCGCGCAAGCCCGTGAAGTGAGTATGACACACTTTGATAGTACTTTTTGTGTGGCAAGGGGAGTGGATTTTTCTAGTATAGATATTTTCTCTTTCAGAGGGCATGAAATCATTAGCTAAACCTATTTCTAACAATGTTTTGAATATATGTTGCAGGGGTGTGAGGAGGGAGCGGAGTAAGAGGCAGAACGAGACTGGGAAGAGAAAGCAGAAGAGGAGGTGTAAGAGGAGGATCCTCAACGAGGGTCCTGGGGTCTTCTTATTCATTGAAGATACCCTGCATTCGCCGGAGGAGCATGGAGAATCGATCACAGGCATTTGATGACGTCAGCATCTCCCACTCCCATTCCGTGAACATTGAACTATACTATGACATACCGTCCCTCTACATAAATTGTGAAAGTGATAAATCAATTGTTTATATCACAAAATCAGACTGGGATATAATATCCAAAAACATTTCAATGATTGAAGATTACCTACGCCAAGAACAAAAGTTTGCGTGTGATGAATATTGTGACAATGTAATTTATGCATACAATATTATTGTATTTTTTGACCATTCAATTCATTTCATAAATACATGTTTAAATAATAATGTAATATCTTTAGACATTGAGGGTGTAAGGAACCTAAAACGGCTATTGCCCTATATTGAAAGACAATTGAATATTTTAAATGATTTCTGCAAGTCAGGAGCAATTAGTTTTTCAGGGAGTAGGAGGGGAAGAAGGAAAATGCTTGAAATGTATGCTAAAGTCAATAAAAGAGTGTTTTAGTATATGAATTCAATTTATTATTCATAAACTTATCCTTGTACATTCCTTTACAAAAACCATTCAACCAAACATATGCATAATTATATAAGTACTTGCATCACGTGAGAAAGAGGTTTGTAGGTAAATACTTTGTCGTGTAGAACCAGGCAGTACAGCGACGTCTGGGCTGGTATATTTTGATAGTGGTTTACTTAATTTGTTGCTGTTTGCGTATTTGTGTTCACTTCACGCGTGGAAGCCATCTTGTGACGTCATTCATTTTTTAGGTTTGTTGGCTCCATCTGGTGTTAGCAATTTGCGGCAGTATTAGTTTTTTTGTTTAAATAAAAAAATGCTAGTTATTTTATTTAATTTTGGTTCTTTGTCCTCCGGCTAGCTTTTGAGTCGAGCACTTATCTATATACAGGTTGTGTAAACGGAAAGGAATCTTTTATCCAAAGATAACACTGATGAAGAAATCTGTTTTACACTTTTATTGTCGAACACGTTAACTATCACATTTACACATTGATCTTGACACTCGCCAAACTGAAACTGTTATAATAACTTCTTACTGATCACTTTTAATCCACGTACTTCAACCTTTTGTATAATTAACTTTACAACACCTTAGATGTTTCATAATTCTGCTACGCGTAACTTGTGAATCTATAGCCGACGTGTAATATTTCTGCTGGACTGAAGGCGACGTGTATCATACAAAATATTTGCGACGAACTGACTGACTGAAGGCGACGTGTAGTGTACAAAGAATTTTGATGAACTGAGAGCGATCTACCTATGACTTGGCTTTTTATACACTTTCACCCAGATATGCCTAAAGATTATAACTGAACTGCAATTGGCTAATAAAACGCGCCAACATTAGCATCTGTTTTAATATCCAATGAAAATTATGAATACATATGCTCTAGGGAAACGTTCCAGAAGATTCTCAAGGAAAAACGCGCCAACATTACGTAACTTCCTCGTTTCCAATAATGATAAACAGCTCACCCCCTCGCTGCGTTATTGCGCGCTATTATTGTCAGTTTCAGTAAGGCATTAAAAACTTACTTCTCAACAATAATTACAATAAACAAATATCTCAAATTAATGTCACATAAAAATGCATATTCATATTACAATCATTATTTACATTTAAGTAATTTGTGATACAAATTACTGCATCAATTTGCAGATGCTTGAATCTCGATTCTGATGTTCACAGCTCAATTTATAACCTCCTCGGGTTGGTGAGAACAGTCTATTACGAATAATAGCGCACGGTGAAGAAAATCCTTTCTCTTCAAGAGGGGATAATTATCTCTTTCATAATAGGAACTTTGAAATTTACAGTACATTTCATATAGTGAAGCAAACTTTGAATTCTTAAAGTCCAAGTTCAAATCATGGTAGGGGTAACATTCACTGTTGAGGAATAGTCTCAAATTAGTAATGTTCCAGTGATCAAACTCGGAACTGTTCTTGCTATAATCGCCCAATCTTGCAGTCTGAGCACACACTATGATGAAGCGAGGTTTCTCGAGCTTAGATGTTGTTGCTACATTCCATGTGAAAGATCTTGTCTGGGGTACAGCAGGCTGGGTATGAAGATCCATAGATCGAAAGGCAAGGTGTAGAGGTTTATCAGAATTGACAATTTTTAGAATGTGAACTCCTTCAGCATCGGAAAGGCGAATTACAGGCATCCTCCATTCCATTCTAGTTAACTTTACATTAGCTTCCTCTCCTTTCGAACTCAGGACACAGTTTCTAGAATCTTTGGATCTTATGAGAATCAATTCAAACTTGCTGTTGAGTATAAGCTCCTTGTGGTCATCAGCAAATCCTAGGAGCATCGAGAGAGGGACTACAGCATTGAAAGCTCCATTCGTCGCGTGTACTATATCAACTTCTTCACCAGGATAGGCCCATCCAGCATTCAGCAGCCGAATCGACTCCATAGGGTTGAGAGTCACACAATTTCGTATAGTTGTAGTAATTCCAGGATTCCTTGTTCTGTCTATAGTTGTAGCATTCATATCTAGACGTATCTCATCAAACATGAAGGTTATAGCATTATTAGTGAGCTTCGATGTAGTAGGGGATCCATCTACCTTGGTGAGAGCACCTTCGATGTAGAGATAACTCTTGTTAGGTAGCGTATACAAATCTTCAGCTTGGCATGGTATTCTAATTTCATCGTTTACATCCAGAGCGGAGGTGTTGTATGGAAGAAAAATATGCTCCTCCTCCTTGGTGATCTTGTCGTCAAAGACTGGAACTTCTGTCACGTTTAAGATGTCCATTGTAGCGTCCTGTAACCTAACCGTTCGAGGAACTTGCGGTTAGCACGTGTTAACTCCTCGGAAGCTGGAGAGGTAGTATGCTTCGAACGCTGTGTACGTCGTTTATTATAGTATTTGCGATGTCTTTTAAAATGAATTGCCATTACGTCTTATGTGGAGTCTTGTAGTGATAACTTCGTTCCTGAAGCTGGTCGCCTTTCCGTGTTGATCTACCACTCGAATAGTGATCTGGTCTATATAGTTTGTACCTATGACCGGTAAATATATCGGGTTCGAAGGTTCTTGAGAGATATGATAGCCTGGTGGAACAGAAGGGAAAAACTCGTAGAGCGAATGTCCGCTTTTACCGTCAATGAAAGAGCCTGTCGCAATACTGCACTCCACACGTATGATACTCACTTTAAATATATTCACAAGATCGTCAGATTCAAGCGCTTCTCCAGCAGGAATTATTTTAGTGTCTGTGAATCCTAGAAGCGAACCAATAGATCTATCCTTAGAAAGGTCTATTGTATAAGGACATTTAATTTCAGCCTTCATTGTATTATTGTTAGGTCTTATGAAGAAGACTTCATCATTCAATCCTAGTTTATCCTTTAGAAATGTATTGATATCGGCAATCTCGTAGGTTCCATGAGGGATGACAATGGTTTCAGGTTTACCATTATGAATATAATGAAATCTATTATTACTTTCAACGACATTTGGTATTAAATAGAATGTTTCAAAATTCAAGAGAGCAATCTCATAATGACCTGGAGGATCTAGCTGTAGAGGCGGGTTTAGATACGATGAAATAACAGTGTCTGACCCACTCACTGTAACTGTATAACTCATCTTGACGATGAAGCAGCTTCTAGGATAAAAGAAATTGCAAGCACAAGTGCCCGCAGATGACTGAATCGAAATTCTGGTATCTCTGTGTATTATAGTAGATTTTAACGCCTTGTAGATATTTCTCAATCTCAGGAGGCGGCTTCAAATTACCGAAACTATCAAAGTAGTATGCGACATCACCTTCTTTCCTTATAGCAACCCAGTGTGTTCCTTCATTATCTGATGTATCGAGATTGGTAATAAGCTCTCTTTGCAGTATGGTTTTAAAGGAAGTTTGTCAATCATAAAAACCCCTCTAAAATAAGGAATTTTTAAACGTTTAGCATAATATTCGATGGCTACGTTACTTAGGGCTTCCTCCGGTTTATGTACAATCCTCTTCCTCCGTTTTTTGCCTTCTTCTTTAAACCATCGCCTTTAGATCCTCTTTTCTTCAAAGACCTTGTTATTTTAGATGCACTGGCTAAAGACGACATCAGCGGCATTGCAGGTAAGAATCCTCCTTTATTCCTCTTCTTACACCTTCTCTTCCTGAGTCCCTTTCCTCGGGGCTCCATCGCCTTGTTATGCCTCGCAACTTCTGCTAAGTGCCTATCAGCAGCCTTTTTTTATTGACTGCAGAGGCTATCTGAGCAGCGCCTAAAGCTGCAGCGCCTAAAGCAGCAATGATGCTTTTTGGGGGGGGTTCGCCGGAGATGGGAAGACGCACACGCCGGACAGCCGCTGAGGTACCCGCCGCAGCCCCTTTGGCACCCGCCGAGGAGGCCATCGCCGAGCCATCAATTGAAGAAGTTGCACCGAGCCTCGCCGCCGCAGTTTCGCCGGCCGTTCCCCCGGCAGCTGCCGGGAGTCCTGCCTCCTCGCCACCGGTGACCGGGCCTTCATGGGCAGCGGTCGCTGCATCGCCACAGAGCCAGCAACCTCACCGTTCTCCGCCTCTCAGCACCACACCTCACCTCCATCCACAACAGTCGCCAACAGCACCTCCATCGCAGCTGCCACCACAACATGCTACACCACTGCGCTACAGCGCAGTGATCTCTGGAGTTCCTCGAGACCTGCCTACAAAATACGTCCTCGCCGCAGCTCAACACCGGTGGCCTTCTACCTTGAAGGCCACACGCATCATCACGTCTCGAGGAGCAACCACCTTCGTCCGCCTGGCACTGGCTGATCCGTCCGACCGAGAGGCTGCCTTCAGGTCCGGCCTGCACTTGCTAGGGTAGGTTCTTCGCGTTGAGGCCAGCCGAACGGAAGCTCACCAGCCATGTCGCAGATGCTGCTGCTTCGGCCACGATTCCAACACCTGCGCTGCACAACCCAAGTGCCACTACTGTGGAGCACCGTGTTTGACAGCGCAGTGCACCAGTCACGATCTACGCCGCCGACGCCGGTACTGTGCCTCCTGCAATGGTCACGGCCATTTTACCGGGCAGGCACAGTGCCCTATGTATCCGAGAAGCCGTCGATTCACTCCGGCTTCAGTACCAGCACCCACATCTCCGACACCAGCACCGCCACCACCCGCAGCACCAGACACCACCTTGCGAGATGCAATCCAGGATCTACATTCAGAGGTCCTGAACATCGGATCCAGCATCTCGCAACAGGACGAAGCACTAGCTTCACTCGCCACCGCCGCTCAAGCTACCAGCCTGGAACCACAACATGATCGACTTGACGCATTGGAAAGCGCAATCCAGGACCTTCACACCATCGTCACAGACTTCACCACCGCTTTCCACAGCTTCACCGCACGCTGCCTACGCCGGTTCGAAAGAGCCGACACAGCCATCCGAGGCCTGGAAGAATCAATCGCCAGCCTGCCACCACCATCAGCGCAGCCACCTCCGACAGAATGCCTAGAGGAGGTTAGGCACACGACATCAACCCTGCTCACGACGATGGACGAGTGGACATCCGCTCTCTCGGACATGAAGAATGAACAGGAGCGAACCAACGGCTACCTAATGTCGCTAGAAGCGGCACGCTTCTTTCCGAGTCACTTCAGACCACCAGCGGGCTCCTTTCGAGGACCGCGCCAAAATTAACGGATGATACAATAAAAAAAAACCAACGTACAACAACGCTACAAAACCTATCCTACTCCTTTCCACGTACCTACCCGGGGGCCGGCCAGGGCCTCGGTCATGGTCGTCTCCCGGACACTTCCTTACTCCGCTGCCAGTGCAATAAGCTGGCAGCCACCCATCTTTCCACGTACTAACGGGGGTGCGGAAGCGGAACCCCAATACCTTACCTTACTTCTCCTATCTACTTTACGCCTAATCCTTCCTATTCCCGATAACCCAAAAAAAAAGCAATGATGGATATCAACGGTAAAAACCCTCCTCTCTTCTTCTTCCTCTTTCCGGCTCCCACTGCAACCTTTCCCTTCATGATTGCAGTTACTAGCCTTGCAGCTAACCTTTCACCAAAAGTTGAATCTGATGACTGCACACGCTTCCAAGCCTTCTCTGCGAGAATCTTATCCGCTATTTGTCTTGAAGCGGTGTCCTTATTCTCAGCGTACGCGAGGTCGTGCTGTTTGCAAGCTTCGTCTAATTGGTTAATTCCGGGGTCTCCTCTTTTTAGACGTTTTTCCAATTTAGTACCAGGCCCGCAATATCTATATCCAGGTAAGTGAGCTTCAAAGGGGAGCGAATCAATTATGGAATTAATAATTCCAGAGCCACGCTTATACTGCAACGACCTCCCTCTCTTAGCTCTCATGATATACTAAACGAGTAATTGCATGCATTAGCCCTTTTATATCATTGCAGTCAATCATTAACTACTTTTACATCCGGTAATATATAAACATCGCCCATACATTTTATAAGTTAGTTGTTAACATGGAGCTTGTTAAGCAGCACTGCTCTCTACCTATTCAGGTAGAGAGCAAATTCACTTTGAAAGTGACTTTAGAAGTGATCGTCATGGCAAGTTACTTCCACCTAATGTCAGATCTCTTATTTTAGGGAGCTCCAGTGCAGGGAAAACAAACGTATTACTCAATATGGTACTCCATGAGAATGGACTACGTTTTGAAAATTTGTATATTTATTCAAAGTCTCTCTATCAACCAAAGTACCAATATCTAATTAAAGTGCTCGGAAACATCGAAGGTATAGAAGTGAACACCTTCGACAACGGGGATGATGTCTTGCATCCTTCTGAAGTCGAAGAAAATTCAATCTTTATATTTGATGACGTCATCACTGAAAAGCAGGAAAAGATAGCATCCTTTTACAGTATGGGTAGACATCGAAATGTCGACTCTGTATATCTAGCGCAGTCCTATGCTAAAGTTCCAAAACATTTAATTCGCGATAATACAAACATGATAATACTCTTCAGACAAGACAATTTAAACTTAAAGCACATTTACGAAGATTATGTAAATACCGACATGACCTACAATGAATTTAAAGATCTATGTAAGAGCGTTTGGGAGAGTGTATCAGAAGGAAGACTCTTTGTTGTGATAGTTCCTGAATTTCACATGAATGAGGGGCGATATAGGAATGGTTTTGATGTATATATTAAGCTCGACAAAAAAGAAAATGATCATTCGTAGTTAACCATGAGCATCGATAGGTTCGGTTCTCAGAGAACTGGTCCAGTTAGAAGAGTGTTTGATCGTTTTATCATAAATAGAGATGTCAAAGGAAACTATCAATTCAAGAATAAGAGATTGTGCAATGTTCACGATCCTGAAGATAATCATGATGCCTCCAATAAGAATTATGTGGATGCTCTCGAAATTAGGATGCATGATTCCTCTCAGCAAGCTGCTAACAATGTTGAGGTTATGGCTAAGACCCTGATCGGTGAATTGATTTCAAGATATATCCTCAAGAGAGATAAGGAAAATAACATCGTGATTGATAAAGTTAGATTGAAAGTATTGCTAGATCCTGTTCACGATAACGATGTTGTGAATAAAACGTTCATCACTGGATATGTCAATTCACGCACGCAGTCGAGAGATGGTAATGGTAACATTATATTCGACAATAAGAGAATCACTGATATAGCAGATCCTCTCGGAAATACGGATGCTGTAAATAAAAGATATGCTAGAGCTATGATCATTAGGAAATCGAACGAAACGCGACAGCAGTTAAACAGGTACTTACCAAAGGAAATCGAGATGCAAATAGGTAAGAAGCTGCTAGACATCTGAATAAAACTACGAGTAAAGTGGATACTCTAACAACCTCTACAAAAGACAGAGTGGATTCTGTAATGGACTCTATTAAACAAGTTACCGCAGAGCTTGATAAAGAAAAAACAAATCTTCAGAATCTTTGCAATCAGAAAATTAGTAATTTAGAAAAGTTAGCGATGAATCGAGTTTCAGATTTAGAGGCTACAGTCGGGCAGTTAAAGACAGACGTTTTGAATACTCTCAAAACTGATTGCTGCAATGATAAACTTAAGAAAGTGGAGGAAAATGTAAATATGATGATGGACGCCTACAAAAGTAATGTGCAGCAAATGACGAGTCAGAAGCCAGTCAGAAGAATCAGTCAGAAGCCAGTACGCTAATACGGCAATCTTTGCTGAAGCGTTCAAGACACATAAGCAGGAACATAAGAAAGAAACCGAGCAACTGAGAACTTCGATAGAGATGTTAGCTAAGGCTATCGATACGATGAGAACTCAAGCTGAACGCAGACTATAAATTGAAGGTAATCGTCTATTTTCACATCATTTGTAAGATGGATAGTGAAAGCATAAGACTTAAAGAGTCTGTAGCCGAGCATACCAGGGCTGTAAAAGAAAAACTGAGAGCTCTAAAAGGTCTCAGGTTTGAGACTCAGCATGTAATGTCCGAAGCTTTGAAGCCTGTAACCGCTCCCCTCAAGGATATTTTGGACACTCAACGAGGGTTGATTGTGAAGACCGTCAAGAATGAAGATGGTGATTCTACAAGTATTTTTACTTACCTTCAACACGTTCGCTCAAAAGACAAGGATCGCATTGATACATTGTACGGTGTGAGATATCAGGATGGAAGTTATATGCTTGGAAATAAAGATATTCATTTTATAAATAATCAAATATTGATAGGTGATGAAACGTATAAGTCTACCGCCGGTTTGACGGAGCTCATCTTAAAGCGAGCGCCTCAGATTTCTGCATTCACCTGTGAAGACTTGGAGACGTACGCTAAGATTATGAAAAGTACTTTTCTTCATAGAAGTGGTTACACCAGACACGGTCGTTTGAAATCTGGTAAATCGTATAAATACAAGAATATAATACGACCCTTGCTCAATACACATTCAGGTCTAGGACTGGCATGGAAGGAGCATAAGCCTGATAAGGAGGTTGACTACGTTTTCTGGAGAAATCCTAACACATTAGTGAATAGACTGAAGTTACTTATTGCTTCGAGGGACGCTGGTAATAACAGTCACGCTCAAGAGATTGAGGAAATTATCCTGGAGTTGAAAGCATCCAAAATTATAGCATGACCACCAAACAGAATATCGCCAGAGAGCTTCACGGATCGGCGAGGAGGAACTATTTACGACGCAAAATTATCAGCAAAGGTATGAATGATTTATTACAAATTGATTTGATTGAAATGATACCATATGCAAGAGTGAACAAAAATTTCAAATACATTCTGATCGCAATCAACTTTTACTCTAAAATGGCATATGCAAAACCCTTAAAGGATAAGGGCGGAGTTAATGTTCCAAAGGCTATGGAGGATATATTACAAGAAATGGATGTCCCTCCCCGGAATATTCAAAGTGACAACGGGAAAGAATTTTATAACAAGTTTTTTAAACGATTAATGTTTAAGTATAATATTAACCACTACAGCACCTATACCAATGTGAAGGCTGCGGCTGTTGAACGTTTAATTCGAACCTTGAAGAATATGATGTACCAAGAGTTTTTAGTCCAAGGCTCATACAAGTGGCTAGATGTTTTACCTAGAATCCTTGTAAAGTACAATGATACTTTTCATTCAATTATCCGCATGAAGCCTAATGAAGTGAAAAACAACTATCTTCTTCTGACTGTGTATAATTATAATCAAGACCGAAGAGAGAAGAAGGCTTCAAGGAAGTTTAGTGTTGGTGATTATGTCAGGATATCTAAACATAAAGGACATTTTGAAAAGGGTTATGAATCTAACTGGAGCGTTGAAATCTTCAAAGTATTTCGCGTGAATCGTACCAAGCCTACAACATACATACTAAAGGATAGGAATGGTGAAATCATAAAAGGTGGCTTTTATGGACATGAACTAAAAAAGACTAACTATCCTAACACATATTTAGTAGAAAAGGTTATACGTAAACGTGGAAACAAAGTTCTTGTAAAGTGGTATGGTTTTGCAGATACTCAATGGATTGATAAAAGGGATTTGGTGTAATGTATGAAGACTTAATGAAGACCAGTTTTTATGATTGTAAAATCATGAGTATTTTTATTTTAAAAAATCCTTCATATTTTTTCTTTTTTTGAGGGAAAAACGTAGGCACTTAAAAACCCTCGCATACTTTAAATGAATATATACAATATCATCATTAGAGAGAAAAATTATTATATAAAAACCCTCATACACAATTTAAATGGATATATACAATAACATCATTAGAGGGAAAATTAATATATAAAAACCCTCACATACTTTAAATGAATATATACAATAACATCATTAGAGGGAAAAATTATTACATAAAAACCCTCATACACAATTTAAATGAATATATACAATAACATCATTAGAGGGAAAATTATTACATAAAAAACCCTCACACACAATTTAAATGAATATATACAATAACATCATTAGAGGGAAAAATTATTACATAAAACCCTCACATACTTTAAATGAATATATACAATAACATTATCAGAGGGAAAAATTATTACATAAAAAACCCTCATACACAATTTAAATGGATATATACAAAATTCAGATTGAAAAAGTAAAAAACAAGATATCTTCAAATATTTACATTATATACATATTTACAAGTTTAGGCACTAGCAATCACCAGGTCTAAGGGAATAATGGCCCCACGCTAGAATCTTATAGCTTCCTTCCATCAACTTCCTCTTATCGTCACCCCCCTTCAATGCCAATTTGTTTGTCTCAATGGTGTTAATTTTGTGGTGTTTACTCCGAAATGTTTTTTGTACCGAATAAATTTTTAGGCTATGGTCTTTTAAGCATTCAAAATAATGGCCGAAATTGATTTTATCCATACCTGCCCTGGTGATGCCCTTAGCTTTCTTAATTGTCTGCCCTCCGTATCTGTATGCGTATAACTTTGCTCTTATACCGACATACTCCTCCATAACCAAGCCGCCCAATTCATCCTTGAACAACCCAATATTTATCCTGTTGGCTTGCTTAATACCATATGCATTATCCTTTTCGAAGTTTGAAGTGTCGAAATATTGGGGGTTCTCCCTGATGAATTCATAGATATCAGAACTCGTTTCAAAAATAAACGAGTCTGTATCCATGTAATTCAGCAGCAAGTCTTTTAAATTTGGTTTCATGATATTGTAAAAGAAGTCATACATGATAAATTTTGAAATGTCCAAAATTGCGTGTCCTACGTAGATTGGTTTGTTCATATGCACTTCCTCTCTGCCCAGTTCGATTCCTACAAGATTTTCCTCAAAAATTATGGTGCGTAGGTAAGTGCTGCGTGCTATCAACTTCTTTGCCTGTTCCCAGGTTCCAACTATTTTGAAATCAGTGTATTTTCTCACATTCTCTATAAATTTTCCATATACGGCGTTATTCATTTTTTTCCATAGGTTTTGCCCGAATTTTGACTTTTCTTGTGCTCTCTTCTCGGTGTTGACGTCGATATATGTCTTCAACCAGTTAGACTGGTCGTAGGACACCACTCTGTGAATACGTCTCACAGTTAGACCTTGCTCGATACACTGCTGCATCACCCTGTAGTGCAAGACATATTTGCTTTTCTGTTCTAATGTCGCAAGCAGTTTCTTGTATTGGCCATTCGGTGGTGTCGCGCTCTGTGGGCAGAAAGGAAGCTCGTTATGGGCGTCGTGGATATGGTCGGGGTATTCGATATCAGCCTCTAGCACATAGCCAGTCTCTGAGTCTTCTTTGATTTCAGCGAAGTTTATGCTGTCAATTTCTTCTCTGGTGAGCCATTTCAGATTCTTGTACGGGAGGGCAGACCCCATAGAAGCTCCATATAAGTTGTTTATGTCCCAATAGAACAGGTGTTTAACAGGAGCATGCTGGTCAAAGTTGGACATGTATCTGTGGTTAGCTTTGGTATAGCCCTTCACCACTGCACAGTCCACCTCTAATTCCCGATTCAAAAATTCCAGCATGCTCTTGTCGGATATCAAGGAAAGTTTCGCCTTTGTTATCTTCAACATAGCGTCAAAGGCGAGTCCTGGTAATGTATAAAACCATGCTGGGTCAAGTTTATACATTCCCGGGATGAGATCTCGAAACTTTTCGAAAATATCCGCCAAGAGCAGTATATCTGTTTTCAGGTATAGATCGCTGTATTCTCTGAGATTCCGGATATTAAAGGTATCCCAGACTTTTACAGCATGCCTGTATTCCTCGTCGGTGATGTGACTGTCAGTGAGAGTGCTGTAGAAGGCCTCCTTCGGTGGTAGAGAAGTTTCTTTGAGAATGGCAAGGCTTGAAACATAATCATATGGAAATATTCCCTTGCTCTTCGCCAGCTTAAAATCCTCCTTAACAGGATATTCTGCCCTTGTTATTTTAAAGTCACTCTCCTCCAGCATGTCAGCCAGGCTGGACAGCTTGTCGTCAAGAAACTTAAAGCTGTCCAGAAACCTGAAGCTGATGTTCCTGTACCGTTTGCTAAACGCTATATACCTTTCACCACTTTGAGCGATGCACGATATGGGCTTATTATCATACGCCAGGCGCCTTATCAAGAAGTGGCTGTCATAATTAGATAGACAATGAAAAAAGATCGGTATGAAATCAGGGACCTTTCTATTTAAATTGCATCTATTATGAGCAGCACCCAGATATTTCCCTGTCACATGATCGTGATCCCTCACGCGCAAATCGCTCACAGTGAAAGCAGCAAGGCATATATGACACTCAGAGGCATTGTCAAAATTCTGTTGCTCTTCAAGGGTTAAATCCATGGGTTTAGGATTGGAATACACATCGATGACGTCATCAGCAATTGATTTTAATTGTTTGATAAAGTCATCGATGGCATTTGGACCTCTAAAGAGAAAGAATTTTGACAATACCTCGTCATGCCTACATACCACCTTCAAGGCAATAGATATTGCTTCATGCTCTTGAATGGTTCGGGTCCAACTCGAGTTGCTTGAGGGCTCACAAGAATGAACCTTCGCCAGAACAGATTCAATGTCTGCGTATATAACAAAAGGTACAGGAACGCTCTTGGAGAATGCTTTAAATTCGAGGTATTCATCCTGTTGAGGCATTTTAAGCAGTTGGCATTTCCCGCATCTTAATCGGTGCGTTTCCAGAGCCTTTTCATTGGTGCATCTCTTGAGGCATGCCTCACATGTCCATATTCTATGCTGGCGTTTCGTTACTTGACTGCTTACAAGTCTGGACAAGTCTTTAATTATACAGTAGTGGGACTTTTCCCTCTGCTCAATATATAACAGATAGGTATGGTGCTGCTTCTTTTCAGGTGTTTGGTATAGAGGAATAATGTTGTCATTCTCCTCCTCTATACCAAACACTGAAATGGATACTCCATTATTCTGCTTTTCAAAGCATTCAATTTGATGGAGGGGCACCGGAAATTCGATACCTTCATAATTGAATGCCTTGAAAAGCAGTTCAAAGGGGTATATTGTTGTTCTATATCCATGGTTACTAGCAGGGTATTTAGAGGCTAGCATACACCATGCAAAGCAGTAATTGTCTTTGTTCTGGATATTTATAACAGCATACTTATTCCTAATTTTCTGAGGTAGTTCAATGTATGAACCTGCGTGTAAAGGATCGTAGTGTGTAAAGCCCATCACCAGGCTGAGTATCTTTAACAAGGACTTCGACGATGCTCCCCCCTCAGATTTAGAAATGTTTTCCAAAATATCCCCCGCAATTGAAGAGAAGATCTGATTGAGATCGCTTGACGGAAGAATCAGTACAGGCTTAGAATTAAAGCCAGTGGAAAGACACTTCTCTTCATCAGGTTTGTGGATTAAATATTCAAGTTCCATGGAACAATGGATCTTTAATCCACTCCTGCTTTTCTGCAAAATGTTTTCCGCTTCTTTAATAATAAGCTCCTTGCACTCATCTAAAAAGACTCTTGGCTCGAGTATTTCTAATGTATTTTCTATTCTACTATTAAAAATACGTCCCTTGAATGCCGATTGGATGGTATTGCACTCCAGGCCCTGGCAATTGCTAGCACTAACCTTGGCTTTTTTTATTGTAAGCTGCTCCCTCCCATCCGATGTCGGTCCTCTCTTTCCATTAACAGGTTCTACATCATTGGATGATGATGAGGAGGAGGTTGACGGTGCAGCGGCTTCATCGTTTGCGCCTGAGGAGGTCGATGGTGCAGCGATTTCATCGCCTGCGACTGAGGAGGTTGATGGTTCACTGTGTATAACTTCCTCCAGAGTGTCGAGCGATGAGGAGGCGGACTGTGCAGTGGTCGAGTCTTCACCAATCTCCGGCGATGCTGACCCCTGTGTTGCTAGGTCCATAGGCTGGCGTCCAGCGTCACCCAGATCATTTCCTGGAATAATAATATTAGTAATAATATACAATGTGTAAAAGAACTTCATAAAATGTTGAAGGATTCTTACCGTTCGACTGTTGCTGCACACATATGTCAGACCCCCATCCCTGCTGATTTGGTATAGGGAAGGTTGATGGTACAGCGCTCGCGTGTTCAGTGATACCACCCCCGAAATAAAGTCCACTTCCTGGAAATATTAATATTAATAATAATAATGATAATAGTATATAATGTGTAAAAGAACTTCATAAAATGTTGAAAAACATTCTTACCATTCAGTGGTTGCTGCATGTACGGGGCAGGGTCCCACCCCTGCTGATTTGGTGCAGGGAAAGCGTGTGGTGCAGAAGGCGCGTGATGAACAAACCCGCCTCCGAAATAAAGTCCACTTCCTGGAAATAATAATAACAATATTAATAATAATATAGAATGTGTAAAACAACTTCATAAAATTTTGAAACATATTCTTACCAGTCGGTGGTTGCTGCATGTATGGGGCAGGGACCCGAGCCTGCTGCTTTGGCCCCATGAAGGCTTGGAAGTCTGGTGGTGCCTGTGCAGCGGACGATGGTTGACTCATCCCAAAATAAAGTCCACTTCCTGAAAATAATAATAATGATAATATTAATGATAATAATATAGAATGTGTAAAGCAAGAAGTTCATAAAATATTGAAAAAACTCTTACCGTTCGGTGCTTGCTGTATGTATGGGGCAGAGCCCCACCCCTGCTGATTTGGTACCAGGAAGGTCTGGAAGCCTGGGGGTGGCGGTGCAGCGGTCGCGAAGCCTGGTGGTGCCGGTGCAACGGTTGCGAAGCCTGGAGGTACCGGTGCAGCGGCCGCATGTTGAGCGATGCCGCCTCCGAAATGAAGTCCACTTCCTGGAAAAAATAAATAATAAGAAGAAGAAGAAGAATATTAATAGTATAGCATGTTTAAGTACAGAGTTCTAAAGAATCTATACGCTATACGTGAAAAATAGATGTTTTAAACACATGTGTGAAAAATACATGGTATTCTGGGAGACCGAAAGAGTTATGTGACTGCATATGTGGTGAGAAACTCCCCTTAAATATATCCTTTTCTCCTTATACAATCCAGAACTCTATGCTGTCGTAGGTAGGTCTTCGTGTGCTAGAATCGCCCTTGTATACCTACTATTAAATAATTTTCAGTTACAATTGTTCAAACCTGGTCTGTAAATTCTTACCATTCGAGTGTTGCTGCATGTACGGGGCAGGGCCCCATCTATGATGATTTGGCACCAGGAAGGTTTGGAAGCCTGGTGGTGCCGGTGCAACGGTCGATGGATGACAGACTCCGAAATAAACTCCGTTTCCTGGAAATAATAATAATAATATTAATAATAAAGAATATGAACAAGAAGTTAATATGAATTGTTACATTAATTTTTTTAAACTCTGAAGAATGCTTACCATTTGGGTGTTCGGGTGCCTGAATCATGACTATTTGAGGAACGATCCTGCAGCCGGTGGCGGGTATCCTGCTGGAGCTGGATGTACGCCTCAGCTACGTTAGCAGAACTGAATGCTGAAAACGTAATTAATTTACGCGTTAGATTTTTATTTATTTATTTACTTATTTTTTAAGAAAAGTTATATTATTAAGTTAATTTACTTTATTGCGAATAGCTTATACAGGGAAAATGTCGATGTATTTTTAAACACCTGAGAAATTTCTATGACAAAATAAAGCACTTGTATTATTCGACACACTCATGGAAAATATCTCTTTTTAACGTGATGGAAACAGACTGGAAGTTTTTACTAAATAAAATGCACAAGAGGAATGAAACATTAACTGATGAATGTTCGATCAATGCATGCAAACATGAAGTCCCCGGATCGATTACCACCGGTTACCCTCGGAAGAATATTTATACAGAACATTTTTTATTCGATCCGTAGGGTATTCAAGTAATTGTATTTTGTCTAGAAAGGAATATAATTCACCCTGTGAAATCCTGTATTTAAATATCTGGAATAATAATTACTCAACAAGATGAATACTTAACTAAATTGTTCACATTTTTGAGAATTCGCGCAGTTAGCTATTAAATGTAGAATAAGCTTGCCTAAAATGAATACTTAACTAAACTGTTCACATTTCAGAAAATTTAACTGTCTAGCTATTAACTTTTAGAATGCTCAGCTATTTACAAATAAAGGTCCGTAATTAAAAACAAGAACGCAAATATAGGTTATATGTACTAAGTAATAAGTTAACTTTTTAATGAAAATGAATTGGTGATACAACTTACCAGACATGATGTTCGATGAAATTTCACGTTGAAAGAATAAAGTTTGCAGAGTGCTTAGATCGCTGTGTTCTCACAATACTGTGAATATCATTGGAGAAGCTGCTGCTTTTATATCATTTCCTCCGATAAAAGCTGAAGGGGTGAGAGTTGTGATGGTATATAATACAACGATTTTGATTGGCTACTCCAAACATTCGAGTAGAAGGAGAGGGAAATGCTTGCCTCGCACAGTGACATTTCGTAAGCAAGCCTAAACCTGTTATGGGGAAATCCAACATCACGTCATCTCTCCTTAAGGGAATGCTTCTGCATATGACTCTAGAAAATTTATTTTATTTTTTAATGACATATGTAGTATTCATCGATCAGCGATGCGTTTTAATATCGTATGTAATATTTCTTTCCAACATCTGAATTCTTCATATCACTCTCGCCAAATCATATTTCTTTGTTTAACATCGCGTAAAAAAGTAATTTTTGATATCATGCATGGCAATTCTTGTATGTGAGTATTTAAATAATGACAAAGATACATTCGAATACTTAAGTACAGAATCTATACAGTACGCCTTTAATTATAATTTCAGCGTAGAAAATATTGCTTCTCACCGTTTAATTTTCCTAACGCTTAATACCGTATGTAATATTTCTTTCCGCCAATCTGAATTCTGAATACTTTATTCGCAATACTTTATTGAAAGAAATAAGAGCTATGAAACTTAATCATTAATTATCAGGGAAAAAATTGTCTAGATTTGGGTTTTTCCACAGTTTGTGATGGAAATTCTACGCCAAGCAATTAGGAAGCCTTTCAAGCTAAAAGGTATTTACATTGAGTGTCTGGGGTTTTTCAGAGCACTTAGGAAAACAATTACTGACATTGTTCGCTAATGACTGTATACAGATCCGGGATGCAATCTTAAAGTCTATTAATGTGTTTAATGTGGTGAAAGCGTCTAACGTTGTCAGCTAATGTGTGTATACATGGACATTACCGTTATCCTCAGACAGAAGTAGGTTGCGGGGTTTTTCATTACATGCCCGGCTGTTGTTCGCTAATGTGTGTATACATGGATATTACCGTTATCATCAGACAGAAGTAGGTTGCGGGGTTTTTCATTACATGGCGGACTGTTCCCGTGAGCGTGCTACTTTTACACACATATACGATGACGACCACTTGCGCTCGAGCCAATTCATATACAATTAATTAATCAAAAAACTTAATTGCTCGAGGAGCATTAGATATGCAATGTGCGGCATTAGTAGTCATAAAATGACAATTCTTTTTGTTCAATAATGTTTGACGAACATTACCTAGTCAATTCATATACAATTAATTAATCAAAAAAACTTAATTGCTCGAGGAGCATTAGATATGCAATGTGCGGACATTAGTAGTCATAAAATGCCAATTCTTTTTTTCAATAATGTTTGACGAACATTACCTAGTCAATTCATATACAATTAATCAAAAAACTTAATTGCTCGAGGAGCATTAGATATGCAATGTGCGGGCATTAGTAGTCATAAAATGCCAATTCTTTTTTTTTTCAATAATGTTTGACGAACATTACCTAATTGATTTGCCGAGGGGCGGCAGGCATCGAGAAAATCATTCCCTACCGCACATCTCAAGACAGGACGCTTCGGCACGCGACCAGAACGCATGGGGGTGGGGTAGGACCTGTCGGCATTAGGTAAGGCCACAAAGCGAGGGGGCGGGGGCTAGCAACACCGAGTCTGGCGGTATCTAAGACCTCAAAGGGAGCCGGCGGGAGGTGGCAACACAGAACAAACGATGTCGATTATATCTTATCAATTGTGCCGGCATCAGTAGCGCTCAAACACCCACATTCATTAGCGACGAGCATAATACCCCCTTGTTCTACACCACAAAGGGAGCATCATTAACCAGTTTTACCACGTATATCCATTAGACGTGTCATTAGCGGGTTACACATGTTTACATATGTATTACCACGCATATACATTAAACGGGTCATTAGCGGTTACACATGTTTACATGTGTTTACAGATGTCGATTATATCTTATCAGTTGTCGGCATCTTCCTTTGGCTCTGAACATACATTATAAATCTACTAGCACAATTTAACGTCATTGCTCGAAATGTTTCTAGTGGGAGTTGTCTTGTATATGCCCATCACGTGCATACTTCCAACTATTGTGTTTAACGGCGATTACAGCGTTAGGATAGGACAAGAACGGCAGGGGGATTTGGTACTTACACCTACGCAGATTTTTTGTGCCTAGACCCTTGACGGGGCGCCTCCGGGAGGGAGGGATGAAGTGAGAGGAGACAGAGGGCGGCCGGGCCAGGAGGCACGACAGGCAGAAGTGAGGGTCCCTACCATTTACAGATTTGAACTCCCGGGTGGTGGCTGGTGCAGCCGGCTCCCCTATCCCCCTGTGGGCTTACACATTCCCTGCGGGGCCCGGTACCCGGAGACCGATCGCAGTCCGGGGGACGAAGTTTACTCAGAGCATTCTTTTCCCCCGCCATGCACACGCCGATACCTCCCGCTGACACCTGTGCCCTGAAAGAATCCAAGCAAATGAAATGTGAAGTGAAATGATAATGAAGATGAAATAGAGGAACAGGAAAATTCGGGGGGTGTAATGGTCCCTCCCAGCATTCGCCTGACGACCCGGGGAAACTCCCGAAAAAACCTATGGGTCAGCAAGATCGGCCTCGAGAATCGAACCCACGAACTCCCGAATGCGAACCACACTCGTTACCGCTATGTGATGAAGCGTTACTTTCAGAAGCAGCTATAAAAATACCTGATCATCACTTTAGTGTAAACTTGAAAGACTGGTTGTTTAGAACTTTATAACGAAACATATGTTTATTATTTGGAACGATCCCTTCTCGTAACTGTTCCAAAATAACCATCACGTTATAGGGGATGTTAAAAAAAGTATTCCATATTTTTAGAGGAGGAAGTGTGGACCAAAACAAGAAACAAATGTCTTGTAAACATGCGCTCTAAAATGCATACCTTAAGAACTACGAGCACATGCTCTTCTTCGCTACTGTGAAACATCTCTTCTACTGCAAGCTCTTTACTGTTATGTATGCAGTAAACAAATGAGGACACATTACTCCGTTACTGCGAAATAGCATAGCTTCTAATGTTATCTGGTTGCGATTACATAAAATCTGCACTTTGGAATCATCGCTCAGTATGGTGCCCGTTCATAGTAAGGCATGCTTCTGTCGACGTCTTAGGGAATCACGCACTCTGAAAGACTTCAGATTAGTCACGGAAGCTCTGGCAGGCATTGATGGCGCCTTCCTGTAGTGTTTCTACATCATTAGTGGGGTTGCATATGCCAAAGATTTCAAGATAAAACTACAATGTTAAAGCATTTCACAATCCTATCAAAACACAAACTGATTGCATTGCACTTACCCAGAACTGTGTATACAGTTTACAGTAATAACTCTAACTTATGTTTGCCGCATGCTGTATCCATGGAAAATATCAGAGTAATGTGTCCTCATTTGTTTACTGTCTGCTGTATATAATAGTAAAGAGATGTTTCACAGTGCCCTTACCTCTTAACGTATGCATGTTTACTGGACATTTTTCTTGTTTTGGTTCACATCATCACCTCTTAAAATATGGAATACTTTTTTAACACCGGGTATTTCCTACCACACAACCGACGAGAAGTAGTGAAAGGGCTAAACAGACAAATCTATGGAAGTTCGCAGAGTGGCTAACCCTCACAAGTATGTTAAGAGCGTCCAAAGCAAGCGTTTGGAACCAAGGTAACCAAGAAATATTTTTTTCTCGTTAAACGATTATGTTACGGTACCTGAGAGAAGTGTTGATTTGAATAATTTGTAGTAATTACCATAAAATCATAAATGTAGTGATTAACTGCGCTATGGGTATTCATTCTCTTGAGCAGAGTAAAGCAATGAGCCTCATAAATAGGCTTGTAATTTTGGAGACCAATAAAAAGAGATGCCTGCATTACGGTATACAAACCGCTAACTTTACTCTGTGAAGGCGTAAGGAGTTGGTCCAATCCTGTTTTGAGGACTAAAGGCACGCCCATCCCTCAAGGGGTATTTTATCTAAAAACACTGCATTCCACTTAATCTGTCCCGTAGTTTACAAGCCTAACATTTTCTGTAAAATAAGTTCTATTAACCCTACCTAATTGCCCACATATTAATTCCATAGTGTATAACACGGTGTAAAAATGTGCCTTAAGCCTGCCTCAAATAATTATTAGAAATAGAGACTGTAATTAACGTAGTGGATATTAAAAGTTTGGTAACAAAGTACACTCAAAGAGTTAATCAGTTAACCGATGAATAAAAAATTATGACTAGAAGTTTCACTTCATTTGAGATGCGCCTTTTAACATTAAGGGTACCAATCTGTGAATTTTCCAAAACTCAAAGTACTCTACTGAGTTTTAGTACCTTTTACCACATCTTATATCGGTATAAAGAAGTGCGGTTGCTAATTTTTGTACATACATATTAGGTCATTCCTGGATTATGCATTTTAAAACTAAAATTAAAGTTGGTTTACAAAAAGTTCTCCTTAGGATACAATTTTCCTAATTTGAAAACAACATTTCTGACATATGTTACTTATTGGACTAGCAAACAAGTTTGCCAAGAAATACACTTTTAAATTATGTGCTTTTTAAACAATTTTTGTTCCCATGCTTTTGCAAGAAATACGTACTTATCAAACCCGGGAGACGTAACACTGTTTCGATAGCATAAACTGTTTCCTAAGTTTCACTCTAAAACTTCAAAATTGCATCGTAAGGAGTATTTTAAACGCTGAAAAATGTCTAAACTATTACAGCCGAGAAAAACGCAATGGCAAAATCGCTCATATTAACTACCCTGATATTCTACACTATTTTATGTGTTTGTCATAAAATAGTGTAAATTTTTACTTAAAATGCATCATTTAGAAATTGATTAGCATATGTGCATTAACGTTTACAAAAACACTTAAAGATATTTGGAAGAAAAATTAGAAATATCACAACAGCCTCACACACGATACAACCCTCTTCGTTCAGGGTTATTTAAACCGTTAAGAAAGTCCCGCATTTTCACTCCGATATCAATAATATTTACACGAAAACTTTTCTATGGAATCGAAATTAATAATACCTACCTTCAAACACCTAAATTGTCATTTTTGACCATTTTTGTCCAATTTTCACGGATCGGTCTCCCTAAGTTTGAAATCAGTGGCTTCAAAGAAATTGTCCCCATCATTTAAAGAGTGCCTATTAAGAACCGTGATAAGCGACATGATGCGCATTAGGCAGAAGTATCGTATCATCAGGAAAATGTATTTTATTACATAACACCTTTTGTTCTCTCTTTACGGGGCCCCAAAACTCGAAATGGAAGCTTTTGTCCCTCCTAATGCTCTCCTTGGTATAGCTGACAGGTAGAAACGTGGAAAGAATTAGCTACTTAAGAATTTTTCGACCGATCGCTTTATCGCGTTTCAGTATATGAAGATGTAGTAAAATAGTAAAACAATAACCACCACATAAAAACAGCGGAGAAGGCAAGAAAAAGCCTTATATCCTAGAGAAAAGAGGAAGGAGTTATGTAGCTGTAACTATCCGGTGGCTTCAGGTCAAATTCTCTTGTAAACGAAAATTTTCTCCCGCGCCGAACCCTCATTCCTTCAGGAAAGGACGCTCTGCATTAGGAAAACAGAGAAGAAGGATGATCAACTAAATCAACTGATGTCACTAAAGATTTGTCCGTTATGTTTGTGTTCTCTTCGATAGCACTAGTTCGCTTCTCTTCATTTTGAGATTCTGGAGTTAGAATACAGTGCTTTTCCTTGACACCGGGCCACCGCACGGCGGCTTGCGCGCAGACCGCCTCACGTTGTTATATTTATAATTACAATTACAATGATAATAAGCACATACCTTATCATAAGAGATATTGGAAATGTTATCCTTCTCTATTCACACATTTCTAGCGTCTTCTCAGGAAATTTATATTCACACTCGAGAGTTCAAAATCCGAAATTGAGTGAATTTCTAGCCTGATGTTTTCTCTTATTTCTTACAATGTATGGATTTCGTTACGGAGAAGATGCCAGAAATATGCAGATAGAGAAACATATTTCCAACCTCTCTTATGATAAGGTATGTGCTTATTATCATTGTAATTGTAAAAATGAGAACGTGAGGCGGTTGGGGAAGCATTTTAACTGTTTCGACGGGAGACCAAGTTGCGAGTCGCCGTGCGGTCGTCACAGTGTGAAGGACAAGCACTGCAATTACTCCCGTATAGAAGAAAGATTATATTTATTAGGTTTATCTGGTTATTCGAAACGTACAAGAAGGTTTTCCCATGCGTCGCTTAACGTCAGTAAACGTTTTTATTCGTACAGTCATGCGAATGCGACTAAAAGCAACGTTGACTACGCAAGCAGCAAGAGAGAGAGGCCAGTCACTGAAAATGAAGATGTCGTACAGAAGGTGCTCCATCCTACACGTGGCAAGGACAGTAAACGTAAGAGATTATTATTATTATTGAGTACTGTTTTCGTACATGATATCGATATCTAATTTTATGCTTTGTAGGTCAAAGAAGAGCATTTCATGATATAAGTGTTTCAAGATCACCCTTACAAAGAACTTTTAAGAAAAGGGAGTGACACCCGCATAACATTCACCTCAACCAACATCTCCACAACAATGACTTTGCCCGAAGAGTTAATTGTTGTACGAGAGTTAGGCAAACTCTTGTTGACATCCCTGACATTCTTGAAAATGTTCTCTGGAGCGACGAATGCTATTTCAGCAAGGATGCCACATGCACCACGGGGCCTCTCACATTCCTCACTGAGTTCCAGATGCTCACATACAAACCAATTAGGGCCTAAACGTCAGATGTGGTATTCTTGGGGACAATGTCATCGGTCTGTCTTTCTCCCATTCAGATTTAGAGGACCACGGTACATATTTGGAATACCTGCCAACTGAGCTGCAGGATTTTTTTTGACGAGATTGCAGTGCGACTGGCTGTACAAATTGGTTTCAACACAATGGTGCAGCACCTCACTATTACGAACCTGTTATGATCCATTTGAATCTAGGGTACTCTGGACGCTGGATCGGCCAAGTTGGCCCCTTATCTTAGCCATCAAGATCTCCTTATCTATCCCCACTAGAGTTTTACTTTTGGGGCCACATCCAGAACATCAAACGGATCCCCTTCAATGTAGAAATCTTACGTCAAAGGATCGTTGAAGCATGTTAATCGATCGCACCAGCGGTTCTCAGAAACGCCCATATGGATACACACAGATGGCTGAAATCAACAGAGGCAAAATTTTGAACACCTATTCTATGAGTGAAGTCAGCGTAACAGTAGCATTAGATGATTATAATGATGATGCTGATAATAATAGAAATATCTAACAATAATAACTATAATCAACAATAACTAACAACTACAAGCAATAATAATAATAATAATAATAATAATAATAATAATAATAAGCGAACTATTAATACCAGCGAAGCTTTACATACTATCATGTTTTTATGGTTTGCGTTACGGCGCTTTAATGTTTCTGATTTAACTCTACAAGGCGTGCAGTCCGTAAAAATAAATAAACTGCGTTTTGTTTATGGACGCTCTCTAACTGCTGTGGTCCTTAGCGTCCCATTCTACATTGGGGTGAAAGACGAAATTTTGCTCAGAGGTATCTTTATCAGGCTTGAGGTTAAATCTACGACACGGGACCACCAGCTTTACTTCCCTTCCGAAGGAAGCCATGCTAAGGATTTTTACGCCCGAAAAATGCATCGCCCTTCGCCGGGTTTGAACCCGCGACCTCGGGAGCTAGATTGTGCAGTCCGTAATGTTAGACAAGAACTGCGAAACACAACTAAAAAATGCCTTTAGTCGGATACTGATAGGTCAGATAAAGACTATTTAATTAGTTATCAATCTAAAAGATGAATTTATTCCCTCGAAAATAAAGTCTCTGTAACTAAATTGGAAAAAATTCCAACACCCTTTTCGGTCTATTTACACTGTTCTTGTCCATCATCACTGGCTCTACATTTTAGTTCAAGCCTAGGAACTGCCTCTCAATGAGCCCTCTTCGCCGATAAGCAAGAGAAGTAGAACTACAGTCGTACTAACGCGCCAGTTTCCCACTTACCTGCGTTTAGTTGGAATTGCCCCGTTGAGTTCTGCAACTCTTTTAACGCACGAAGGGATATCTACATACGTGGAATACGACGCTGTTGGTCCACCTGATATACAGGCTGTTTCGAAACGACACCGAACTTATATAACAATTTTATGGGTTATACTTGAACTAGTCCGAAGTTTGATATCGGAGCTTGGAACCTCTTTTACGTATGTTTTTATGTAACATTGCAAATTACATTAATTTGAGATTAGGCAGCGAAAGAAGCACTAATGTGATACCCACACACTCACACCTCAGAGGGTGCTCTTGGTAAGCACGTGCCATGAAAACAAACGGGTTTCTTCTTGTTCGTTATCAGCAAATCTGTCCTAGCTTTCAGGTAAAGGGGCAAAGGGCACTTACATACTCAGAAGACCACTTACGACTCGGACAGTTTCGAGGTTGCTCTTGAATGCGAAACATACGTATTTTTCCCTAACCACAAGTATCTTGTACTTAGGCAGCACATTCAAGCAATATGGAGCATTGTACGAACTGTAAAATGACGGATATGATTTTGGCATGTGGAAGAGCCAAAGGGAGTTCAACGACTGCACATCGGATGTATGAAGAACGATTTCCTAATCGACGTATCTCTCATCATGGAACATTTAGGACAATAGAGCAGCGCCTAAGGGAATTTGGTAGCTTTAGACCACGACTGTATGATGCGGGACGCAATAGATTCATAAGGACTGTGCCTTTTGAAGAGCAAGCTCTTAATAGAATTGCGGAAACAGCTGGAGTTAGTACGCGCCAATTAGAGCTTGAAGTGAACGTCGCTTATCTTTCTGTGTGGAGAGCGGTACATGAACAGCAATTGCATCCCTACCGTCCGTACAAAGTTCAGGCTCTTCAACCAGCTGATCATCTGCGAAGACAGGAATTTTGCCAATGATTGCTGGAGAAGTGTGATGCCCATCCCCATTTTACACAGTCATATTTATTCGCTGACAAAATGCAACTGACCAGAGATGGGCTAACTCCATTTTCTCGTGGGCATTACTGAACTGAAGAAAATCGTTGGTTTTTCATTGAGAGAAGACACCAGCATCGGTTTGGGATGATTCTCTGGGGAGGCATATTCTCAGATCCGCTTATCGGACCATACCTATTATCTGGGAATGTAGATGGGCAGAAGTATCTCACCTTTCTACGGAACTGTTTGCCAGAAATGTTGAATCTGTTCCTTTAAAAATAAGGCAGAACATGGTGTTCCAACATTATGGCGCCACTCCGCATTTCTTCACAATCATTTGGATACTGCATTCCCAAACAAATGGATTGATCGTGGTGGTCCCATCCCCTGGCCACCTCGATCCCCAGAACATACACCATAGGTCTTCTACTTGTGCGGGCACTTGAAATCTTTAGTGTATGCAACGCCCGTACAAACTGAGCTGGAACTGGTAGCCAAACTTCGTGCACTTCATGAGAAGAAGTGGGTTCAAACCCAGCAGTTTTGCGTCGAGTGCATAGGTCACAGTTACGAAGACGTCTTTGCTTAGAAACCGGAGGTCGGCAATTTGAACATTTACTTTAAGTTGTTATTAATGTAAACATGAAGAGAAATTCTTCCAGTACTCTAAGGCTATCATATATTTTCATCAATAATTTATGAAATTAGCTACATGAAGGATGTTACTGATTTAACTTCATAGCATTTTGTTACTATCCTAATAGTAAACGTTCAACAACTTACTGCAAATATCAACAAGAACTTGTTAAATGTACAAATGTTTCATTTAGTATAAAGACAGTAAAATAAACTTCTTGTCTCACTGCAAAAAGGATTTATTTTTGTTTAACTTTATCTACAATACTTTGCTAGTATGCTGATAGTACTCTTGTATCTGTTGTCTTTATCAGCTCTTTGCCTTCCTCCTGAAGATCACTAATGTCAAATTGCCTCTAAAAGTTGGTATTAGCGGGCTGTGTACCCCAGCTTATTTTCCTAGTGATTTCCGTTCATTCATTTTCTGTTATGGTGATGTTGGAATAATAAACAAATAACTAAAGGTATAGGTTCTTTAGCGGGGTTTCGTAAGACAATGAATCCCTTAATGTTAGCTCACCACAGTGCAGCATGTCGGTATGTTTACGAAAACGCCACCCAACCTACTTGTGTTACCTCCGATAGCGCCTTTGTTCCTGGGTAACTGCTTAATCCACGCTGACCATGAGGCGTTTTGTGTATCTTTGTTGGCGTTGAAAACTATATTTTCGTATCACATAGGATCTCGGTGGTTTTGTGACACCATGTGTATACAATACATATTATGCCTGAGACTACCATAAGGGGCCTTTTAGGAAACCTTTTTAAAAACCTGCAATATATGGAACAAAAATGATTTTAAAAAATGCAAGGTAAAATATTGTGATGCCCAAGGTTATGGGGAAGTTCGGAGACAAACAAAGATATGTCGCACTCTCGCCCAGCGTAAACACCAGAGGTGCTATTGACAGATAACCAGAATCTTCTGGAACTTTCTTTCCCCCGCTTCCAGAACATGTGTCCAGATAGTTCTAGAATGTTCTGTGGAAGATTCGGTTGGTAATATAAGCGAAGCTTCTCGCGAGAGGAGTGAGTCAGTGAGTGAGTAAGCGAATTGGTGAGCGCGTTTCCGCTGCGATATCAAGTGCGCTTCTCCGAGCGAGTTCGTGATGACTGCCGTGACATGCAGCGAGTGCTACTGCGGAGCGAGAGATTGTAGAAGTCTTGTGTTCGACTCCCCGGTGGGTGAACCGTCCGAAAGAAGAGCCTACGTCAAGAGGAAAGTAAACTGACGGGGAAATTGAACTAGTCCACATTAGTGAAGTGACAGTGTAAATTAAGTGAATGTCGTCCTCCGTGGTGTAGTCGTTACCATGCTAGCCTCTAGTTCCCGAGGTCGCGGGTTCAATCCTGGCGGAGTGATGGATTTTTTTCGGGCGTAAAGATCATTAGCATGGCTTCCTTCGGAAGGGAAGTAAAGCCGGTGGTCCTGTGTCGTAGACTTACGACACGTAAAAGAACCTCAAGCCTCATAAAGAGGTCTCTGAGCAAAATTAAGATCTTTCACGCCCAATATAGGCAGAATGGGACGCTAAGGACCACAGCAGTTAAAGAGCGCCCATAAAACCCAATTTAACTTTTAAACTAGGTGAAGTCCCAGTAAAAGTTGAACCAGATCAAAATAGTGGCAGTGAGATCTGAAAAGCGACAGTTGAAAATTGGACAAAGTCCCAATCCCTTCAAAAGACACCGTTAGAACAAAAATGTTAAAAAATGCAAAGTAAAATAGGCTTGATGCCTTCAAAGGACATTGTATACAAATTGGTAAAATGTCCCATTTTATGCCCAATTTCTAAGGTATAGTTAGTTCGTAGCTAGAACTCTTACGTCATACAGCAGAAGGACAGCAAAACGTTCGAAAACAGAACGCATAATGATATAGTGACATACTACTACTACTACTAATCTCTTATCTCCGGAAGTATTCAAGGTGGTAATAAATAATAATAATAATAATAATAATAACCTATTTCTAGTTTTACAATGTACAACAATTTTTCCGGCACCCAAGAGTACAATTTTTAGTATCTTCTTATCACTTTTCTCCATTTTTGCCTGTTAGACCATAAATCTTCCTCAATTTCCCAATCCATCATTGCCCCTCTAATTCCTTGAATCCACGCAATATGCGGTTCTCCTTTTCTCCCCTTTCCTGGTGGCATCCACTCCATTATTCTTTTTGGCTAATCTTGCATCTTCCATTCTTTTAGAATTCCCATACCATTCTAATTGCTTCTGTTGAATAAAATGTAAAATTGAATTTTGAGAACTCACATTTTCTTTTATAACCTCATTTCTAATATTTTTTAGATATCCTAGCAGATCTCCTCCAATAATCCATTTCTGTTACCAATAATTCTATTTATTGGCAACAGAAATGGATTATTGGAGATCTGAAGGGATATATAATAATAATAATAATAATAATAATAATAATAATAATAATAATAATAATAATAATAATAATAATAATAATTTGTTTTCCAACATTAGGTTTATGTCATAAATGCGCAATTGCATGCTAGATACAAAAGTCAATAGCAACATATTCCTGTGAAGCAGAGGGGATTCAACACCGAACCAGGAATGAGGATATTGTACTGACGCCTCACGAGGGAACACCGCCGGGAGGGAGGGATGAGCTGAAGGGAGACACCGGGCGGCCAGAACCAAGAGTGACGGCACAGTAATGACAGGATGCCTACAGTTTCCAGATATAGATGCCCCGGCAGTCGAACAGGCCGACTGGGGACCCCACACCACACAGGGTCCAACGCCCCCCAAGGGGCGGTCTTTATACCCGCCAACCAGCCGAAGTCCGAGAGTTCACAGACAGCAGCCTTTTTCCCTGCCACGCTGCCACCACAGCCAACACTTACAACCCTGAAATAGACCAAATGTGGTGAAGGATGAATGAAATGATAAGCGGAACGAAATGAAAGGAAAGGAAATTCGGAGGATAAAAGAATCCATTCCAGCATCCGCATGACAACCCGGGAAAACCCCGAAAAAATCCGTGGGTCAGAGTCGTCGGGGATCGAACCCAGGACCTCCCAAATGCGGGCCACAGACTTTATCGCTTGAGCCATTCCGCTCGGTCGTGTACAGTATAGAAGTTATTTGTCAAATGTATATGTCTTATTCTTTGTTTAAAAATACTGATATCATTACTACTTCTTAGGTTATAAGGCAAGCTGTTGACTAATAACAGCAAAAATAACATAACTTTCACCTATACGAGAAAGGTTGTGTTTGGGAGTATCTAAATTAAACGTATTTCTAGTATCATGTAAATCGTGTGCTAAACTTTGTTCCCTACATTTACTATGTAAAAACAATAAATCGACTAAAACATAAAGGGAAGAAAAAGTTGTCATTCCAAGATTCCAAGTTATTTAAGACGAGTTACACGGTGTTCATAAGGGCCATATGATTTAATAATTCTCAAACTTTGTGTATGTATGCGCGCGCGTGTGCGTGTGTGTAAAACAAAAGCATTCTTAGTGCCATTCCTATTACCCCTCATTAAAATTCCATAATTCAAATGGGATTGGAGTATTCCATAATAGTAGAATAGATAGGGGGAAGCTGGCACACTTCTTTGGGCTTATATGGGAAAAGATAGGGAAAACGAGGGTAGATGCCAGATTGAGAGAGCCTTCAAGCAGAAAAATGTGTTTATATGGGAGAGATAGGGAATACGAGGGCTGATGCTAGGCTAGACAGGGGTTGAAGGAGGAAAATGCGTTTATATGGAAGAGATAGGAAACCGTGGAGAGGTGTTAGGCTAGACAGAGGTTGAGGAGTAGAGTATGATTTATATGAGAGGTATAGGAAAACGAGGAGAGGTGTTAGGCTAGACAGATACTGAAGGAGGAGGAATATGGGCTTATATACAGGAGAGATAGGAAACACGAGGGGAGATGCTAGACTAGACAGGACTTTAAGGGTAGAATGTGGTTTTATATGGGAGAGATAGCAAACCGAGGAGAGGTATTTAGGCTATCAGGGTTTGAATGGTAGAGTATGCGTTTATATGGAGAGACGCGGAAAACGGAGAGAGATCCTATGCTAAGAGAGAGAGTTGAACGAGAGGGAAGTATGTTTATATGGAGAGATAGGGAATACGAGGAGAAGTGCTAGGTTAGACAGATGTTGAGGAGTAGAGTATGGGTTTATATGTATGAGAGGTATAGGAAAACGAGGAGAGGTGTTAGACTAGACAGATACTGAAGGAGGAGGAATATGGGCTTAAATACAGGATAGATAGGGAATACGAGGGGAGGTGCTAGATCAGACAGGACTTGAAGGGTAGAATATGTTTTTTTATTTGGAAGAGATAGCAAACCGAGGAGCGGTTTTAGGCTAGGAGGGTTTGAATGGTAGAGTATGCGTTTGTATGGAGAGACGGGGAAAACGGAGAGAGATCTTATGTTAGGAGTGGGTTGAAGGAGGGGGAAATGCGTTTATATTTGAGAGGTGGGGAAAACAATGATAGGTGTTAGGGAGGTTAGTGTTGATGCATGTGCAATGTCCAGTCTTCTCCAGGGGAGCAGCATTCAACATTCAGCAAGTGAGCATATTTCACGGTTTGGGTGCAGCATAGTTGTGCATGATTTCACAGGTAATTCAGGTAGTATCATAGGTGTTTAGGCTAATTCAGATAGTATCACAGGAGGGTAGATTCCATGGTTTAAGTGAATGTAGCTCCATATGATTTCACAGATAATTCAGGTTGTATCATAGGTGTTTTAGGGTAATTCAGGTAGTATCATAGGGTGGGACAGATTCCGGGAGGCGGGTATAGCATAGTTCCTATGATTTCACAGATAATTCAGATAGTATCTTAGGTATTTAGGATAATTCAAGTGTTTAGAGTAATTCAGCTAGCATTACAGGAGGGTAGGTTCGAGGGGTTTGGTATAACATAGTTCCGTATTTCACACACAGTTCAGGTAATATCGTAAGTATTTGGGGTAATCAGCATAGTTTCACAGATACCCGTGATAAATTCGATCAGTGATTTGTATCACAGCTATTTAAGGTAATTGGAGGTAATTCAGGTTGTATCAAAGGTATTCGAGTCATTTTAACAGGTAATTCAACTAGTATGATTGATATTTAGGGTAAACCTGATAGTATCACAAGTGTTTGGGCTAATCTCGAGCAGGGATTCGTACCAGAGCTATTTAAGGTAATTTCGCATGCTTCAGGTAGTATGCCAGGTATTTAAGTCATTTAACAGGTAGTTCAGATAGTGTCACAGGTATTCATAGTAATATAGAGAGTAATTTAATTCTTTATAAACATTTCTTATCCAATGTTATAACCTTTTATATGTTAAACAGCGTCTGAGACGGAGATGGCTAAACAGTGTATAGGGTTACAGTGAGGGTATATAGAAGTAGCATAAACTAGTTCATCCGCATGGTAATGTTTTAGTCAGCTTTTGCGTTTTTGTATGGTTATATTTTTGACTAGGTGTATCGACTTTACCGGTTAATTAATGCTTTATTAAATAAGGATTGTAAGGGTAGGCGTCTCTCCCCTTTATCTAGGCTTGAAACTAACATTAGGATTTGATCCTAATGGCAGGATTAACGCCTCCCTTTCCATCTTCTTATTCTTATTTATTCATTAGGTGTCTGCTAGGTGTATACACAGCACATGGGCAAACTTGCATTTTTTAAATTGTAGACTCACGGAGAAAATCTTCATCTTCGGGTTACATTCTCTTAAGCACTGCTTGTAATGCTGTAATGCCCATTTGCATATGTCGTTATTCCATCCTCGGCAATAACTCTTTTATCGTCGTATGGAGTCAATGTAATTTTATTCACTTGCACCGTGCTAACAGCATGCTCTCGTGACAGGAACAGTTTCATGGGCGTTCTTATGATTTCACGGGTTTTAAGACAGTCTGTATAGCTGTCAAATGTAATGTACTGATTAATAGCACTACGTTTTATGTCTTTAATGTTTTTATCACCGAATCTTGAATATCCAATGCGTACATCTTAGGCCGTAGTCCAACAAAGCGTAGAATGATTTTGCTATTGGCCTCATCTTTAGCTTTCCCCAGCACCTTTTTCTTCTGAGTAGAGTGGCATATATGGTTGACAGGGTAATCAGGTTATCCAGATTCTCGAGAAAACGTAGCTTGTCCTGGTACACATCTTCAGTTGTCACACGATGAATGTATGAATCAGTATCCATGTATATAAAGCTTCAGGCTTTCAGCCCCATAGTATGGCAAAAACACGTCGTAGTGATAGCGGTATATTAATGTCTTGGAGATGTCCAACACACTCATACCGATGTATATAGACTTGAACACGATCTCACGAGAGGCCATATGTACAGCAGCTAGATTGGTAGCATATATTGTCCTATCGATAAACGTAGGCTTGGCAATCAACTTTTCCAGTGTCTTCTAATTTGTAACCAGTCGTATATCCATACGATTACGTATGTTCTCCATAGTTTTTCCAAACATGGCGTTGTTAAAGAGTTTGTAGAAATCCTTCTCAAAGACATTTGCTGCCTGTTGTCGTAGCCTGTTGTTGAATTCCACATAATGTTTTAACCACCGAGACTGTCGGAATTGTAGATCACGATGGATTTTTGTTAGCAGTGGTCCATGATTAAGAGCTTGCTTCAAAGTCATGTAATGTACTACATACTTCTTTCGAGGTCCAAGATGAGGTATCAGTTTCTTTGTAGATTATTACTGGTGCTTCATACACTCAGGCAGGAAAGGTAGATTGTTGTGTAGATTGTGAAGTTCTGCAGGATACTCGATGTCAGTTTCTAATATATATCCATGAGGATCATCTTCTTGTAGTCTTTCTAAGTCGATTTCTGCAGGTGTCACCCACTCAAATCCACCATAAGGGAGAGCGTGACACAGTGCCCAACCATATTGATTATTGGCATCCTCGTATGTAATAAATTGGGTTGGTCTCGACGGATCATACTTATCCATGTAGGCGTTGTTTGCTTCGGCATACCGGTGGAAACTTGACATAAACCTCCTCTTATACCAGATTCTATCATGAGTAATTCATCATAATCCTGTAACAATTCCAACTGAATTCCAGTATACAGCAACATGACATCCCATGTAAGTCCTGGAGAGGTGAAATAATGAGCAGGATCGACTTTGTGTGTTTTGAGGGTTTGATCTCTAAATGTCTAAAAGACATCAGCTAGGAAAAGTACATCTGAGGTTAAGTACAGCTCGCTGTACTCGCCCAGGTTTCTCACATTGAACAGCTCCCATACATTTCTAGCATGATTGCAGTCAGCATCACTAATTTCTTCTTCATTTAATCTATTGTGGAAGGAGTCCTTAGGAGGTAAGCAGGTTTTGTTCAAAACATCCCATGACGTGACGTATTCATAGGGAATAACTCCCTTACTAGTCATCAACTTCAACTTGTCTTCTCCGAAGTGTTTCAGTGTTTCAGGATACGGTGTTAGATTTTTCATCAGCTTATCCAAGCTTGTACTGAGAAACCGAAAGCTATCCACAAACCGAAGCTTTATATCTCCTACATACTTGGAGAATAATATATAGCGCTCTTTAGAGCTAGGAATTACTTCCACCCGCTCACGTGTACCTCCCAGCTCCTTAACAATGAAGCGTGAGTCATACCCACTGAGGTTGTGCATGAAGACTGGAATATATTTAGGTGTTTTGCAGGCTAAATTACATTCATTATATGGACTTCTGCGATATTCACCACTGTTGTGATCATGATCGCGTACTTTATAGTTCTCTTTAGTAAAGATTTTTCCACACAAGTAGCATGCTGTAGAGGAGTCGAAATCCTTTTGCTGTTGATCCGTAAGTTTCAGAGGCTTGGCAGATTTGTATATGTTATCAATCTTCTTTGCAAGGGATGACAGGTATTCCATACACTTCTGAGCAGCATCAACACTACGATATACATAGGGATGCTTAGGAAGACCAGTTTCGAGGTGTTCAACACTGGATAACCGCTTCACGTAAACACCGAAGCTCATAGGTACATGCTCTTGATAAGGGGTTGTATAGGAAGTTTCAGGATTGAGTATACACGTATAACATGGAGTGAGAATATTTCCAAAATCCGCATAGATGACATAAGGTACTTTCAGCATCCTCTCAACATTTTTAAACTGTACAATTGACTTCTCCTTGCTAGAAATAACTACCCTTGCAACATCACGTTGGTTACAGATGGCTACATGTTCTTGAAGTTTTTCCAGTCCATTTTGCCCATATCGATCATCAAAATGTGTAAAACAGCGCTTTATGCTTAGTTTTCTGACCTCGAATAAGCTTTTCAAAATTCTTTATATATACGTAGTAGTGTTTTTCTCTACTGTCACTCAATAGTAACAAGTCACGGTGTTCAAGTTGTTCAGTGTCAGTAACCTTTAGGGGATACACTCCATGCCTCTCATCCAGCCCGAAAACGTTGATAGACATCCTGTTAAGCTTCTCAAATTTAGGTATTTGAGAAAGTGGAGTGGGGCAGGAAACGCAGATGAAGTCGTATTTATCTTGAAGCTGTTTGTATTTGCTCACACGCTGTGCATCCTTCTCAACGAATTTGGCTAGTAGAGAATACATGAAACATTTCTCGTCGGCATAATTCTGGAGATTTACGCAGGCTTTTCTTGCTTCAACAGAAGACGGTAGTGGTATGTAGTTACTACTTCCTCGTAACGGATTGTACTTGTTGATACGAATTCGAACTCCTTCCACAGCAAGCAAAGCCCAGCTGCTAGCCTTAAGCTGAGACTCCTCCATTTCAGTCACCAATTTCTTGAATTTCGCATCCAAAGTTGACTCCAGATCCGTTTCTAGAACCACAGGCTGATTCCGTGTTTTAATTTTTTGTCACAGGTTTCTCCGATACTGTTAACAAATAGACACTCAGCCAGAAGATTAATTTTCACACTCTTGTGAGTACCAAGCTCTTTATGCACAGCCTGGATTATCCGTTGTTTTGCCTCATGCAGATACATAATCAGGTCCTTAGGTGATTCGCATCGTATAAAATACAATTTCAAGCGTCCATCGAATGCACTTTCATATTCTTTCATATCACACTCCTACTTTGTTGATAATAACTCATGTTTAGTATGCTCCAATCTGCTTCTCTTCTGAGGACTGCTTATTTCTTCGTGCCGCTGTCCCTTATAACCATATTTGAAGGTTACATTACAATGCTTGTGTTTGAAGAGCTGCTTACAAGACATTTCGTGTCTTCTCTTATGACAATCACGGAGGAATTTCTTCCCGCATTTACTACAAGTGTATCCTTAGGCACTAGGAATGATATCCTTATATGCAGAGTTATTCATCCTTATTCTTAAAGTAATAACGTATTAATCTTTCTTGAAGGGAAATGTAGACCTCTTCACCTTGATAACACTCTTGAAAGCTGATTATTCTTGGAGAGAACACGATGTTAACACCTCAAGACTAGTTAGCACAACGAAGTCCAGTGCCCGAGGTCGCCCTATTTGTAGAGGGAGCACGAACCTTTTGAACCAATTATAAACTGAGCTTTAATAATAGAACTGTGATTAAGCGTCTAAACTCTTATATTTCAATACGCGTTACACAGGTGTTCGGGCGCGTCCGTAGATCTTCGTGCAGGTCCGTGTGCTTGGATGAAGCGCCAGAATCTGTTGTGCGTGTGTATCTATGTGTTTGGGTGTCCGCAGATCAAGAAGAAGAAGAAAGAAAGAAAACCAGAAAGGAAGACAAGGGGCTGACAAGAAAGAAGGAAAGTGTGTATGTTTCCATGCATATCTGTGTGTGTGGCCATGTGTGCTATGTGTGTGTGCACGTGTCTGTGTGTATGTGTGTGGGCGTGTACTATGTATGTGTGTGAGTATGTAAGAGTGAGAGTGTATGGGTGTCTGTATGCGTGTGTGTATATGTGTATGCAAGAGTGAGAGTGTAGGCGTGTCTGTGTGTGTGGGTGTGTGTGGGTGTGTGTCTGTGTCTGTGTGTGTGCGGCTGCAGGTGCCCGCTGGTATGAGTGTTTGTACGCGTGTAAGTGCGATGTGTGTAAGTATGTGTGTGTGTCTGTGTGTGCATTCGTATGAAGGAACCCCTAATTATGGAGAAGGCGCGAACCTATGAAATAACATTACATTTCAGATCCGACGCTATAATGCTTTTATTACTTTCCTGTTCGACGTGGACACCTATATTTTATTTATTTAGAGTATTTAAAAAATAATTTATATATTAAAAATCATTTATTCCTTATTCTCTATATGTTTTCTCGTATAGTTATATTATGCCTATTCCTATGCTCTAAATACCCCTGAAACTCTTCCCCCTTCTGGAAAACACCCCTAAATACTTTCAGTCCCTCTCTACCCTAGCATCTCTCCTCGTATTTCTTGTCTCTTCGCATATAAACGCGCTTTCCAGTCCTCAAACCTCTCCTAGTCTAGCATCTCTCCACGTTTTCCCTATCTCTCCCGTATAAACGCGTTCCCTCCTTCAGCCTCTGTCTAGCCTAGCATCTAGCCTTCAACGTCTGTATAACCTAACATCTCTCCTCGTATTCCCTATCTTATCCATGTAAATCCCCTTTCTTGTCCCTACCCGCCTAGCCAAACAACCCCCTCGGTTTCCTATCTCTCCATACAAAACACATATTCTACCCTTTAACTGTCTAGCTTAGCACCTCTCCTTGTTTTCCCTATCCGCCACATATAATGCGTATATTCTGCCCTTTCAATCCCTGCCTAGCCTAGTATCTGTCATCATTTTCCCTATCTCTCCCATATAAAAGACATTCTACCCTTCAACCTCCATTTAGTCTGGTATCTCTCCTCGCATTCCCTATCTGCCATATAAACGCATGCTCTACCCTTGAACCCTGTCTAGCCTAGTAACTCTCCTTGATTTCCCCCTCTCCCCAAAATAAAACGCATATTCTACCCTTCAAACCCTATCTAACCTAGCATCTCGACTCGTATTCCCTAACTTTTCCCATAAAACGCATATTCTACCCTTCAAGCCCTGTCTAGCCTAGCACCTCTCCTTGATTTCCCCATCTCTCCCAAGTAAAACGCATATTCTGCCCTTCAAGTCCTGTCTAGCCTGGTATCTCTCCTCGTATTCTCTATCTGTTGCCATAAAAACGCACATTCCAGCCTTCAAGCCCTGTCTAGCCTATGTCTAGCCTAGCATCTCGACTCGTATTTCCTAACGTTTCCCTTAAACGCATATTCTACCTTTCAAGCCCTGTCTAGCCTAGCATCTCCCTTAGTTTTCCCATGTATGCACCAAAAGTGTGCTCGCTCTCTCTCATATATCCTACTGACGATGAATGATATGGTTGAAAGAATACTCAAACGAGCCCCGTATTCACTGAGGATACATTTTATACACACAACACACTACAACTGATGTTTGGGCTCGAGCCCTCCGGAGTAGAAGGCAGACAAGCGATTTCCGCACTATGCAGAGTGTAATTTGTATTAGGAGCCACGGATACGTTGAGAAAGGAGTATCCCCAAAGTGATTGATGCCACAAATAAAGCTATTTAGACCAAATGTGGATTATGAAGAGATACAAATTTGTTATGCAGTTCCTACGTTTTCCTCCCTCTCCCTCTCTCTCTCTCTCTCTCTCTCTCTCGTTCTCTCTTTTTCTCTTATGGTTTACCGGTTATACAAAACTATAACAAATTCCTTCCCAATGAAGACTTCAGGAACAATTCCCAAATGTAGGATACGTATTTTCTTTGTCACGTAAATAACGTACATATGTCATTTTAATCAAATTCGTTTCAGCCATTTTGAGAAAATAAAAATAACGAAACATTTTCATGTAAAGGGTAGTCTGGACTAGGGGATTTTCTTGAAAATCTTCTTGTTGCATCTTTGGAAGATATTGAACTTAAATATCAAATTTGGTATTTATTGGACATTTGGTTTTTTAGTTATACTGTATTATCCAGGGAGCCTCAAAACACGAATTTCCATTGAAATGTCGACATGGAATTTTTGGGTGGAATAGAATATTTCCTCCACCTAAGAGGTAAGTGGTAAATAAAGTAAAACAACTAAATTAAACTTGCTAGGCTTGATATCAGTATATGTAGTGAACAATTGAAGCCTCCATTTCCAAAACTGTCTACATTACTACAAACGATTTTACAAGAAACGTGAAAAACTGATTACTTCTTTCCTAATTACCAGACGTAATCGCTGCTTTGTAGTATTAGAGTATAAGAAAGACACACTTTTATCCTGCAAGGGTGAAAATCTAGGCTCGATGTTTTTGCAGTTATTTCAGATTTTAGGCTGAATGTAGAGAGTTTTGAAAAGTTACAACAATTCTTATTTAATGTAACATCGTTTAATGTAAACATTATTAGTAAAAATCAAAAAATCAATTTGATGAAAGAATGCAGTATTAGTGTAAAATAAATTTCTAAAACATAATCGTTTCTTTGCAAATTTAACTCTCTCATAATAATACTGAACACAGGCTTTAGCACTAATTGCTTTAAAAGTTAATGTCCTTTTTATGAGCATCATTACATAATAGCAATTTAAACCTTTAGTTCATCTTCTTCCATTAAATGGTGAATTTCCTCATTCACTTCCTCTGTAGTTGAGCATGAATCATCCTCCATATCACCCTTGTAAAATGACAAGCCATTGATGATTTTCCATTCAGTACCAAAGTGCTTCTTCAGTAGAGTATCTACATCGAAAATTTTCTTCTTTCTTCAAAGAAACATGATTTGAGAGAATCTCTGGCAACATGTTGTGAATTATTGTGTTTCCCCTCTTTATGACCGACTTGAATGTCCCATGATCAGATTTGTACTTTACTCCCCCTTTAACATTTCTTCCAGAGGTAACCTTTCTCAAAATGGTTCGTTTTGCCGCAGAAAATTGGAAGTGCCACTGGCCAAAGTATTTAATGGTAGCTTGTACTGCTTTTTTTTCAATCAAAAACTTCAAAATACTTTCCCAGCTCTTTCACAACAACATATTGTCCGATGATACCTCTATATTCACATGATTGTATAATGGTGTCCTTCTTTCTTCCTCCAAACACCCTATCTGGTGGAAAATCAGAATGTCCAATAGTAAGGTAAACTACATGCACTTCTTTTACTGATGATTTGCTGGAAAATAGCCAATACAAAAGCATTCCTATCATACTAACGTTTTTATTTTGTCCTGGAAATCCATCAGCATATAGTTTCAGGACTTCAGCAGTACCCAGATTTAATTATATCATTTTATTATATACCATTGATGAAATCCCATTTGAGCCTTTTGGTCTCTGATTTTCTCTCCAGGTATAAGCTGTCTCTGTATCATGATTTTGGTTAGACTTAGAGTGACCCTCACAAAAGTAGTTATAGACGTATAAATATCCAGAAAAATAGGCATGCGGGAATACGAGAAATAAGCAGACTTTTTAATATATAATCAAAGGAAAAATCACCATGTTGTCTTCAGGAGTCTTAAGATCGTCGAAAACTGCTTTTGCTTTAATTAACGAACCCTAAGTTTTACGTCATGGGTCACTTTTTTGTCAGATTTTTTACAAGCTGCAATTAGGTCTTAAAGTCTGATGCATTCTAAACAGGCATCTGTTGCTGGGGTTTTGAAGCTAATGTTAAAAGACGTAACAATATTTTTTCTAAATAATTCATAATTAGCTGCAAGATGTTTGTCATCTGTACAGTAATTTTCCACAATTTCTTAATGCGACTGACACAAGGCAGATAGTGTAGATTTTTCCCTACTACAGCGTGAATCGGTGCATTTCAGTTTAGAAATGAATGTAACAACAGCCTCTCTATGACTCTTCAAGATATTGCTGCGTCTATCACCACTTCTATATCCCATCTGCATGAAATTTCGACTCAGGTTCTCTACTCGAAACCTTGAAATTTCAAGGCTCTTTAGGAATGCAGTACTACAGACCTATATCATGCCTTCGCTAGTTTTTACAAAATAAGTTGTTGTAACTGAGTTACCTGTACGAGTGCCAGTTATGGAACGCATCCTTGAAGGCATGCTTTGAAATTTGTGTTTCATGATTAATTCATCCTGACCTATTTTCGTATTGTTGGCATAAAAGGCCTGATGAAATTTTCGTATATCCTGCATGGATAAATTTCCACAACCATGCGTATTCTTTTTGTGATTGCATCCAGGAGGTTTTGGAACAGAGGTTGCCCTATACCTGAAACAAAATGAGTCAAAACTAATTAATATTACCTCAGATTTTACAGTTATTTTATTCTAAATTGCTAGTAGCATGGATGCGTCTTAAATTAATCCAAACATCCGTGAATTAGTAAAATACTGGTATTACTCTTACCTCCCATTTTTCTTTTAATTTTTTCTTTATTTTGAAGGATCATTTAATTTCTTTCTTCCTCTACAGGAGATTTAATATTGCATTCCATTGCCTGGTTACTCTGATAAACTAAATGGCTTGCTGAACAAAGTACGTCTTCTTAATACCAGGGGATCATTATTGTTCATGATCATTCAACAATAGGAATATGTGAGTGACAACGCTTGCTTATACAGTGTTGACAGCATTGCTGAATGAAGCTGGAAGAAGTTAGTAAGAAAATGATAAGTAGGATGGAAGGAGTTGTGGAAACCAAATATCAAATTGTACAAGCCGGGTTAAAGATGGAAGAAGTTTTTAAAATAAAATGCAAGTAAGGAACAAGGCAGTTCTGTAGCAGTACATCGATAGAATGAGAAAGTTTTGTAAAACATTCTGATACTTGAAGCATGTTTTAGCACGGAAGTAGTATCTAAGTTAAGACATGATTTATGATGCTAGAGTGCTAAAAATGTTGATGAAGATTATATAACTGCCATTAACTCATTTTAAAAAATTTATGTAGGCAGTTTTGGAAGTTGAGGCTTCAATTACATTCACGACCTTTGAAAGCATATTAAGCACATCTAAAAGGTTACAGAATTGCTCCAAAATACATTTAAATATAGCTTATACCTGTCAGGCATATTTTGGCTAAGGTTAAGAAAACACACTTTTTTTTTAAATTTTAAGACTAACATTACTGCTACCGAACACGTGACATCACTGTTACTTTCTCAGACAAGTGATAAGTGGTACTTTCTCTACTACTTAAAGAGAAACTCTATTCCACTAAGAAATTATATATCTAGATTTCATTGGAAATACAGGTTTGAGGCCGTCGTATCCCCCAAAAGACATTTGTGTGTGTGTGTGTGTGTGTGTGTGTGTGTGTGTGTGTGTGTGTGTGTGTGTGTCTGCGTGTCTGTCGGGTCTGTGAACAGATAACTCACAACGAAAAGTCGGATAACTATTAAATTTTATATTTGAAACAGAAACTGTTTAAGCATACCTAGCGAATAATTTCAACGACATTCTTCCACCTCAAACTACCTTTGCATGTGATTTATTTGTTGCTATTTTTAATTTTCTGAAAGATGGCTTTCAAGAAATTTGATTAAAATACCGCATCTTTAAGATATTGGTATGATTAATAAAATGCGCAACTTGAATTTTCTGTGAATAGCCTGTGGATGAATTAATTTTGTATAGCTGGTGTAGTAAACGTACTGCAACATTCGTACAGCTCATGAAATATACAGGTCATCAGTTAACATATTTCGTAATATTAGCCGTTTTCGAAATATCCGCTGGTACATCTTTATACGTTTTCTCAGGTTGAACTTGTCATGAGGCTTTTGTAAAGCACCCTACATGTATCTACTTTTTCCCCGTGGATTCATTAGTAACAAAAGAAAAAAATCTGATGTGTTACACTCACATGACTTTCTCTACTCTTGTACAAACTATTTTTACAAATGCTTATTCTCCATATGCTTCATGTTAATCGAGATATCGAGATGTTAATCTTATTGCTAATTTTCTTGTAGATGCAAGGGGAATATGGTAGGTTTTAAGCGATAGTCAAATGTTTTAACCGCTGGTTGCTATGTGGCGCATTCCATTCTCTTTGCATGTCCAGGACATAAAAAAATGAATAACGAATTTGAGAAAAAGTATAAATATTGGAAAATTTAAGAGAAAAACAAGCAATATCTCGAAAATGGTTCACTCAACAAAAAAAATGTATGACATAAATTGTGTATTTTAACGCGATCTACATTTTTGGTGTAGTAAAACTTTATCTATCTCTTATGGTTTACCAGTTATGCAAAGGTCGTTCACAATGAAGAATACTTTTGGAGACATTCCCAGAAAATTCGAGATATACATTTCATTTGTCATGAAAATATCTTAAACATATGATATTTTAAACAAAATCGTTAGAGCCATTTTTGAGAAAATTACAATTTTCGAAAAGTGTTCCATGTAAAGGGTAATCTGTGGGGATTTTCTTGAAAACCTTCGTGTCGCATCTCTGGAAGATACTGAACCTAAATACCAAGTTTGGTGTTTATCCGACTGTTCGTTTCTGAGTTATGCTGTTCACAGACACACAGACACCGACACGGACATGTTTCCAAAAATGCTATTTTTGGATTCAGGGTGTCTCAAAACATGTATTAGCGGTGAAATCTCGGTATCGAATTTTTGGGTGGAATACAATACTTCCCCTACTTACTGTACGTAGTAGAGAAAGTAAAAAGCTGACCTACGATATGTGAACAGTTTTACTTAATTTTCCGAATTGTGCGTACAGTCAAGTCCATGTTGCTTAATTTGTGATTACATCTAGTCAAAATTTTATATAATAAGTAACACGAATAGAAAAATCACTTTGTAATCGTCTTTAATGCCCGTTCTTACTACATAAATCACAGACGGTGGACACTGGTGATACATGAAATGAAATAATTTTATTGGTAAAGCAAAACTGGAAAGCAAATGTTCCACCTCCCCGGCTTTTGCCGTTATGAGGACTGGTAAACCAGGAAAAAGCTTCAGTCGTATAAGACGGCACTGGCGGACTTCTCCTTCACTAGTCCGCGCCTTAACGACCTCGACCAAGCGTGTCGGTAGAATCGCCTATTGTATATATACTTTAATATAAGTTTGTCTACCACTTGGCGCACCACCTCTCCGGTCCTATTCCACGGACAAATTAGAGACTAAAGCTTACGGCAGGTGCAGGTTGGCTAAAGGTCAGCTTGCCGGTGTTCCTCCTCTATCTTATAGTTGCACATTAGGCGAAGCAGGTAGCCCGACCAGCCCGCATGGATGGTATCAACAGCGTAGTGCTAAACAATGAAGCAATATACTCTTTTCATTGGTTAACTTTTAATAACCGTATCTTGAGAACCGTTACACATAGAACACTTTGTCTCCAAGTTGTCCATAAAACAGAATGCTGGAGAGTTAGTGCGCATACTCATGATCATCCTGTATCACCAATTAATGTAGAGAGTCCAAATAAGCTACACTAGCGAACTGTGGAATGTGCATTTCGTGGTATATATCGCAATATCTTTGTAAAAATCAGTTGCAAAATTGGGGGTAGGTGTGTTCAACACAGCAGAAGAACAGAGAATGAAAAGCAAAACTCAAGCGGATAAGCTGAAGCGAGAAACTACTGTATTAGCAGTTATTTTCCTAAGGATAAACAAATGCAAGTAGGCATATTTGCTGTCTGGTGTTGTAACTGCTATGACGACAATGGCGTTATCATAGGGGAACTACTACGAAAACACCAAGAGAACATAAAAACCATTCTCACCCCACAAGTTGTCAACAGCATCCTCCCTACTTCACAGGGGTTGGCATCTGGTGACATTTTCGAAAGACACGCGAAAGGGAAAACAGAGAATGTCAACTAAAGTGTGATATATTCACGGTGCCCGAAGGAATTGTTTGTGTAAAACAGATGCAAGCATTGCAACTGTGACAGCAGTTAACTGATTTAATGCTGGTTAAAAGAAAGAGCAGCAAAAACTAGGTGACACCCAAGAGCCCTTAAGTTGTTCTGACTGTACATCCACGTAAAAGGAAACTACGATGATATTATTATTATTATTATTATTATTATTATTATTATTAGTATTATTATTATTATTATTATTATTATTATTATTATTATTGCATAATCAGTGGAAGTAGAGTGGTTGTTATTGTATTCGATGTTAATAGATTTCAATATAAAGTGGAGCAGCAAAGAAAGTCACACAAGCAACACAGTACTTTCCTTGACTTATTTATTAAAACTTGTACTCAAGCAGCTCTTTCTTAACATTAGAAATAGTCTAATCCCCCATGTTGACTACGGAGATATTCGTCTTTCTGATGCGCGTAGGTCTCAGCAGATTAACCAGTTACAAGCAAAAATTTGATCCCTGCATGAATCTCTGCCATGGCTTTCCTTTGAAGGAATGAACAATATTCCAATATTTCCACACCTACATCTTGAATTGTGTACATGTTGTTACCTTGAACTATAAACACATGCCTAGATCTCTCACCGGCGAATGTGCTTACATTTATTATAATTCAGAGTATCTCTTCCTTGAATTCGGAATGTTCTCCACACTGAAATCAGAGACTGTCAGACCATAATAGAAATTCAATTTAGGTTAAAATATCACCTTATAGAATCAGCACTTTTCCTACAAATAACTTCACCTGCAACATTTAATATCATAGTGTGGAGAGATGTGAAAACTTGTACGGTTCTACTATTGATCCTGTAGTTTCTCCCTGTGATCCCCTCCGCTTTGTGTATCTTCAGTGCTCTTACCTGGTAGTGAGGAAGAAGGTCTTATAGGCATAACCACTGGCTAGATAGATAATACATGTGTAAAAGTTTACCTACTGAGTGGTAAGGACCTGAAATGTAGTTGTAATTAGCATCATAATGTTGCAAAAGTAGATTTGAATTTCCTTTTCCTAATAAATGCTCTAAATAATAGTTTATACTGGATGAGACTACATTAAATGAGACCGGACTGGATTAGAAGAGTTATGTTGCTAACTAGGTATAGAGTTAATGCGGAGAGCAAAACATGCTTGTAACCTATTCCGGATGAGTAAGGATTCGAGATAACTACTGTAATGGAAAAAGATGGTCTATAAACATTCAATTGTTACATGTTTTACTACTGTGTCTCTTATAATGTTAATACACACCACTTACAAGGAGATTGCGCGACAGTTATCCCAGAGGCCGGGAACGGTGACGTGGAGACCGACTTTGGCGACAAATTAGAAGGATGCAGTAAATGTAATCTGTATCTCCTATAAAACGGATCCCTGTGACAAGTGAGCCCAAATAGACAAAATCGCAGTTACAAAAACACTGATCTGAAGCCAAGAGTCATTCACTTCATACCCATATAATAGTCGCAGCACTCGAACTGTTCTGTACGCGACCCTTTTGTCCATTATCTCTGAAAATGTAAACAAATGACAACACTCCCTCCAAAATCATCCACGTTTCGAACAAGGAGCGAGGTGTGCGCCTCGCATTAAGAAGATCCCAGGGTCGGCAGGCGAATGCTGGGGCGGTTTATTCTCTACCATCATGTCCCTTTCGTTCCCATTCCTTCCCACCTTTCAGGTGTGCTTCTAGGTTTCGTGGCGCATTGCGGTGCCGGACAGATGGCGCAGATGCATGCTCAATGGAAAGAATATTCCTGTGGACACCAGAGGGCTGCTTGATTGGTGGGTCGTTCATCGCACTCTCTCGGCGGCTCCAACGGTTGGACGGGTCTGGAAATGTTAGCGACTTCCGCGTTTCTCTGTGGCCTGTCTCCCTACGCCCTCTAGCCTCCTGTGGCTTCTTCGCCTCATCTTGAGGGTGGTAGGAGCAGAGGTGTTCCCCTCCGCTGAATCACCTCTACCTATACGTAAGGAACATATTGCATCAACATGGAACCAACTGATAATCTCACTTACGATTTCTTTGCTCCTCTAAAATGGGGAATACATGTACTTTAAGGGCGAGTCTCCAAAATGAAGAACAGCAATTGCCAATTCGGAGGTCAGAGGGCACCAATATGAATTTAGAACAAACTGGCTGTCGTTTAGAAAAAAACACAATCTACAAATACATCAGTGTCTGCAATTATATACCTTCTTAAATCTCAGATTCATCCAGTGCGCAAAGATCGAATTCTAAAGCAAACCGCACTCCACAGTTTTGCAGTTTAATTGAAAAATTCAGCATAACAAAATGATAATAAGAGCGAACAACAAACATAAGTTTGTGACCATCAGAAATAATCAAGGTTTATTGTTCAAACCCAACAAGCAAAGAGCCACTTCGATTGTTGTTGACATTCAAAATGATAAATGCAAATAATTTATAAACAATGCATAAGCAAACTGTAGGCCTCAGTCTATATCAGCGTGATGAGACAGAATTTATACGAGGAGACCTCAATAACTGCACCACTGATGGTGGTCATTATTTAGTCAATGAAAAGCCTCTTTCCGGCAGGTACAGGTGCACGGCATTTCTGAAATGTCTAATTTTATATATTCGCCCAGCAAAGTGTTGCGCGCTGCAGGCCCATTCCTCCTGCATTCACATAAAGTCCACATTTAGCAGAGCTGGCAGACATTGCAAAACTTAGATGAGACAAGTAATTAATTACATTTAAACACGGGCACTTTATTGTGAAAATACTGAAATCGGAAATCGTATGCCTATCCAAAACAAAACCGGAAATTTGGAGCCTAAATCACAATTACAGATCATTCAAGGATAGACATTACAGCTCAGGTCAGAAAGATGTAAGACAAGAAGAAAAACCCAAACTTAAGGTGAGGACCAAGGGGAAAAAATGACATATATACGCCTTTATCGCTGAAAGGGTTAACAACCCAGGTCTGCACAGAAGGTGAATGAAATGAAACTCAAAAGTGACTGAAGTTCACGAAGCTGAGAGTTTGTTTGTCTTGTGAGAATAAGGAAAAACCACCGAATAAAGAAAGAAAGAAAAACAATAGAGTAAACCTTGTACATGGAACTCACCCTAACCAAAATCAGAACTCTGGACCTTCGGACTGGAAGGCGCATATGCTAGCTCCCCCATTACGGAGATGGGTGTTAAAATACAGGTATCAGATTCATCTATAACAAAAAGAGGAGTATGCATCCAGTGGTTAAAACGGGCGAAGACTTGGTAATGAACTCGTCTTGCCTAATGCAGAAACAATGACGTTTAATCTTGCTTTCATCACTTTATGTCCTCATTTTCTTTATATTAAATCAAAGATACTTTTCTAGCTCTAAGCACATATTTCCAGCTGTTGTTGATGTGTCGAGGTCTTGGGAAGGAAGACCTTAGTGGCTGTAAAATGTGTTCTTAACGGGCATTCTTCCAATCCCATTTGCGTCGCTCTTGTGTCATTTAATATGAATCCATTAAAACAAATACTGTGCAATGTAATATAATTCAATTATTATTGGGTTGACCTTATAGCTCAGTTGGTAGAACAACTGCCTGCTGTGTGAGTGGTCCCGGATTCGATTCCCGGCTGGGGTAGGAATTTTTCTCCAGCCAAGATTATTTCTATCTTCCCGAGAGTCTGGAAGTATGAATGAGAGTGTGAATGTGTGTGATCTAAGTATAAAACTCAAAGAAACAAACAAAGAAAAACAGAAATAATGGCAACTGTATACGAGTTAACCCATTGAAAATAGACGAAATGTTGCAAAGGTAAAAGGCCGCGGATATGATTATTGCAGTTAAGAAAAGAACTATTACTGATCCATACAATGTAATTTCTAAAACACCGAACACTTACGGGACGGACATTATGACATGGAACATATACGCGAAATTTCGGACGATAGCTTCAAACACTGAAGTATCCAGTGGGCAGTTTTCCTCTCAACTTAGGTGTTATCATTATGACCATGAATGAGAATTTACCTGAGGGCTACCGAGCGGGTTGGCAACGCGGTAACGTCTGCGAGTCGCATTCGAGAGGTCCCGGGTTCGATTCACAGCGAACGCCCACTCTGACCCATGGGTTTTTCGTGGTTTTCCTGGGGTCGACAGGCGAATGGTGGGGTGGTTTCTTCTCTGCCACGATTTCCTTTCATCTTTCAGGTATGCTTCTAGGTTTCGTGGTGTATAGCGGTGCCGGACAGATGGCGCGAATGCATGCTCAATGGAAAGAGTATTTCCAGAGGACTGCTCGAGTCGAGGATGGTTCATCGCCCTCATTCGGCGGCTCTAGCAGTGGGACGGGTCTGCGAACTTAGAAATGTTAGGGACCTCCGCGCGTCTCTATATCCCGTCTGCCTACGGCCTGTAGCTTCCTGTGTGGTTCCGTTCCTCCTGGGGGCCGTAGCCACAATAGATCTCTGCAGATAGCAGTGCGCGAGGTGTCCCCCTCCGTTGGACAACCTATACCTTTACCAAAGGGCTTCATTGAGGATAACAGAGGATACGGTTTATTGTGTGGAGTCCTTTGTTTACGAAACGGTATGTTAAGGCACGGAATCTGAGGGAAAAATTCGCGATTTAAATCCCGCCAGAAACGCCCTCCCTGATTGAGGTTTTTTTCCAGGTTTTCCTCATTTGCAAATACCGGCAAGTTACACTAAACTTAGGCCTAGAACGCTTCCTTCCATATTTCCTTTCCCAATTATCACTGAATTTTATGTATCATGGTTGTCCATCGCCTGTGGTGCCGTAGATGTGTAGGAAGAACGGGCATTAAACACTATTTAAAAAGTAATGTGCCTTCCCAGAAAATTCCATATCTGTGGGTCGTTTCTACCATTATTATTTTTTCTAAATCCTTACACGTACCTTAAAAAGCGTAGAACCTCAATTGTATGTCGCCAGGTAAGACATCTAGATTCGCTTTAAAAAATTGAAATGCATCAAAATAAAACGCTCTTAGAAACAGAAGATGCACACTTTACTGATAGCAGTCAGGACTGCTGTGTAGGTCTTCGCACAGATAGCAGCACTGGGTAGGCTCTCTTTTCATTTGCAACCGTTGCTGCTATCTCGTGGCAGTATTTTAAACTACATCTTATTTCGCGCTAATTCTTCTCCTCTTTTCAAATTCGTTTTGATACTATTTTGAGTAACATGTAATTTGGAAATGAGTACGCGCTCGCTTAGATTATTTGAACAAAGTGTTGTCGTTGAAGATACAAATTTAATTGCCGACTTAATGTTTATTCATTGATCTGTAAGACTTAATGAAATGTTGTAACTACACGTAGAATAATGTAAAAGGGAAATCAGAACCCCTCTGCAGATAAGGCTAACTGCATGCATTTGTCTAAACAAAGAACCATCCCCTCCCACTTTTGCAACAACTAACAATAGCCACGGTGTGCACGTTACGACCGCAGAAATTCCTCAGTAAGTCTTTTGCGACATTAGAGTACATCTTGCACTGTTCATTTGGGTAATGGAATTTTTTAACATTACAAGTAGAACGACAGTAGACGCCGTAGACAGCCAGACCTGTTGTTATGTGTCTAAGGTCGTAGTACGCTCGCATTTAATCTGCGTTCATCATTGATCTAGTCATGTACAAGTCAGGCCATATTTCTTCTCTTTCAGTATCTAGTTCTCAGAGTAAGTTGATGGTAAGAGTAGTAGTTGTTGTAGGTCTTCAGTGAAGAAACTATACCTACACACCAGACGCAAAGGTGTGTACTTTGAAACAACAACCACCTCTTTTATGAGAATTGATTTCTACGTCTTCCAAGTTGTTTTTCGTGAGATATTCCCAGACAACGGGAGTAGGCGTGCTATAAGCAGGAGATGTGCATCTTTACGGCTCGTTTACTTACTTAGACAATAGTTCTACACTCAGGACATGCGTTACTTTGGATTGAAATCCACCTCAAAAACATTACACCTTCTGCTAGAGCTGCACCAGTTTACTTTTACTCGCACTAAAACACTGTTACTGACCTCTTAATCTGCCCAGTGAGCGAACGGTCCCTTACATGGATCGAGGTCAAAATCAGTCAAAAAGAAGTCGGTGGATTAGAGGCTTCTACCAAAATGCCTGTAGTACTCTGTCATAGAAAATATGCTCTTAATTACTATGATTCCAAATCTAGCGTGAACTAAATCGTATACACTTGATGTAGTATACACAAAACCTTGTGGTATTTTATTAATAATCCTAAAATGGCTATTAGAGACAGCGCAATTTGAACTGCACTCCATGCTCAATGCTACGAGTGGATTTTGATTTATCATCTGACGAGTTCATACAAGATGCTAATTATAGACCATTAACGAATAAGAATAGTGATTATTGTGGCAGTGGTAAGCAAAATCACACAACTTTAATGTAAAGGAATAAATTGAAGCTAAAGGGAAGAGCTTCAGAGCGTTTGGCGTGTTTTTAAAGTAAGTATACAGATCTTTTTTAAAAAAAAATAATAGAACATTATTTTCCAAATACTTCATTATCATTCACTATCTTGTACCTTACACTACTTCTCCACATAGTCACCGCCGTTATTCAGGCACTTGTCGTAGTGAGAAAGCAGCTTTTGTATGTCTTCGTCAAAGAACGATGCCGCTTGTTATGAAACACAAGTCTGCACTTCTTGTTTCACAACATCATCGTCGCTGAAATGTTTTCCACCAAGGAATTTCTTCGGATGAAGAAACAGATGAAATTCGCTTGGTGGCAAATCCGGACTGTAGGAAGGATGGTCGAATTGTCCCCAACCAAATGATGCGATCAGATCTTGAGTTTGTTTGGCTGCGTGTGGCAGGGCATTGTCACTCATTTTTGTTTCCCCATAAATCTCGCAATTGGCGATGAATGTTTGCTGGCGTAACATTTATCGCACTCAAAAAAAACGAATACTGAGCTGACTTCACAGTCGGCAGTTCGTTCGATTGTTTTCAACATTTCGAAACGCTCTGACAATAGAAAACACAAAGCGACGATCGCTCATAGTTGTGCCTGGCCTAATGAATCGAGGAAGTGATCGCGCGTGCTCAAAATCGCGACTGCAGCGGCAAAATATTAAAACGGTACTTGCTTTAAAAGCACGCCTCGTACATAGTTACTGACATAGAAATAACAGCTCGATCATTTCTCTTGCGTCATAAATATAGACGGTGTTCCCGAGTCGCTGTCCACTTTGTTGGAGTAGGCAATACAAGTATCATCAGGATGATAAAATACAGGTACCGTTTTATCATTACATTACGTAGGAATGCTTGTTTCCGCTTTAATGTATTCGGTGTACGAACATTTAGCTTTGATTTTTACATCGATCTAACCGTGTACTGCTAACTGAAACCTCGTACAGTATTATAATGTAATATTCCGTAATATATGATGATAATCTGACCTATGCCGTGGTACTAAATGCGCCCGAGTTCCATTCTCCCCCGGGGCTGCGGATTTTTAAGTCTCGGATATAGGATCGGTGCCCACTCAGCATCGTGAGGAAAGTGAGAAGCTGCGATAGGCAGAGATCTTGGTCTCGTGAGCCAACTTTTCGGCTGGGGGATCTGATACTGATGACATCGCCTCCCCATATCGGCTGAATGATCGCCGACCCCTGTAGTGCGTAAGTGGGCGTGAGGCCGGCAGTCAGGTTGGCAGGCCCAGGTCCTTCACGGGTGGTAGCGCCAGTTCATCATGAATCAGGCATGTGAAGAATCCTACTTTGACCTACACACCCGCAGCTGTGAGTTATGTGCTATTTCTAGTGCCACTCCCGTCTGAAGAGTTTTATATCTGTAATACATGCTGTACTTTACGTCTACAAGGTACAGAGCTACAACTCGTAACTGAGTAAATTTGTATCACCCCTAAAACGCCGTGCAATACATAACTTCAAGAAGTGAACGAGAATTCGGAAACACCGTGTAACATTTCTCAATATTGCACGACATTAATATTAACATCAAGTTAATTTGCAAATTGGATGTTTCCTGCTTTTAAAGAGCTGTAAATGCTGAAATAGTTCCATTTAGCTTGAATTTGTAGCATATGTTCTGTATTTTGCACCTCGTGTGATATTCATTGGAAAATTGTAGTTAATGTATTTAATGATTTTTTTTCAGATCGCCATTCAAACACCATTCACAATTGTTGAAAAATTGCAACTTTTATAAACACTGAGGGAGAAAGCGTTGCTGTTGACTGCTAAAATGTAATGTTCAAGAAGGGAACAGTGAGAATAATATTTCAACCCATAGTTCAGTTCAGAATGACACAAAACGTGGCAGTAAAAGCACAGAGCTATTACTAAATGGAATCATTGACGCAGGTTTTATTTAATACTTCTATCCAAGTGCACAAATGGAATGAAGTTTTTCGTGTTTGGAAATAATTAAATCTGTCACTAGAAAAGCTATATCACAAGGCAGACTCACATTATTAAAGAACATCTCTATCCAGAAGGAACTTGTGTAAACTTGTAAGGAATGGGACATTTTATGAAGGCATCGCGGATAAGTTTGCTGCTCTCAAAGGCCGGAGGATTGACTTAATATACAAGAAATAAAATAGGTAAGTCTCGCATGGTAATTATTATTTAGCTAAATTGTTGTTTGTTAAAGTCTGCAGCCCTTCGCCTACTATTTAAGGCACGGCCGGCACTGGACAGAGCGGTACATAAAGACACTCGAAGAACATCTGAAGAACGTCGTCGCCAGTCACCGAAGGGACTAGGACGTCAAGATGCCGCTCGTCAAAACGTGAAAGAGTATATAAAATACTGCACTGTTGTGATGAATGTTAGTGTTTGTTAATAGCTGTGCTTCTTGGTATCTTGGTGTAATTAATAATATAAAAACATTTGTATAATGGCTTAATTATTTCATGTTCAAAGTAGATCTGTACATAAACCCATGGAACTCTCCCTGCCCTGTCTATTGTTCTATTGTCAAAATCAACAAAGAAATGGTGGATCTAAACTAGAGACACAATAGACTACAACTAACTACATAAGGGAGATGTCTACATCCAAAATGGGTGTTAAACAACCATGCCATACAGAATAAACTAATGTATAAATTACCTATTGCATGAATTACGCCTCTTATATTTTATAAACCATATACACTATGTGATCAAAAGTATCCGGACACCCCCACAAACATACGTTTTTCATCTTAGGTGCATTGTGCTGCCACCTACTGCATGGTACTCTTATCCGCGACTTCAGTGGTCATTAGACATCGTGAAACAGCAGAAAGGGACACTCCGTGGAACTCACGGACTTCGAACGTGGTCAGGTGATTGGGTGTCACTTGTGTCAGAAGTCTGTACGCGAGATTTCCACACTCCTAAACCTCCCTAGGTCCACTGTTTCTGATGTGATAGTGAAGTGGAAACGTGAAGGGACATGTACAGCACAAAAGCGTACAGGCCGACCTCGTCTGTTGACTGACAGAGACCGCCGACATTTGAAGGGGGTTGTAAAGAGTAATAGGCAGACATCTATCCAGACCATCACACAGGAATTCCAAACTGCATCAGGATCCACTCCAAGTACTATGACAGTTAGGCGTGAGGTGAGAAATCTTGGATTCCATGGTCGAGCGACTGCTCATAAGCCACACATCACGTAGGAAAATGCCAAACTACGACTCGCTTGGTGTAAGGAGCGTCAACATTACACGATTGAACGTTGTGTGGAGTGAAGAATTACGGTACACAATGTGGCGATCCGATGGCAGGGTGTGGGGTTGGCGAATGCCCGGTGAACGTCATCTGCCAGCGTGTGTAGTGCCAACAGTGAATTCGGAGGTGGTGGTGTTATAGCGTGGTCGTGTTTTTCCTGGAGGGGACTTGCACCCTTGTTGTTTTGCGTAGCACGATCACAGCGCAGACCTACATTGATATTTTAAGCACCTTCTTGCTTCCCACTGTTGAAGAGCAATTCGGGGATGGCGATTGCATCTTCCAACACGATCGAGCACCTGTTCATACTGCACGCGCTGTGGCGGAGTGGTTACACGACAATAACATTCCTGGCCTGCACAGAGTCCTGACTTGAATCCTATAGAACACCTTTGGGATGTTTTGGAACGCCGACTTCGTGCCAGACCTCACCGACCAACATCGATACCTCTCCTCAGTTCCGCAATCCGTGAAGAATTGGCTGCCATTCCCCAAGAAACCTACCAGCATCTGATTGAAAGTAGGCCTGCGAGAGTGAACGCTGTCATCAAAGCTAAGGGTGGGCCAACACCATATTGACTTCCAGCATTACCGATGGAGGGCGCCACGAACTTGTACGTCATTTTCAGCCAGGTATCCGGATACTTTTGATCACGTAGTGTATTAGCTTCTACAGCTTGGTTAATACAGTTAATACGTCTTATACAGACTTTAACTTGCATTAAAGGCAATAACTTACAGCCAAGGTTTCAAACTGGTATAATGTCCTTTAAAATGAGGCGAGACTCCAACTATCAAACAAAGTGGCAGTGGCAAATTTAGAAACTTAAATATGTTGGGTATAAAAAAGTTAAAACTAATATTTGTGGCAGTCTCGTAAGAAAAATCTGAAGCGCCACATTTATTACATTCATCTGACGTTCGCTACACAATCTTTAACAAACTATTATTACAAAACCTTCTTCTTCTAACTACTTCTCCTAATCGATATAAAGATTTGTAGAAATGGTTTTAATGCATATTTCTCTGCCGGTAATTGGGGATTACGGGAATACAGTAGGTCCTTTAAATGCGGGTCGCTATATGATGGCTTTGAAACTCCCTTCTCCTTGCACGACTATGAGGGAAAAAAAGAAATGTTTTCCTCTTGAGAAATGTATTTGAAAATTCAAACCAATAACAAAGAATAACCGAACGGAATGGCTCAGGCGGTAACGTCTGTGCCCCGCATTCGGGATGGGCTGACCAATATATCTGAAGTTTTTCTCGTGGTTTCCCTCAGTCTCCAAGGTAAATACCGGATTGGATACTTAATACCAGGACCCAAAGTTCCACCTTAAGTCTATAACAAAAGTAAAATGAAAAACAAGTAGTAATAGCGAATGCTATGCCACCTATACAGAGACAATGCAATCAGTTAGACTGAATAATAACCTAATGCCACCTGCACGGCACAAAGCAGAAGATCCGGCTGTCATGCGCTGGGGTCTCTGTGGGCATGTGACGAAGCAAGATGGCATTTCCAGGGATGAGACCTAGAATGCTACCTGTCCGTCTTTCTGTGTGAAGGCGGCGGTTAGACTGGACGGCACCCTAATGCCGTCTACACGGCATGAAGCAGGTGGTTACGGTGTGAAGGCGGCGGTTAGCCTGGACGGCACTCTAATGCCGTCTACACGGCACGAAGCAGGCGGTTACAGGGATGAGACCTAGAAGGCTATCTGTCCGCCTTTCTGTGCAAAGGCGACGGTTCGAACTGGACAGCACTCTAATGCCATCTACACGGCATGAAGCAGGTGGTTACAGGGATGAGACCTACAAGGCTAACTGTCCGCCTTTCTGTGCAAAGGCCACGGTTAGAACTGGACAGCACTCTAATGCCATCTACACGGCATGAAGCAGGTGGTTACAGGGATGAGACCTACAAGGCTAACTGTCCGCCTTTCTGTTCAAAGGCGGCGGTTAGACTGGACATCACTCTAATGCCATCTACACGGCATGAAGCAGGTGGTTACAGGGATGTGACCTAGAAGGAAAACCGTCCACCTTTCTGTGCGAAGGCGGCGGTTAGACTGGACGGCACCCTAATGCCGTCTACACGGCATGAATCAGGTGGTTACAGGGATGTGACCTAGAAAGCAAACTGTCCGCCTTTCTGTGCGCAGGCAGCGGTTAGACTGGACGGCACCCTAATGCCGTCTACGCGGCATGAAGCAGGTGGTTACAGGGATGAGACCTACAAGGCTAACTGTCCGCCTTTCTGTGCAAAGGCGGCGGTTAGACTGGACAGCACTCTAATACCGTCTACACGGCACGAAGCAGGTGGTTACAGGGATGAGACCTACAACGCTAACTGTCCGCCTTTCTATACGAGAGCGGCAGTTGGACTGGACAGCACTCTAATGACGTCTACACGGCATGAAGCAGGTGGTTACAGGGATGAGACCTACAAGGCTAACTGTCCGCCTTTCTATACGAGAGCGGCAGTTGAACTGGACGGCATCCTAATGCATTCTACACGGCATGATGCAGGTGGTTACAGGGATGAGACCTACAAGTCTAAATGTCCGCCTTTCTATACGAGAGCGGCAGTTGGACTGGACGGCACCCTAATTCCATCTACACGGCATGAAGCAGGTGGTTACAGGGATGAGACCTACAAGGCTAACTGACGGCCTTTCTATACGAGAGCAGCAGTGGGACTGGACGGCACCCTAATTCCATCTACACGGCATGAAGCAGGCGGTTACAGCGATGAGACCTACAAGGCTAACTGTCCGCCTCTCTGTGCAAAGGCGGCGGTTAGACTAGACAGCACTCTAATGCCGTCTACACGGCACGAAGCAGGTGGTTACAGGGATGAGACCTAGAAGGCTATCTGTCCGTCCTTCTGTGTAAAGGCGGCGGTTGGACTGGACGGAACTCTAATGCCGTCTGCACGGCATGAAGCATGTGGTTACTGTGTGAAGGCAGCGGTTAGACTGGACGGCACCCTAATGCCGTCTACACTGCACGAAGCAGGTGGTTACAGGGATGAGACCTACAAGGCTAACTGTCCGCCTTTCTGTGCAAAGGGCGGCGGTTACACTGGACAGCACTCTAATGCCGTCTACACGGCATGAAGCAGGTCGTTAAAGGGATGAGACCTAGAAGGCTAACTGTCCGCCTTTCTGTGCGAGGCGGCGGTTAGACTGGACGGCACCCTAATGTCATCTGCACGGCATGAAGCAGGGGTTGCAGGGATGAGACCTAGAAGGGTAATTGTCCGTCTTTCTGTACAAAGGCGGCGGTTAGACTGGACAGCACTCTAATGCCGTCTACACGGCATGAAGCAACTGGTTACAGCGATGAGACCAACAAGGCTAACTGTCGCCTTGCTGTGCGAAGGCGGCGGTTAGACTGGACGGAAACCCAATTCCGTCTACACGGCATGAAGCAGGTGGTTAATGGGATGAGACCTACAAGGCTAACTTTCCGCCTTTCTGTGCAAAGGCGACGGTTAGACTGGACAGCACTGTAATGCCATCAACACGGCATGAAGCAGCTGGTTACAGGGATGAGACCTACAAGGCTAACTGTCCGCCTTTCTGTGCAAAGACGGCGGTTAGACTGGACAGCACTCTAATGCCATCTACATGGCATGAAGCAGGTGGTTACAGGGATGAGACCTAGAAAGCTAACTGTCCGCCTTTCTGTGCAAAGGCGGCGGTTAGACTGGATAGCACTCTAATGCCATCTACACGGCATGAAGCAGGTGGTTACAGGGATGAGACCTACAAGGCTAACTGTCCGCTTTTCTGTGCAAAGGCGCCGGTTAGACTGGACTGCACTCTAATGCCGTCTACACGGCATGAAGCAAGTGGTTACAGCGATGAGACCAACAAGGCTAACTGTCCGCCTTTCTGTGCAACGGCGGCGGTTAGACTGGACCGCACTCTAATGCCGTCTACACGGCATGAAGCAGGTGGTTACAGGGATGAGACCTACAAGCCCAACTGTCCGCATTTCTGTGCAAAGGCGACGGTTAGAACTGGATAGCACTCTAATGCTATCTACACGGCATGAAGCAGGTGGTTACAGGGATGAGACCTAGAAAGCTAACTGTCCGCCTTTCTGTGCAAAGGCGGCGGTTAGACTGGATAGCACTCTAATTCCATCTATACGGCATGAAGCAGGTGGTTACAGGGGTGAGACCTACAAGGCTAACTGCCCGCCTTTCTGTGCAAAGGCGCCGGTTAGACTGGACTGCACTCTAATGCCATCTACACGGCATGAAGCAAGTGGTTACAGCGATGAGACCAACAAGGCTAACTGTCCGCCTTTCTGTGCGAAGGCGGCGGTTAGACTGGACCGCACTCTAATGCCGTCTACACGGCATGAAGCAGGTGGTTACAGGGATGAGACCTACAAGGCTATCTGTACGCCTTTCTATACGAGAGCGGCAGTTGGACTGGACAGCACTTTAATGCCGTCTACACGGCATGAAGCAGGTGGTTAGAGGGATGTGACCTAGAAGGATAACTGTCCGCCTTTCTGTGCGAAGGCGGCGGTTAGAATGGACGGCACCCTAATGCCGTCTACACGGCATGAAGGAGGTGGTTACAGAGATGTGACCTAGAAAGCTAACTGTCCGCCTTTCTGTGCAAAAGCGCCGGTTAGACTGGACAGCACTCTAATGCCGTCTACACGGCATGAAGCAAGTGGTTACAGCGATGAGACCAACAAGGCTAACTGTCCGCCTTTCTGTGCGAAGGCGGCGGTTAGCCTGGACCGCACTCTAATGCCGCATTCACGGCATGAAGCAGGTGGTTACAGGGATGAGACCTACAAGGCTATCTGTCCGCCTTTCTATACGAGAGCGGCAGTTGGACTGGACAGCACTTTAATGCCGTCTACACGGCATGAAGCAGGTGGTTATAGGGATGAGACCTACAAGGCTAACTGTCCGCCTTTCTATACGAGAGCGGCAGTTGGACTGGATAGCACTGTAATGCGGTCTACACGGCATGAAGAAGGTGGTTACAGGGATGAGACCTACAAGGCTAACTGTCCGTCTTTCTATACGAGAGCGGCAGTTGGATGGTACGGCACCCTAATGCCATCTACACGGCATGAAGCAGGTGGTTACAGGGATGAGACCTACAAGGCTAACTGTCCGCCTTTCTGTGCAAAGGCGGCGGTTAGACTGGACAGCACTCTAATGCCATCTACACGGCATGAAGCAGGTGGTTAAAGGGATGAGACCTACAAGGCTAACTTTCCGCCTTTCTGTGCGAAGGCGGCGGTTAGACTGGACGGCACCCTAATGCCGTCTACACGGCATGAAGCAGGTGGTTACAGGGATGTTACCTAGAAGGCTAACTGTCCGCCTTTCTGTGCGAAGTCGGCGGTTAGACTGGACGGCACCCTAATGCCGTCTAGGCGGCATGAAGCAGGTGGTTACAGGGATAAGACCTACAAGGCTAACTGTCCGCATTTCTGTGCAAAGGCGACGGTTAGAACTGGACAGCACTCTAATGCCATCTACACGGCATGAAGCAGGAGGTTACAGGGATGAGACCTAGAAAGCTAACTGTCCGCCTTTCTGTGCAAAGGCGGCGGTTAGACTGGACCGCGCTCTAATGCCAGCAACACGGCATGAAGCAGGTGGTTACAGGGATGAGACCTACAAGGCTAACTGTCCGCCTTTCTGTGCAAAGGCGCCGGTTAGACTGGACAGCACTCTAATGCCGTCTACACGGCATGAAGCTAGTGGTTACAGCGATGAGACCAACAAGGCTAACTGTCCGCCATTCTGTGCGAAGGCGGCGGTTAGACTGGACCGCACTCTAATGCCGTCTACACGGTATGAAGCAGGTGGTTACAGGGATAAGACCTACAAGGCTATCTGTGCGCCTTTCTATACGAGAGCGGCAGTTGGACTGGACAGCACTTTAATGCCGTCTACACGGCATGAAGCAGGTGGTTACAGGGATGAGACCTACAAGGCTAACTGTCCGTCTTTCTATACGAGAGCGGCAGTTGGACTGTACGGCACCCTAATACCATCTACACGGCATGAAGCAGGTGGTTACAGGGATGAGACCTACAAGGCTAACTGTCCGCATTTCTGTGCAAAGACGGCGGTTAGGCTGGACAGCACTCTAATGCCATCTACATGGCATGAAGCAGGTGGTTACAGGGATGAGACCTAGAAAGCTACCTGTCCGCCTTCCTGTGCAAAGGCGGCGGTTAGACTGGATAGCACTCTAATGCCATCTACACGGCATGAAGCAGGTGGTTACAGTGATGAGACCTACAAGGCTAACTTTCCGCCTTTCTGTGCAAAGGCGCCGGTTAGACTGGACAGCACTCTAATGCCGTCTACACGGCATGAAGCAAGTGGTTACAGCGATGAGACCAACAAGGCTAACTGTCCGCCTTTCTGTGCGAAGGCGGCGGTTAGACTGGACCGCGCTCTAATACCGTCTACACGGTATGAAGCAGGTGGTTACAGGGATGAGACCTACAAGGCTATCTGTCCGCCTTTCTATACGAGAGCGGCAGTTGGACTGGACAGCACTTTAATGCCATCTACACGGCATGAAGCTGGTGGTTACAGGGATGAGACCTACAAGGCTAACTTTCCGCCTTTCTATACGAGAGCGGCAGTTGGACTGGACAGCACTCTAATGCCGTCTACACGGCATGAAGAAGGTGGTTACAGGGATGAGACCTACAAGGCTAACTGTCCGTCTTTCTATACGAGAGCGGCAGTTGGACTGTACGGCACCCTAATGCCATCTACACGGCATGAAGCAGGTGGTTACAGGGATGAGACCTACAGGGCTAACTTTCCGCCTTTCTGTGCAAAGGCGCCGGTTAGACTGGACAGCACTCTAGTGCCATCTACACGGCACGAAGCAAGTGGTTACAGGGATGAAACCTACAAGGCTAACTATCAGCGTTTCTGTGCAAAGGCGGCGTTTAGACTGGACAGCACCCTAATGCCATCTACACGGCATGAAGCAGGTGGTTACAGGGATGACACCTACAAGGCTAACTGTCCGCCTTTCTGTGCAAAGGCGCCGGTTAGACTGGACAGCACTCTAATGCCGTCTACACGGCATGAAGCAAGTGGTTACAGCGATGAGACCAACAAGTCTAACTGTCCGCCTTTCTTTGCGAAGGCGGCGGTTAGACTGGACGGCACCCTAATGCCGTCTACGCGGCATGAAGCAGGTGGTTACAGGGATGAGACCTACAAGGCTAACTGTCCGCCTTTCTATACGAGAGCGACAGTTGGACTGGACAGCACTCTAATGCCATCTACACGGCATGAAGCAGGTGGTTACAGGGATGAGACCTACAAGGCTAACCGTCCGCCTTTCTGTGCAAAGGCGGCGGTTAGACTGGACAGCACTAATGCCATCTACACGGCATGAAGCAGGTGGTTACAGGGATGAGTCCTACAAGGCTAACCGTCCGCCTTTCTGTGCAAAGGCGGCGATTAGACTGGACAGCACTCTCATGCCGTCTACACGGCATGAAGCAGGTGGTTACAGGGATGAGACCTACAAGACTAACTTTCCGCCTTTCTGTGCAAATGCGGCGGTTAGACTGGACAGCACTCTCATGCCATCTACACGGCATGAAGCAAGTGGTTACAGGGATGTTACCTAGAAGGCTAACTGTCCGCCTTTCTGTGCAAAGACGGCGGTTAGACTGGACGGCACCCTAATGCCGTCTACACGGCATGAAGCAGGTGGTTACAGGGATGTTACCTAGAAGGCTAACTGTCCGCCTTTCTTTGCGAAGGTGGCGGTTAGACTGGACGGCACCCTAATGCCGTCTACACGGCATGAAGCAGGTGGTTACAGGGATGTTACCTAGAAGGCTAACTGTCCGCCTTTCTGTGCAAAGACGGCGGTTAGACTGGATAGCACTCTAATGCCATCTACATGGCATGAAGCAGGTGGTTACAGGGATGCGACCTACAAGGCTAACTGTCCGCCTTTCTGTGCAAAGACGGCGGTTAGACTGGATGGCACTCTAATGCCGTCTACACGGCATGAAGCAGGTGGTTACAGGGATTAGACCTAGAAAGCTAACTGTCCATCACACATCGTTCTAAGAGTTATCCACGAACAGATCCGTCGTGATATGACCAAGGAGTTTAAGCGACGTAAAATAAATAAGAGTAATAATAATAATAATAATAATAATAACAAAGAATATTTCGGAAATGATTAGCGCCAAGCAACATTTTACTTGGGATAGATTGTGTGCTTTAACCAGATGTACATTTTTTGAGAAGTAGGATTTTGTTTCTGTCTTACGGTTTACCAGTTACACAAAAGTCATTAGGATGAAGAGGACTAAAGAGGCTATTTCCAGAAAATTCAAGATATACGTTTTGTTATCTAAACTTTTTAAACACATGGTATTTTAATCAAAATCAAAAAGAGCAATTTTAAAGAAAGTAAAAAGTTTCGAAAAATGTTGCATGTAAAGAGTACTTTCGGGTGAGAGGTTTTGGTTGAAAATATCCTTGGATTAAGGAGGAGGAGGGGTATTCAGCACTTCGACCTACAACATCTTTTGTGCCTGTGCCCGTGAGGGAGGAGTGAGGTGAGGGGAGACAGAGGGCGGCTGGACCAGCAGGCATGACAGGCTAGAGGGCAGGGTCCCTACCTTTTACAGATTGAAACTCCCCGAATGCAGCTGGTGCAACCGGCTCCCCTCCGCCCTGCAGGCTTGCACATCCCACTGGGGGACCCGTGACTCGGAGGCCGCCCCAATTCCGGGGGACGAAGCCCTATATAGAGCATCATTTTTTTCCTGACATGCAACGCCGAGACTCCCGCCGACACTTTTAACCCTGAAAGAGACCAAGCAGAGGAAAGGTGAACTGAAATGAGAGTGGTGGTAAAATGTAGAGACAGGAACCCACGACCTCCCTACGCGCGCGCGCACGCGCACACACACACACACACACATACACACTTTTCCCAAAAATGCTTTTCTTTTTTTTATAGTTCAGAGGGTCACAAAACATACATTTCCAGTGATGTAATGAGATTTGACTGATCAACATTTAAGTACATTGAACTTTTTGGAGCACTAATCCTCTCAACCACAATGCAGCTTTACAAAAGAAAGAACCACTTTTTTTTAAAAATTTCTTTGTTGTGCTAAGAGATTTACAATTTGATTGTCTACTGAACTTTGACCCTGGCCACTCATTCTGTAGACAATCACTACAGTTTATCTACATTTTCAACTTCCCATCAATAAATTATCTTGCTTCAGTTTTTCACGTCCCATTTCCACTTGTTTTTCACTTGTCACAAATTGATTACTTTACCATCACACATTCACCATAGTTTTCCATTCAAAGTAAGATACACTACCTCTTACTTTCCTCTATCCACTGTCCAAAGCCATTTATTTTTGACTTTACACAAAAACTGTCCAATGCTCCTAGCGTCCTTGCACATCATTTAAATCATAAGCGCATTTCTATCCCCCTTCAACCACTTCTTTTTATTAAATTCTCTTCACCAATTTTCTGTTCCTTGGCACTTAATTACTGTGTGTTCAATGTCTTCATTACCACCACATATCGGACATTGGTTCTGAGGAATACCCTGTCTTAACCCTCTTAGCCTCCATGCTCCGGTTCTTACCCATGCAATAGATTCTCTCTTTTCTTTATTTACTGTCTATATATTTTTCCCTACCCCATGTATTTTTCATTGGCCTATAACAAACCAATGAGCTCTTTTCGGCAATCTCATTGAACATGTTTTGTATTTCTATATCTTCCAGTCTTTTCCTTGCCTTTTACCAAAAATTTGTCACATTACTTTCTCTCCTCCACATGTCTCCCAACCCATTTTTCTCTAAAATTTTCCGTAAATTACTTACCCATCCATCATTCATTAAACTATTCTCTCGGTATTCTATACATTGTCTTAACACATTACTTTTTCCTAAATTTAAAGTTCTAAACCAAAATTTCAAAGCTGTTACCATTATCTTCCCCTTTGTTACCACCCTGCCCATCTCTAATGGCACTACCTGTCCTACAATTGACTTCGGTAACCCTAGTATTTCTCTACAAAACATCCTGTGCACCTCATCTATACTTTCCCATCCTCTATCGAATCCCCATATTTCTATACCATACATCATTTTTGCCTCCACAACTATCTCATAAACTTTTACCAGCCATTTAACTTTTATATTAGGTACTCTATATTTGCAGCTTCTAATTGCTGCCATCACCCCTTTACCTTTTGTCAATGCAAACTTCTTTTGTTTCTCCCATTTATTACCTCCATCTATTTTTACTCCTAAGTAAATACAGTCACGCACCACCCTGTAATCTTTATTCTCTCCCTTCCACTTTTCATATTTGCTTAATCTCCCCCCCCTTTTAATACCACAATCTGTGTTTTCTCTTGACTCACTTTTAACATCCATTCTTTACAATATACATCAATTGCTTGTAATGATTGTTTTAAACCACTGACTGTAATAGATCCTGCCCACCTTTTTTTTAACACCTTACTTTCAGATCAATACCAACATATTGATTTTTAAGTGTTCTTCAGCTTCTTTGCATTTGTGCAACTCTGCAATTAACTCTGGTTAGGCATGTAATTATGTTACAAGAATCATAGCAACTGAAGAACATATTTGTATAACTAAAAGGTGAGCTTTTCACTCCAGACTACAATCTGCAGTTTGGATAGATACAAAAGCCTAATGGTGGCTGATTAGCCTGATATATCAACCCTTTCAATGTACAAGGGACGTTGACCAGTGAAGCACATGCAACTTTTGAATAAGTCATTAAATCAATGTTAAAATTGGGACAATATTAACAGTGAAGTTACTAGTACTTACCCACATTTATTTAAGTTTTGGATCAGATATGTGGACGACATCTAGCTATTGTTCCTAAGTCACAAATTGACACAGCTTTGGATCTGCTGAACGATCAAGATACCTCTATTAAGTTTACTATGGAAACAGAAGAAAACAGTTGTCTACCTTTCTTGGATATTAAAATGTTAAGAATTAATAATCAGTTAGAATATGGTGTATATCGAAAATCTACTCATGTTGACAATTACATTAAGGATAATTTTTGTAATCCTGTACAACATCAATATGCTGTTTTTCACAGCTTCATTCATAGACTTGTCAACTTACCATTATCTAATTCAGAATATTGGAAAGAATTTAAACATATTCAACAGACAGCTTTAAAGAATGGCTTTGACCCTGAAACGATTAATAATATGGTTAAACGTTACAAATATAAAAAACAATTACAGGAGATCAGCACTCTCAACAACATCAAAGACCAGCCATTAGTGTTTAAAAAATGGACTTATCACTCTAAATTATTCAAGAAATTTGAAAATATTTTTAAGACCTATGGAATAAAGTTAGCTCCACAGAATAGATTCACTATCAATAATTTGTTAAGCCAAATATCAATGTCCAAGATAAGAAAACTCTTTCTGGTATTTATAAAATAAAACGTGATCATTGTGACAAGTTTTACATTGGAAGAACAAAACATAACCTCTTAAGCCGTCTTAAAGAACATCAAAGAAATATTAAATTAAAACAAACTGACAAATCAGCTGTGTCCCACCATTTTTGGAACACACAACATGAAATTGGTCAAGACATTGAATTATTAAAATCCATACATAATATATCAATGTTGAATGCTTGGGAAAAAATATTCATTATTAAAAACAATTCACAAGTTTTAAACTTTGAAATTCCGCCGTTGGATGACGTCACCCGCCTTCTGGTACAAGCTCAGAAGAAAATAGATCAATATGGAGCCCATCCTACTTTAAGTTCCACTACACTACAAGAGATGTCGGCACAGCAGCCTTCTGGTTCACCTTCAGCAGTTATGAAAACTACCACCTGAGGTCCTTCCAATCGACCACATGGGTACATACATTTTGTGCCTTTGGAGCAGGGTTCAGTCAACTCCCGCTGATGATGAGGCGTTGATAACCTCGAAACGATCGTTCATCTTTTACCATCATGATGTAAATGAAGGCTTTTAATATCATTTTGACTCATTAATTTTATCAAGTCATTAAATGGTTTACTGGAAGAAGCTCTCTTGAACATAACTCACTGCATGCAGTTCATTCATGGTGAGCACCACCTCATTCTGGTCTTACTGCACAGATGATTTTTAGATACAAAACTTGCACAAAAAATGGACACGTTGTGGGGGAAACAATGCACTGATCTTCTCTTTTGATTGAGTGCAATCAACTGTATTTAGCACAAGGGCATTCAAAGCAGTTCTTTATTCAATACTTGAAACTCTGCCACTGACTTGAGAACAGGAGTGTAGCTACATTGGTGTAACTGCTGCACCAAACTGGTGCTCCCAAAGTTAGGCCCCAAATGAGGACCTCCACCGACCACCAATAAAGGTAGGATTTCTGTTGAAAAGAATTTTGAAGGTATCTCATGGGAAAAACTCTGTAACAAAATACGCATCAACCGAATATTTAATTAATGTTTATTCATTATTATTTCTCCAATTGCATGAGCAAGAATTGTTTTGAAGGATTAAATAATATACTGGCAGAGCAGTGGTTAAGTGAGGGAGACTCGCAGCACGTCTGCCAAGTTGTCAGCATGTCTATGTCCTTGGCAGTCAGCTGAGAGACTTGTGCAACCACAATGCACATGTGCCACTGCTGGCCTCTATACTCTAGTTACCTTGACTGCTGGCTGTAGCGTGCATGCTTCTAGCTTCATATTACCCCATGACTGATACTACAGAGTGAGCCAAAAGACTCCAAACCGCCTGCGCGGTATTTTTCCTGTCCGTCTCCTCGGCGCTCGTTGCCATCTGCCGCTATCATAGAAAGGCACGGATGAAACCATAAGACATTTTTAAAACTACTTTTAAAGGCTTTACTTACCAACTTTACGAAAGGAGATGCTGAAACTGGCCAACGTCGTTGTCCATACATTTTTGGCACCTCTTTAGGAAACTATCCATCACTCGCTGTACTTCACGCTGAGAAATTTCCTGGCGGATATTTTGTTTTAATTCTCCCAGGGTTTGTGGGTTTGTCTTGTACACTTTATGTTTTAAGTTACCCCGGAGGAGTATTTTATGAACAATATTACCGGCTGCGCTGTGTTTTTCCACTGGGCGTGTGGAAATATGATAAAAACATGATAATGCACTGCTGTAATAAACAAAGTCACGCTTTTGTGGTTTTGCTGTGCAGTGTGAAATGCAGTTTTGAGTTGACGGTGATGTGATGTGGTTCAGTTATTTATTATTTTGTCCTGTACTTAGTCACAAAGTATATTGTGGCTCAGTATATGTTTTCTACTGCACATCGTGTATTTATTTATTTATGATTCGTATGTGTTAACTCGGTCAGCTCGCCAAGTGAAAGTACGATTTGCAGAAAGATTTTCAGGTGTAAAATTTCCAGGACGTACAACAACCCATGAACTTTACAGTAAATTTCAGGCCACAGGAACTGTTCAGGCTAAGAAATCTAAAAGACGGCATTCGGTTCTTACCGAAGAAACATTAGACAACATCGGTCATCGTTTGGAAAATTCCCCCCCCAAAAATTCCATGATGGATAGCTTCCTAAAGAGGTGCCAAAAATGTATGGACAACGACGGTGGCCAGTTTCAACATCTCCTTTCATAAAGTTTAAAAGTAGTTTTAAAAATGTTATATGGTTTCATCTGCGCCTTTCTATGGTAGCGGCAGACGGCAACGAGCGTCGAGGACACGGACTGGAAAAACACCGCGCAGGCGGTTCGGAGTCTTTTGGCTCATCCTGTATAGGCTCACAACTTTACAATCGGTTCAAGGCCATGAACTTAGTAGCAGGTGCATATAGGATAATTCCACTCTTCTTTTTGGCTTCTTCTACTGATGATCAAGTGGAAAAAACAAGTTGAAAAATTTGCAGAAAACTTTTCTGACCTTTGTTTAGATTGCAAATTATTATCAGTTAGAAGTTCCTTCAGCTCCAAGAGTTCTATCCCACTGTATGTACTTATCTGTTCCTGAGTGGTCAAAGCTGAAATATCATTTTCTAAGTTAAAACTGATAAAAAACTAATTTAAAGGTCCTACGACTTAAGAATACCTAAATGGTTGGCTCTATTATCAAGAGAAAATGAAAGGGTGCCACAGATTAACGTTGGCAAATTAAGTGATTTCTTTGCTGATATGCAATCAAGGAAAAAAATCCTCAAATCTGAAGTTCCATCATATTTTTACTGTTGAATGAATAATTATTTTCCTGATGTCAAAGATTTGGATTTTAAGCTTTGTTAAATTTTAATCTTGGTTTTTATTACTTTAAACTGCCCTTTTAAAATTGTTTTACGTTTACTACAATAATACCTATTACCTAATGATGTTGAATAATATTTAGCCATTTTAATTTTATAAACAGCTTAATCAGATTACTTATCCATGCAATACCCTAAGTAAAAATAAGACCTGTTCTGATTCTGTTGATCATATTGTAATGACAAGTGAGCACCATCAGAGGCAGATTCTTCACGGAAGCAAGCATGCCCTGTCAGTTTAGAGAAAAAATAAATGTAATATAACAAATAATTCATCTCTGAATATTGTTGGATGACTTGGATGTATTCTATTTTCACTGTACAAGTATATAAATAATATCCAAATATGGTTTGAATTCCCCCCCCCTTAGAACACAAAGTGCATGGTTAAATGCAAGAAAAATATTGCATTCAGAGGCCTTAAGATGTACTTTTGACATTATTCTTAAATTAAATTAAATTAGGTTTTATTTATGGATGCTCTTTAACTGCTACGGTTCTTAGCGCCCCATTCCACATTGGGCGTGAAAGATTGGTAATTTTGCTCAGAGGCCTCTTTTATCAGGCTTGAGGTTCCTTTATGTGCCGTAAATCTACAACACGGGACCACTGGCTTTACTTCCCTTCCAAAGGAAGCCATGCTAAGGATTTTTACACCCAAAAAAATCCATCGCCCTCTGCCGGGTTTGAACCCATGACCTCGGGAACTAGAGGCTAGCATGGTAACCACTACACTACGGAGGACGACAAGCATTATTCTGAAGATAATGATACCTGTCACTACCCTCTATTTGCCAAAGAATAAATTACAGCCATCACCCAGATTCCAGGTAATGGTTTGGTGGGTGAATGACTTTATTTTGAAAACATCTGTTCTCAAAGTACTGTTAGTCAGTGCAATAAAAGTTAAACCTTCAGGGATAACAAACACATTCCAGTATTAAAGTGAGAAGCCTCATATAAGCAGTGAAGTGTTTTACTTATGGTATTTTTCACATAGTGTGGTGTTGTACTTCTAGTCTTCAGTTAAGCCCTTGTTTACAGCTGTAATTTATTAAACTGGGGCAATTCTTTTGCATTTTTTCTTTTTCTTTCTTTTCTTTCTTCAAAGTATGGTTTATTGTAATGCTTCATTTTAGCTCCTATTTTTTCATGTGATTCACCTCATACATACATTTAAAATTGAACTTATTTAGTAGGTAAATGACAATATTAAGAAATTTTTATTCCTTTTAGTTGTAATTAATACATAAATTTACTCTTGACTCCAAATCAGATCTATTTTGAGGATAATATAGCACATGTTGCCACAGAGGTGTCTTTCATCAATCACCTCTGATCATTAACAATTATATTTATAAAAAGAATTTTCTGTATGAACTGATGAACAGGCAGCCCAATTAGATTACAATACAGCATTAACGAAGTTCAGGTATAATAATTTCGGTGTTTTCAGTGAATATGTACTAATATTGAGTTGCTCATTGGGTTTCTGTTTGATTCTTTTAAAATGAAATGTTTATGAGGAAGATGTCCAACACTATTATCATACAATTTCAACATTTGGAAGTTAGACAATGTTTTGGTTTGTTCATTTATTTTTTAAATCTTATGAAATATGGCTGTATATTATTGCTTGGAAGAAACAAGTCATTCATAATCTTAAATTGTGACCATCATTTAGAGACATGCATTTTTTTTATTTTATATAAAACTGAACCGGCAATGCTTAGCAGCAATCTTCTCACTTAACCATCAATAAGCATGTTAACTCCTTTAGCAACTACAACATTCAAATTATTCTTTAATCCAGTAACTTTTGATGCCAGAAGTTACAAATGTGGATATCTAGTAGATCATTCCAGTTACACAACAAAGTTGTTATGTTCAAAAACAAATACCGGCTGCAATTATGCCTATTTATAAAATTTGTCATTTTCCATTTTTGCTAACCAATTTACCACAGCAACATATTTTGGTGACACTTCTTTGAAAAATGTATGCAGAATGTGTTAGATACTTAACAGCTTGGAGCCACCCATTTGCTTAACATACTCTGGGTATAAGGACAATACATTATTTTGTATAAATAAAAATCAAACACATGTTTGGTTTTCCTTCAAATGTGAAAAGAGTTTCTGTTTTAAATGCAGCTGCATTAAGCTCTTTTAAAATCGTTTGCAACACCTGTAATGGGTACAATTGCAGGAAGCAAGTCCATAATTGGAGTAAGTCAGATACTTTCCAGAACTGTGCCAGAATAATTCCCTTATTCGTACTAGGTTTCTATTAACAGAAACAGTGAGTTAATGTGGAACAAACAGTTCCAATTACCTTGATAACACTAGGCCTTTGGATACATTACAAAGAAAGGTTTCATTACAAACATGTTGGCAACAACCCCTAATATGGTTTCGAGCAAACACAGACCCCCCTCAAGTTTACCTTATAACGCCTTGCATCAGCTATACCAGTAAACTCAAATTAATTTAGTTTAGACCTAGAGAACTATTAACAAAGCAACCATAGGTTGCCTGGAAATGAGTTACACCCAAACACAATTACACATCAGTTTTATATTGAAATGACTTTATATTCATTCATTCATTATCTGTTTACCCTCCTCTTATGTAGGACTTACACCCCCCAGGACTTACAAGCGGGTGCCTGGGGTCAGAGGCCCGTCGAGGAGCAGACACTCATGGATCAGACAGAGCATCCAGGATGGGTGATCAGCCCGATGCCTGGTATGGGATGAAGGAAGTAGATGAAACAAAATGTTGGTGAAATGGATGAAAGGAAAGGTGATGATGGAGCAGTTGGTGGAATGAATGGCGGGGGAAACCGGAGAACCCGGAGAAAACCCGCCCAGACGCCGCTTCGTCCACCACAAATCCCACATGCAGGTCCCTGGGATTGAACCCGGTCTGCCTTGGTGGGAGGCGAGCGGTCTAACCACTCGGCCACGGCGCCGCCGAAATGACTTTATAACCTTCAGGTAATTAATCAAGATCTAAGTGCTTTGAGAGAATATTGGACGAATATCCAATAACCCAATGAAATTACTCTATTTGAAACTCCAGTTACTGTATAACATTCAAGTACAGTAGATGTTACACATTATGTTGCTTTCGTAATTTTAGCACCATTAGACAAAAGGTCTAAACTTGGTCAAAAGTTTGAAAAGGCAAAAGGTCTAATCTTTGTCAAAATATGCATGTAACCCTACATAATTATTCCACTTGAACCAGAGTAATGTAAATTGCACAGGCATGGGACATGTCACATGTTAAGTTACCTTTATAATTCTAGAAACATAACCAAAAGGAATCTAGTCTCGCAATAAAAGTATTGAGTCAGTATGCAATGAGGTTATAGAATTATTTCACTTGAAATTGAAAGTAATGGAAGCTAGCAAGACATGAAACATGTCATATGCTAAGTTACCTTTATAATTCTAGAAACATTAACCAAAAGGAATATAGTCTTCCAACAAAAGTATTGAGTCAATATGCAATGAGATTATGCAATTATTTCACTTGAAATTGAAAGTAATGGAAGCTAGCAAGACATGAAGCATGTCATATGCCAAGTTACCTTTATAATTCTAGAAACATTAACCAAAAGGAATATAGTCTTCCAACAAAAGTATTGAGTCAATATGCAATGAGATTATGCAATTATTTCACTTGAAATTGAAAGTAACGGAAGCAAGACATAAAATATGTCATATGTTAAGTTACATTTATATAATTCTAGAAATGTTAACCACAGGAATCTAGGCTCCCAGCAAAGGTGCTGATTCAGTATGCAATGAGATTATGCAATCATTTTGCTTGAAATTGAAAGTAATGGAAGCTAACAAGACATGAAACATGTCTCATGTTAAGTTACCTGTATAATTCTAGAAAATTAACCAAAAGGAATCTAGTGTTCCAACAAAAGTATTGAGTCAGTACGCAATGAGGTTATAGAATTATTTCACTTGAAATTGAAAGTACCGCTCGCCTCTCACCGAGATGGCCCAGGTTCAATCCCAGGGACCCACATGTGGGATTTGTGGTGGACAAAGCGGCGTCTGGGCGGGATTTCTCCAGGTTCTCCGGTTTCTCCCGCCATTCATTCCACCAACTGCTCCATCATCACCTTTCCTTTCATCCATTTCACCATCATTTCGTTTCATATACTTCCTTCCTCCCATACCAGGCATCGGGCTGATCACCCATCCTGGATATTCTGTTTGATCCATGAGTGTCTGCTCCTCGACGGGCCTCTGACCCCAGGCACCGCCTGTAAGTCCTGGGGGGTGTAAGTCCTACATATGAGGAGGTTAAACAGATAAAGAAGAAGAAAAAATTGAAAGTAATGCAAGCTAGCAAGACGTGAAACATGTCACATTTAAATTACCTTTATAATTCTAGAAACATTAACTAAAGGGATTCTAGGCTCCCAGTAAAGGTGCTGGTTCAGTATGCAATGAAATTATGCAATTATTTTACTTGAAATTGAGAGTACTGGAAGCTAGCAAGACATGAAACATGTCACTTAGTAAGTTACATTTATAATTCTAGAAATGTTAATCAAGGGGATCTAGGTTGCCAGTAAAACTACTGAATGAGTATACAATGAGGCTATGGAATTATTTCGCTTGAAATTGAAAGTAATGTAAGCTAGCAAGATACGAAACATGTCACATATTAAATTGCCGTTATAATTCTAAAAACATTAGCCAATGTAATCTAGGCCCCAACAAGAATATTGAGTTAGTATACAGCAATACTATAAAATTGTTTCCCTTAATATTTTAATCAAACTAGCGCAACATGGAATATAACTATTTTGGGTCGCATGTAAAAGTCTAGGAATACTGAATGAGAAACATGGTTTCTCCAAGGACAAATTTAAAGCCTACAATACATGAATTTAATGAACACCTATAAAAAGTTCACCTAACTTGCACCTAATTCAGTATATATACTATTAAAGCCAGAATAATGCCAATTTATTTCACTCAAATGTCCTCCGTGGTGTAGTGGTTACCATGCTAGCTTCTAGTTTCCAAGGTTCAAACCTGCCAGAGGGCAATAAATTTTTTCAGGCATAAAAATCCTTAGCATGGCATCCTTCAGAAGGGAAGTAAACCAAGCGGTCCCATGTCATAGATTTACGGCACGTGAAAGAACCTCAAGCCTGATAAAGAGGCCTCTGAGCAAAATTACCAGTCTTTCACGCCCAATATAGAATGGGACACCAAGGGCCACAGTAGTTAAAGAGCGTCCATAAATAAATAAATAAATAAATAAATAAATAAAAAAAACATGCACGTACGCATCCACCCACCCACCCCCACACCCACACACACACCCACACCCACCCACACACTCTCTCTCTCTCTTGGAAATGAGCCTTCAAATGAAACCGAATTTACAAAAGCAATACCCAGCACTGCCAAGAATCTAGCAAAATTACTAAAATCCCCCCAAAATACTTTTACATGGCCTAGAAGGAGTTCATCCTACTGCCAGATCCACACCATGATGAACCCACCTGGTAGATTTTTCCACACCACTCAAATGATGACCAGACCATGAACTATCCCCAAGCAAGCCTCAGACGCCTGATCCACTCGCTCACTCCCCATAGACCTCATGCCTAGATCATGAGAAGCTACATTTGTGCCCCAGGTCGGAAGCCGCAACAACCATAAAACCAACAAAAGAGACTGAGGGAGTAAAGAAAACCATGCCATATATGATAAGACGGATAAATCTGCAACTACAGTTAAAAAGGTAAGGCACAGATCTTGACAGCACCAAGAAATATTACTTCACGTGTACCAGGAAAGTAGAAAAGAAATCAAAAGAAAAATAGCGCCTAAAGGAAAAGGCACACACCTTACTGAACAAGCTATGTTTATGAGCCCAGCAAGTTACATGAATTATGGTCTCCCATACTTCCTTACTAATTAACATTTAAAACGGTATGGAATGTATCATTAGCAATATGTTTTACACTGTTATTTTCAATAGGAAATAAATGTAAAGCATTAGGATCACTTAAGAATATGTTTTACTGTTCACAATGTCAAAAAGCAAACATTCTAATAAAATTTTTTTGTCCAAATACTGCATCTTAAATTTAAACCAAGATGTAAAATATCAACGACCTGATAAATCAGTAGTTTCATCACATCTTACTACTAGTAAAATGGGAAACAGAGCTTAGTGACCTTATTATGATAAACATTAAGTATAAAACTAAATTAAGGGACCTCACAATTTTACAGTAAATTCTTATTCATATTTGTCACATTTCTAAAACTATTCACCCACCGCAACCTCATCTACCTTTCCTATATGATGTTGGCTTGAACAAATTCCAATGTTTAAATCTTAGCTTTCTTTTGATTCTCAAATGAATACTGTAATACTGACTGGTACTTTGATGCCGATGTGTTGAAATTACTGTATAAATGCTCCTTATTGTTAGCACTGGTTTTAATACTGTATCCAATTTTACTCACTCAATTTTCATAACAGAAGATTTGCACATTAAAAACTACTTTTGAAACATAAAGTTTCGTTTGGAAGGTCTTTAGCTCTGCTACACACAGTAACAGTTTTTGTCTGAACCATCCTCAGAACTAGGAGAGAGTAGGCCAATGGAGAACAGGTAGCAATGTCAAACACTTGTTTTCAAAATGTTTCATTAAATATCTTCAAATACTGGAAGTTGATAACAGTGTTGTTGAAATCAATTAAATGTAAAAACTGAGTCAATTAATGACACAAAACAACACTCCCTTTTTACACTTAACTGTTTCATTAAAGTTACAACTCTCTTGATTAATGCTGACATCTCAAAATACTCTTGGGAGCTTCCTGGAGTAAGATCAGCAATATTTTATATGCAGCATTTGTCCTGTTAAGCCCTGTTTATCATTTCCAAAGATTTTGTTACAACACTACTTCCAAAAACAACTGAAGGTAAGTGTTAAATACATCAACTTCTTTGTTTTCTAGTGTATGTATTTTTCAATAACAACCTTTTACAATGCATATAAATATTCTTTTAATTAGAAGTTTTCATCATTGTTTAATTTGATATTTCCATGATGTCACTATGGGTCATTGACGAAGAGGGTTTGTGATTATCCACCTAATGTTCACCATTGAGCTAATTTTTTATTGATTGCTGAGGCTAGCTTTTTTATGTATTTGAATATTCAATGGGGACAAACCGTCAACAAAAGACTGAGAAAGCCAAATTTTGTGTGAAAACTTACATACTGCACTGGAAGCTATAAACAATGGGATATCAATGAGAGAAGTATCTCGCACTTTCTGTACACGATTAACATCCTTGCATGTTAGGATGAAAAACGGAAATACAGCCACTCTCCAAATGGGGATAAAAAAGTTCCAAGCAGCAAAAAAAAAAAATCTCAGCTTTATATCTTGTTGTGTAATCTATTTTATAGCTCATGCAGAACTGAGATGATATGCTTCCAAATACACAGAACTTAACAAAATAAACCATAACTTCAGTGTGACTTCTTGCCTAGCAGGAAAGAATTGGCTTAGAGGTTTTCCTAAGTAAAATGGTAACATTAACATATGATGCTCAGAACCACAAGTTTTACCTGTAAAGTTGGACTTAGCAAAGTTGATGTAACAAAACTATTTAGTAACTTACAATCACAAATGGATAAACATAAATTCCCTCCTGACTACATGGAATGTAGATAAAGTGGGTATCACCAAAGTTCAGGAACCTGGCATCATCATTGTCCCAAAAGGTGTGAAACAAGTGGGTGCTGTAACTAGCAGTGAACAAGGAACTACTGCTATAGTTTTCTGTGCTGTTTGCGCCTCTTGCACTTCTGCTCCACCAATGCTAATTGGTGGAAAAACTAAAACCAGAAGTAGAAAAGAAATGCCCTCCAGGAGCCTTATACAAATGCTCAAAATCTGATTGAATGATTATCTATTTCTGGAATGTCTATAATATTTTCAAAAATTCATAGGTTTCTGTCAAGAAACTTCCATTCTCCTTATGTTCTCTTGTGCTAACAGAGGAAGATATGGCTAATCCAGATCCATCAAGAATCTACAAGCCATTAATGTTCAATAGTTTGCGTAATGGTAATGAGGACATATCCACTCATTACAGATCAGCACTTTCATCAGTTTCTGGAGTTTCCTTTTCACTCGTCTCACCTATACTTCAATTACCTGAACAATCAGAACAATCAAAGCTGGCAAAATGTGGCCGTAGGAAGCAGCACAGTGAATTACTTATGTCTACACCTAAGAAAGAGAGGCTTGAAAGAATAGAAGCGAATAAAAAGAAAAAGCAAGTAAGACGAAAGTTAATGAAGACAGATTTTAAAAAGTGCAAGAACACATCTGGATGAGTGGCAAAAAGGAAGCTTGAATTTAGTTCATCAGAAGAAGAATAAAGAGAGATGACAAAATGATACCAAGATACCCATGATGATTTTGATGAATTGGATGTGTCAACTGTTAAAAATCATGACATTTGCACCTAATGTGGAGAGTTTGGAAATAATAACCAAACAATGGTACAAGTGCTCTAAATGCTCAAACATTGCTGCTTGCAATCACTGGGGAAAGGAAGCATCTCATATTGTGATTTTGTCCATCGTAACTGTCACTTCAATAAGCTCACACTATCACTTCTCTCTTTTGATCTAGGTAGTCAACTTACACTGTGACTTCACACTGTCACTTCTAATGTGAACTAGTTCAACTTTCCTGTCACTTCACTTGTCTTCGTGAAGTAGCAGCATGATGAGCGATCCACTTCACTCACTGGGGAGTTAAAAACAGGACATTTCTAATCTCTCGCAGAAGCAGCACTAACTGTATGTCACAACTGTCATCACAAACTCAATTGAAGAACTGCAATTAATGTTGCATCAGAAACGCACTCAACAACTCGCTATCTCACGAGAGTGCTTCCTTATATAAACATTGGAAATTTCTGCACAATACCACATCGTTGATATGTGTGATTACCTTATACAGCCCAAATCTGGGATGCAGAAGATGAACAAGATGAAGATGATAATGGAATCCAAAATGGAGAAGATGAAGATTGAAATGAATGTAGATTCCAAAATGGACAAATAGGGAAGTGAAATACTGACAGTGAATTCTGCAATGGAGAAGATGCATACAGAAATGAAGGATATAAAAGAAAAAATGAGGACAAAAATACAAGATGAAGACGGAACTATCGACCAAAATTAAGAAACTTCTGGCCAGCATGAAGAAAGGCAAGGAAGAGCTCGGCGGAAGAGTTAAACAAAACTGGCCAACGTGTTAACACCCTGGAGGACTTCGTGGAATGGCTTAGCATCCTGGAAGGAACAGTCTACGCCAGCGCCTAGGAACTGTATACCATGGTGGGGGAAATGCTTCATGAAAGACTTAACGGCTTGAAGACAGAGGCGCCAGGAGTGACACAACATCTGCGCACATCAAGCCACCCAAGTATGAAGGGACGACAATTTTCGAAGCTTCCCGCTGACAATTCATTGCCGTCGCTGTCCACAGCTGATGGTCAGCACAGGAAGACGCAAGGCTGATAGCCAGCTTCCAGGGATGAGCAGCAGACGTTTTGAATGCGATTTCGACGTCAGCGGTGTCCGGAGACATCTGGGAGGCTCTGGAAATCCAGTTTGGGAATCATCGCTTGGCTGTAGCTTATCGTAGTCAGCTTAAATCAAGGTTACAACAGCCAGAGGAGGCGCTGCAGGATTTCACCCTGGCAATTGAACAGTTGGTGAGCAAAACTGGTGAATCTCCCACACAGTTACGTGTCCTAGAAAACTGCCTGCTCCTTTGCTGATAGTGTGCGTGATGCCGAGATACAACAGTGTCTGATGCTCGGCGACTACAAACATGCACGAGGTGCTAATGGTCGCGTTGAGTATGGCAGTGACCAAGGTAACAGCTGCCCCAACTCGAAAACCAGGAGTATACGACGGGGACAGAAGACCGACCCACCCAGGGACGTAGACGAAGATCAAGTGGTGTGTTGGGGTGTGGCCAGCTATGACACCTTGTGAAGGACTGTCCAAATCAAGACAAGCAGGCGGGAAACGAATAAGTAACGACGTGCCGAGGGGCACGTCTACGCCATCACCACCTCGAGTAACGCTTCATACTTGGACCCACTCGTCATGGACGTTTGAATAGAAGAGAGGCTTTCCGGGTACTAGTGGACACAGGTGCAGCCGTGACCTAATAAAACCTGATGTGGCGAAGGACTTGCGTAATGGAAAACGAATCGGTTCTACCATCTAGTGACAGCATCAGGCGATATCTTGCCTGGGGCGAAGCATCGTAGGACTGGGTCTTCGCTACTAGGATGGCTCAGGATGTGATACTGGGACTGGATGCCCTCAAGAACCATGAGGCGACGGTGAACGTTGGCAGGAGTGCCTTACGACTCGGCTGATACGAGATGACTCTTCGGAGCCCCAACGAACATCCAGGGATCTGCAGGGTAAACCTGACGGATGATGATATGCGGTTTAAGGGCGCTAAACTGCTATAGTCATCAGCGCCCTCACAAAGTATAAAATTGAAGGTCCAAAAATAAAATACGAGTAAAAAACCGCATAGTCAAAAATACTCTAAAATCAGTCATCAATAGTTAAAACCACTATAAAAGCCACGTGAAACAATTCAATAAAATAGGAAAACGTGTCAAGAACTGTAGAACGCATAGGACATGAGCGTCATATGTCCACAGGGGAGTAGAGCCCCCATTAAAACGGCAATATAAAATCATAATGTTAAAGGACGCTCAACGCATCAAATGCGTCGATTAAAATCACTGTCATTGATAAAACGTAAAATACACTCTACAGCATGCGCGTCGTCGGCCAAAACGTTGGCTATGCCAACAGGCAGGCCCACACGACTGCGCAATGGAGCTAAAACTTGACACTCTGTTAAAATGTGACGCACCGTTAAGGGCGCAGCACACTGCTCGCATACTGGTGCGGGGTCACCACTGAGCAGGTATCTGTTGCTAAAAAGGCAATGCCCGATTCGTAGACGGGCTAAAAGCACCTCTTCCCGACGAGAAGAACGAGAAGAGGTACCCCAGACTAACGGAAGAGGTTTAACCTCCCGCAACTTGTTCACCCTAAGAGCCGCCCACTCATCGCGCCAGCGCGAGAGGATACGGTAACGTAAAATAACATAAAAATCTGAGGAAGGAACAACACTGGTAAAACATCTGGGTGATAAAATGGCCGATTTGGCAGCGGTATTGGCAGACTCGTTGCCTGAGATGCCCACATGACCTGTAATCCACAGAAACCTGACGGAGGAAGTGGCTGTGTCCACAAGAAGTGAAATGGTTGTGAAACCATGTGTGGGAGGCCAACGGTAAAGGACCGAAAGACACCCTTGGATGGATTATGCGTTGCCATGGCATTGGTGCCTTGGCAGGAAGAAGTGCCTGTGAGACTGCTGAATACATCGGACACCGATCGGGACAAGGCGGAATTGAGCTGGGGAAGAGTGAGTCAACTGCAAGTGTATCGCCGTACATCCCAGGTTCCAGCATCGTCACATTATCTGGGACCCCAGTTGCAAGACTTGCTGCAAAAGACGGCCGACCATCTGCCCACGGCACAACTGGAGAAGGTTCCGGCATCAACTTAGTATCAGTCTGTCTTCATCGAAACCGGAGAAGCCCGGTCTATCCGCAACCACCAAGACGTGTTCCTCTGGCGAAGCATATGGAGGTACGAGACCTATTGGAGGACATGAGATCTAGAGGGATTATCGAAGAGTCCGACAGACCTTGTTGCCCCCTATAATTCTGATGAAGAACGGCAAGTTGCGCTTCTGCGTGGACTACGGAGGCTGAATGTTATCACCCGAAATGACTTTTTCCCTTACCCCTGATTGACAGCATCCTGCACACCCTTGCGGATGTCCAGTGGTTCGCGGCCTTAGATCTGAAATCGGGATACTGACAAGTGTCTCTAGATCCCAGAGAGGAGAAGACCGCATTCTCGACAGGCCAAGGGCTTTGGCAGATTACGGTTATGACCTTTGCAATGCGCCAGGCACCTTTCAGCGTTTCATGGAGCCAGTGAGGAGGGGTTGAATTAGACGCCTGCCTCCTAAACCTGGACATCTTCATCGGCAGTACCTTAGAAAACCATCTCGAGAACCTGACCAAAATATTTAAGACTGCAAGCTGAACGCGAAGTGCTACTCTTTTGTAAGGATGGTAACCACTTGGGCCACGTAGTCTTACAAACTGGGGTGGCTACGGACCCGAAGAAGACTCGGTCTGCGAGAGATTGGTCTCGCCCGGATCATAAGCGAGTATTGCGCAGGTTTCTGGGCCTATGCAGCTTCTACCACCAGTTCGTCAGAGGCTTCTCCAAGATTGCGAAGTCACTCACTCCTCTAATGGAAAAACACCGGCCTTACATGTGGATAGAGGCGGAGAACCGTTCCAAGTGCTTAAGTCGGCACCGCAATGCGTCTGATTTAGGGTTTCCACAACCGGTTGCTATTTTATCGTGGACACCTACGGCAGGGACAGCAGTGTTGTGGGCGCACTATCCCAGGTCCAAGAAGGGCAGGAGTAGGTCATAGCGTATTACAGCAAGACGCTCTCTAAGGCGGAAAAGAACTACTGCATTACCCGGCAGGAGCTCCTGGCAGTAGTGAAGGCGCTGGAACACCAGCATAAGAACGGTCAGCCACTCCAGCTATTCAGTTTTAAGAACATGGAGGTCCAAACGGCCTTTTGAATCCAGAGACTCCAAGATTACAACTTCGCATCGGAGAGGAAGCAGACACTCCAATGCGGATGCCACGTCAACAAGAACCCAGAGGAGCCCAGGCCTGAGGAAGGAGCAGCTGTCCGGTGCCGATTTGGGCCAGCTGCTGAGGGAAGTGGAGGCACAAACTAGGCCGAGCTGGGAAGATATCGCACCCAAGAGTAGTGTGTATAGGTCCTACTAGACCCAATGGGACTCATTGAAGACCAAGAAAGGTGTGTTGTTCAGTTTGGGAGCCACCTTCCGGGAATACCCTGAGAAAGCACTTGATCCTTCCCCGCAGTAAGGTGGCGGAAGTCCTGGTGGAAGCGCATGGGAGGATTTCTAGAGGACATCTTGGACCTAACTATACGATCGACATAAATTCCAAAGAGCTGGAGCAGGCAACTCAACTCAGCTCCGGGCCCAGAAATCAGGTCAGTGAGGATTTCCATTAAGACAGTGATTATTTTATATACCGCCCCCCTGCTTTCACACGTACGGAAGTGGATACGCCACTTACGCGCGTCGACCCCAGAGGGGAAAATTACCGAACAACCTCGGTGGGAGCAAGTGTCTAGACACGGTCCCGGTCCATGATCGACAAGCTCCGACAGTAGTACTACGGTTGAGACTACAAACAGACGCTAAGAGGTGATGCCGCTAATGTCATGAGTGAGCGGCGAGTCGCGACCCACAGACTATAAGCCGGGATCGCTTGCAGAAGTATAACGTGGTAGTACTATTCGAGCGCATCGGCATCGACATAGTTTGACCCTTCTGTGTCCGACAGGGGTAACACGTATCTGTTTGTGGTCATGGATTACTAAGTGGCCGGAGGTGTACGCCATTCCTAACCAGGGGGCCAAGACGATCGAACTACCTCGTGGAAGACCTGCTCTGCCGCTTTGGGGGTACAGTTAGAGCTACACGGCGATTAGGGCAACAACTTCGAGTCGAACTAAATGGGGGAAGCACTGGAGAGACTTGGAGTGCACAAGACGCACACAACGCCTCTCCACCCGCAGTCAAGCGGTATAGTCGAGCGATATATCAGGACTTTTGAAGAACACCTGAGGAAGGTCGTTGACGATCACCAGTGGGACTGGGGTGTCAGATTGCCACTATTCTTGCCGGCCTACCGTCAGTCAACGCACGATACCACGGGGTTGACACCAGCAAGCTTGGTCTTCGGAAGGAAGCTGCGTTTTCCACGTGACCTGATGTTTGGAAGCCCCCTGGGGCAGAACAGCCGACAATAAACTACGTGGAGAATCCCGTGGATCGTCTTTACGATGTGCACGAAATGGATCAACACATCCAGGTGACGAGCGACCGGTTGAGGACGCGTTACGACCGGCAAGCCAACAGTCAAAGTTTCCAGCAGGTTGACCTAGTGTGGTTGTATCGCCCTACCCGGACCAAGGGACGTTGCACCAAGCTTCAACGACCATAATAAGAACTTATCGCGTGGTAATGAGGAATAATAATGTAGTCTATCACAACCAGAGTCCCCCGAGGGTTTGGTGGTACACCTAGATTGTTTAGTCCGTTTTAACAGTGCTGGTCCCGACGAGGGAGCAATGTGACCGCGAGCGCTAAGTTATTTAAGGACCGAGGCGGTGCCAGTGCCTCCCGGCTCATCTACCTGGCAGCGGGTTGGACTAATGGCCGGTCTTCTTCTAAACAATAGCCGTTTAAAACAATACTCCATTATGTGACGCTTCCCCATTCCAGAGGATTTCTTTAGGTCGTTTCAAGTAGGTTCTTCTAAAAAGTTCCGCTTTGTACGCGGTGTCTAGATAAGAAGCTACTCTGCCCTGTGAGTTGTTACTTACAAAGTTGTGAAGTTAAGTGGAGTCAAGAAGTTGAGTTTGGACAGTGGAAAGTGCAATTGCAGTTGTGTTGTGGGTTGTGCCTCTGCAGTTCAATTTATTTGGGACTCAGCGGTTCAGTGGTGATTTGATTCGACGGATCAGTTGTGTTCTGTTCTGAGTGTGTGTGAAACGTCTCAGCTGTAATGTTTGCACTATGCTGAACACACAAGTGGCAAATGAAGTGTGTTTAGCAGCAACTTCTGTTTCTCATTTTTTACAATACAGATAGATGAGCATTAGTTGGAGCTGTGTTAAGAGGAGTGACATATTAACTCATTGGTAGCAGCAATGTCACAGAAAGACAAAGTTCCAACACTAAATCTAATTTTCCTTTCTGATGCATGCACTCTGAAGTTTCATTTGCTTATTTGATTTCCAAGTGCACAGGGCATCCATTCAATTTCTAAAGGAGGAAGTTCATTACCTTTATGTAACTGTGTTATTACTTCTATAACTTATAACCCTTTTCTTTGTAGAACTTACACCCCCAAGGACTTACAAGCCAATGCCTTGGGTCAGTAGCCTGTCGAGAAGCAAGGAAACTAGATTATAGCATATCCAGGATGGGGACTAGCCCAATGCCTCATATGGCAGTGAAGACAGAGAAAATGAAATGCAGTGATGCTTAAAGGGATGATATGAAACTCTGTGGATCAAATTATCCAACCCATTCACCTAGCGACAGAACATGTCATATTGGTCAGCCCCAGGGGTTTGAACCCAGGACCTCCTGAATGCAGGCCACAAATGTTACCACCTGAGCCATTCCACCCAGATTTCATCACTGCTGTAGTTGAACTGATCAATTCTTATCAATATGCACCACATAAGTCCAACCCTTCTCTCTTTAAGTCTACTACCTGTCTTGAGGTCCCAGATTGTCTTAATTTTACGATTTTATGCTTTAATGAATTGTATGCAAAAGGTGTTGAGGCTAAGCTAAATAGTGCATATTATAACATTTGTTGCTAGAATGGTAATCACCTTGAGGAATTAAACTTGATTTCATTCCAATACTGATGGTAAATAATCCTCACTGTTATTACTTTTACATGGCATTCATAATACTGATCTAATGCAAATAAAGAGATCATATTAGACAGTTTGCTTCATTAAAATGTCTAACAGATCTGTGTTATAAAATTAGAAACCAAATACAACTGAAGGGAAGGTCTTGTGTTGTCTTATTCGATACAGATTTCCATCATTGCTCTGAACGCACTCCAGCCTTGGACTTATTGTGCTATTTGTATCCTTTTAAGGCCAATTCATTATGTCTGCACCCTTTACCAAAGAATACAGTCTCATAACAGATAATAAATACTGTTTCAAATTCTTCTGGTTCTAAAAACATTTTTCCAGAAGCAATATATCTCCTGTGAGCCATGCTGGACTGTTTCAGTTTCTTTCTTGCACAATCTGCAATCTAAGATATCCTGAAACACTCCGATTGTGTTTAGATGCTTTTTCACAGGAGCATGTCCTGTGAGAAATGCAGTAACTTCTCAGCTGAAGTCTGTTACATTTAAGTAAGCTTTCAGCTCTTTTCTTACATGGTTTTCTAATAAATAGTTTACCATGTTTGTTTCCTGGAGATTTTAGCCAGGTGAAATGTGATTTAGGCCATATACTCATCATTGATCAGCGCAGAAAGTCCACCCTGAATTTGGAAAATAAAATTTCCACATTCTAAACAATTTTTTCAATAATGCACAATTACTTCCCAAACAAACACCACATGTTTTAAAACACTGACAATGAAAAAAAAAGATTTATTTTCATTTATAGGATCAAAACAAATATATAAGTAACAATAATTAATTGTAGTCAAGAGTATACAAAGCATGGAAGGCTAAACATAATGCTCAAATTTTCATTTATTTCTGTAGGTTTCAAACCATTATTTCAGATATTATAACATCACAATTCTTACATATTGATATGCCGTTTCCTCTGACGCCATTCTGGTCACACAATATTTATAAAGTATAGAAACACAATCAAACATGTAAGCAAAAGAGTACACAGTATTTATATAGCAACAGTTATGGTAACAGTGAGCATATGACATAAGGATGAAATTTAACTTAATGTAATAATCTGTTTCAGTATTTTAAACCTTTTAACTGTGAACTCATAGGCTTCGGAAAAAAAAGCTTAAACAGTTCTTGCACTTAAGAGGGATGAGAAGAAAGATATCTGCATATATCAAATTTTACAAGAGATCCCTTAAAAGACAGATTGCACCTAAATTCTTAAGAAAATACATTACAAATTGTGATGGTAGTAAACCACAAAAGGCAGCAGAGAGGAAACTCATATACACCAAAACAAACAAAAATTATGCAAATTTCAGCACTTTGGATATTTATGAATTGTATCTAAAGATTAAAATATTTTAGGTTTACATTCTTAGGACAGTTTAGAATTCAAATTTTTCCACCATCTTAACAGAAGCATGGAACATAAAGCAAAGAATTAAAAGAAGGAATGCATAAACCTCAAAGGTAAAAGAAATAGGATTCATTCATTCATTATCTGTTTACCCTCCTCAGAGGCCCGTCGAGGAGCAGACACTCATGGATCAGACAGAGCATCCAGGATGGGTGATCAGCCCGATGCCTGGTATGGGATGAAGGAAGTAGATGAAACAAAATGTTGGTGAAATGGATGAAAGGAAAGGTGATGATGGAGCAGTTGGTGGAATGAATGGCGGGGGAAACCGGAGAACCCGGAGAAAACCCGCCCAGACGCCGCTTCGTCCACCACAAATCCCACATGCAGGTCCCTGGGATTGAACCCGGGCCGCCTCGGTGGGAGGTGAGCGGTCTAACCACTCGGCCACGGCGCCGCCAGGATTAATACAGAATAAATACAAAAATATTGTAAGCAAGCACAAAGCTACCTGCAGGCCGCTGATAAATGCATCCTGAACCAGCATCTGGTTGGGACCCTCTAACAGCCTTCACAACAATAACCATGCAAAACAATAGCCCATTATAAGCTGCTTTCCCACTCCAGAGGATTGCTTTGGGCTGTTTCGACTAGGTTCCTCTTCTAGGAAGTTCAGCTTTATATGCAGGGCTGCTCTGCCAGTTTTTTCATTTCAGCTCAGCTAAGAAGTTAAGCGGTCAAGAAGTTCAGTTTGGACAGTTAAAGTGGACCGTGGAAGTGCAGTTTAGTTGTGGTTTGTGACTGGGCAGTTCAGTGGTGATTTGATTCAAAGGATCAATTATGTTCTGTTCTGAGAGTTTGTCAAAAGTGTCCCAAGTGTAAAGTTTGTGCTACGCTGAGTGCCTAAAAGACAAATAAATTGTGTTTAGCAGCAACTGGTGTTCTCATTTGTTACATTGGTGTCTGGAGTGGGATACAAAAGCCACATTGAAGGAAATGTTTCAAAATTTATTGGCCACAATGCAAAAGGTGGAGGCCAAAATGGAATCTGGGATAGAGATGATGAAGACAAAAATGGAATCTAGGATAGAGAAGATGGAGAGTGAAATGAAGAACATAGATTCAGGAATAGATAGATGGGAAGTGAAATGACAGTGAATTCTGCAATGGAGAAGATGCAGATAGAAATGAAGTAAAAGAAGAAATGAAGAAAACATCCGAGATGAAGATGTAGTCACCGACCAAAACTGACAAACAACTGCCCTACCTGAGAAAGGCAAGGAAGAGCTCGGCAGAAAGGTGAAAGACATTGGCCAAAGAGTTAATGCCCTGGAGGCCTTTGGTGAATGGATTAGCGTCCTGGGAGGAACAGTTGACGGCAGCGTCAAGGAACTGAATGTCACAATGGAAAGAAATGCTCGACGGAAGACTTAAGGCCTTGAAGATCGAGACACCAGGACGCAACACAACATATGTGCGTGTAAAACCATCCAAATACGACGGAACGTCAACCTACGAGGTCTTCCGCCGACAATTCGCCACCCACAACTGATGGTCAACAGTGGAGGAAACCGCAAGGCTTATATAGTCAGCCTCCAGGGAAAAACGATAAAAGCTTTGAACGCCATTTCGACGTAGACGGTATCCGGAGACATCCGGGAGGCCTCAAAAACCGGTTCGGTAACCCTCGCTTGGCGGCAGCCTATCGTAGTCAGCTCAAGTCAACGCTACAAGTGCCAGAGGAGAGACTGCAAGAGTTTGCAATTTGACAGTTGATGAACAAAGCTCCGATGAGCCTCCCGTCCAGTTAAGTGTCCCAGGAAGCTGCCTGCTCCTTTGTCGACGGAATGCGTGACGCAGAGATAAGACATGCTCTAATTTTCAGCGGTTGAAAGACTATGCACGTGGCGCTAACACCCGCGTTGAAGATGCAGGCGGCCAAGTCAGCAGCTGTCCCCACCTCGTAGACCAGGAGTATTCGATACGACGGGAAAAGAAGATCAACCCAGGGACGCCATCAAAGATCTTCAATGGTGTGTGTTGGGGGTGTGGCCAGCCAGGACACCTAATGAAGGACTACCCACACCAAGACAAGCAGGAGGGAAACGAATTAACTACCGGCGTGACGAGGGGCATGTCGGGGCCGTCATCATCACAGCCTCGAGTAACACTGCGTGCCTTGTGCAGAAGGATTGATGACAGCCTCGTCGCGAACGGCTGGATACAAGGGAAGCTTGCTTGGTACTAGTGGGCACAGGTACAGCTGTGACCGTAATCAGACCTGACGTGGCGATGGACTTGTCGCCAAGGAAACCGAATCGGAGCTACCGGCTAGTGATGGCATCAGGCGATATTTTGTCTGTGGAGGAGACCTACTGGAGTTGACATTGGGGCGAAGCATCGTAAGACTGTGGGTGCTCGTTGCGGGGATGGCAGAGGATGTGATACTGGGACTGGATGCTCTCAAGAGCCATTAGGCGACGGTGAACGTCGGCAGGAGTGTCTTATGACTCGGCGGATACGAGATGACTCTCCGGAGCCCCAACGAACATCCAGAGATCTGCAGGGTGAACCTGAAGGAGATGGTGGTTGTGCCGGCAAGAAGCGAGGTGGTTGTAAAGCTGCATCTGGGAGGCCAGCGGCAAAAGCAGCTTTTGGACGGAAACACACACTTGGATGGATTTATGCGTTACCAAGGCATTATCGCTTTGCAGGAAGAAGTGTCTGTGAGACTGCTGAATGTATTGGAAACCGATCGGGACACAGGCCGGAATGGAGCTGGAAAATGCGAGCCAACTGCGAGTGTATCGCTGTACGACGGATCCGAGGATTAAGCACCGTCGCATTATCTGGGGTTCCAGCTGCAAGACTTGCTGAAAAGGGCGGCCGACCATTTGACCACGGCACAACTGGAGAGGGTTCCGGCATCTACTTAGACAATATCAGTCTGCCTTCACCAAGGAGACGGCGATTACAGCCGCACCAAACGAGTACTCCACCACGTCAACACCGGAGAGGCCGGCCTATCCGGCAACCACTAAGACATGTTCCTCTGGCGAAACAAGCGGAGGTACGAGACATGTTTGGTGGTCATGAGATCTAGGGGGATTATCGAAGAGTTCGGCAGCCCTTGGTGCTCCCCAGTAGTCCTGGTAAAGAACGGCGAACTACATTTCTGCGTGGACTATAGGAAGCTGAACGCTGTACCCGAAAAGACTGTTTTCCCTTAACCCGGATTGACGACATCCTGAACAACCTGGCGGGTACCTAGTGGTTCTCGAACTTGGATCTGAAATCGGGGTGCTGGCAAGTGACTAGATCCCAGAGATAAGAATACCGCATTCTCGTCAGGCCAAGGGCTTTGGCAGTTTACGGTTATGCCCTTTGGCCTTTGCAACGCGCCAGTCACCATCCAGTTCCTTATGGAGTCAATGATGAAGGGATTGACTTAAGTCTGCTGTTATACCTGGACGACATCCTCATCGGTAGCACCTTCGAAGACCACCTCGAGAACCTAGCCAAGTCATTTCAGAGACTGCAAGCAGCAAATCTGAGGCTGAACGCGAAGTACCAACTCTTCTGCAAGGAGCTTAACTATTTGGGCCACATAGTCTCACCAACTGGGGTGGCCACGAACCCGGAGAAGGTTTAGGCTGCAGGAGATGGCCTCCTCCAAAGGAGAAACCAGATTTGCGGTTTTCTGAGCCTATACAGTTACTACCGCCCGTTCGTCATAGGATTATGTAACATCTCGTCTGACGGAAGAATATCGGCCGTACATATGGACAGAAGAGGCGGAGAATACGTTCCAGGAGCTCCAGTTAGCAATCTAAAGTGCGCCTGTTTTAGGTTTTCCACAATCGTGCAGCTATCTTGGACATCAACGCTAGCGACAGTGGTGTTGGATGCCCACTATCCCCGTTCCAGGAAGGGCAGGTGCGGTAATAACGTACTACAGCAAGACGCCCCCTCCAAGCCGGAAAAGTACTAGGGGGAGCTCCTGGCAAAAGTGAAGGCACTGGAACAATCCCATAAGTACCTGCACGGTCAGCCATTCGACCTGACTAACCACTCCGCTCTCACCTGGTTGTTGACCTCTAAGAACCTAAAGTGCCAGACAACCCGTTGGGTCCAGAGGCTTCTTGAGTACAACTTCACATCAGAACGTCGGAGAGGAAGGAGCCCTCCAATGCGGATGGTATATCAACAAGATCCTGGTAGAGGACCGCGGACACTGCGCTGGGGTGAGGAGAAACAATGTTGAGCAAAAGTCTACCAGGGTAAGAGCCAAAGCCCAAACCCCCTTCTAGGCCCAGGGATAGCGCCAGCCGAGTGCCTCTCCATCCGTGGGGGTTTCCCGTGGAGTCTAAAAAGGCGGAGATGGAAGTGGATACGCTAATTATGCGCGTCATCCCCGAAGGGCGACTACCGATAACCTCGGTGGGGCCAACAGCAATCTAGCATGCCTTCTACCGGCTCTCCAAGGCAGTACCGGAGGACACGGAGGCGTCTCACAACCCCAGCTGCATGGAAAGCCATACAGTCATACCCAATCTTCCACGGGTATCGGGAACCACTGCCCCGTCGAGACCAACCCAATCCGAACGGCTCCCCAACGGGAGGGACTCGAACGTTCGGCCCCACGTACTTCTAGTAACGTCAGAAGTACCACGAGTGCTAAGGGTCCGCAGCGCCCGTAACCCGACAGCTGAAGGGGTCGGAACCCCTCCCCTACGGGAGGTGAGGAAAAACAGCGTGACGCAGCTGTCCGTGTGATTTCGGCGGTGCCTCCTGATGGATGGAATATAGTGCAGGCCTGAGGAGGAAGCAACTGGCGGACGCCGACTTGAGACCACTCCTTAGAGAAGTGGAGGCAGCTACTAAGTCGAGCTGGAAAGATACCGCACCCAGGAGTAGTGTGTGTAAGTCCTAATGGGTCTAATAGGACTCACTGAAAATAAGGTAGGTGTGTTGTTTAGAGTTGGGAGTCACCAGACGGGAAGACCCTGAGAGAGCAGTTGATCCTTCCTCGGAGTAATGTGACGGAAGTCCTGGAGAAGTATTTGTGGGAACTTCAAGACGGCATCTTGGACCCAACCGAACAATCGACAGGCTCCGACAAAGGTACTACTGGTTGAGGCTACGGGAAGACGCTAGGGGTGCCGCCGTGAATGTCATGTGTGTGCGGTGAATCACGGCCCACAGACTACGAGCCGGGATCACATGCAGCAGTATAACGTGGGAGCACCCTTCGAACGCATCGCCATCGACATAGCTGGACCGTTTCCTGTGTCCGATAGCGGTAACAAGTATCTGTTTGGTGGCCGGAGGTGTAAAACATTCCTAACCAGGAGGTCAAGATGATCGTGGATTGCTTCGTGGAAGAACTATCCTGCCGCTTTGGGGTACTGTTAGAGCTACAAAGCGATTAGTGCACCAACTTCGAGTCGAACTTAATGAGGGAAGCACTGGAGAGACTTGGAGTGCACAAGACGCACACAACGGCTCTCCACACGCAGTCAAGCGGTATAGTCGAGCGGTATATCAGGACTTTTTAAGACACCTGAGGAAGGACGTGAACAATTACCAGAGGGGCTGGGATGTCAGGTTGCCGCTTTTCTTGCTGGCCTCAATGCATGACACCACCCGGTTGACACCAGGCAGCTGGTCTTCGAACGAGAGCTGCTTCTTCTGTTTGGGACTCCCCTGAGGCAGAACAGCCGGCAAATGACTACATTGAGAACCTTGTGGTCCGTCACACATTCAGGTGGCGAGCGACCGGATGAAGACCCATTACGACCGGCAATTCAACAGCCAAGGTTTCCAACAGGGCCTTCTAGTGTAGTTGTATTGCTCTACCCGGATCAAGGACGTTGCCTTCAACAACTATGGCCAGGACTGTACTGCATTGTGAAGAGGAACAAAGACGTAGTCTACTGCATCCAGAGGCTGCCCCAAGGGAAGATGCTGGTGGTACACCTAGATCTTCTAGCCCACTATGACAGTGCTGGTTGGGACAAACACCCTGAGGAGGGAGCAGTGTGACCGAGTGCGCGAGTTACCTATGGGCAGCTGGTAAGTGCATACCACCCTGGCACCTGGTTGGGGTCCTCAACCTGCCTTCAGAACAACAGCTGCTTCCCCACTACAGAGGATTCCTTTGGGCCATTGTGAGTAGTTTCCTCTTCTAGAAAGTTTGCTTTGTATGCAGGGCCTATATAAGGGGCTGCTCAGCCCAGTGAGTTCAGAGTTAAGTGCAGCCAAGAAGTCAAAGAGTTTGGATAGTTAAAAGTGGACAGTGTGAGTGCAGAACAGTTGTAGGTTGTGACTCAGCAGTCAAGTGGTGATTCGATTTGATGGATCAGTTGTGTTCTGTTCTGAGTGTGTGTCAAAACTGTTTCATGTAAAGTTTGTGCTATGCTGGGCACCTAAGTAAAAAATAAAGTGTGTTTAGCAGCACCTGGTGTTCTCATTTGTTACAATATTAAACCAGTAATTAACTGCTTTAATGAAAAAAGCATGGTTTACAATAAACTGGAAAAAGGCAACAATCTGGTCATAAGAAACAAAAAAGAATGCATAACAAAAATGGAAGAACTGTTAGATTTTGAAGTGTATCAGAAAATTGAAACTAACCCCTTAAAAAGTCCACGAAGTGTTTGATTCCACAGTTAACAGCATGGAAAAGGTTATGATCAAGCAAGACAAGCTCAGAATAAGGCCAAGAAATGTTAACTTGCCCATAAAACCAGGCAATAAGTTCAGGCCCATTATTAACAACAGAGGCTTCATTAATTAAAAAACAGCAAAATGGTCAGTGGATAAATTCCTGAGTATTAGATACTGTTTAGAAAACTTGTGGACTGAATTAAAGAACTGAAGCTAAGAACCATGAATAAATTAGTATCTTTTGATGTAGTTTCTACATTTCCTTGAGTCCCTAAAGAACTATTAATTGTAAACCTGGAAAAATGGTTACAATCATTGAATTTTGACGAAGAAGATATTAAGGAATACAGAGAATTGGCAGAATTGTGTATTACTCATTCAGACCTTACCTTCGATGGTAAACTTTATAAGCAAGTGTCTGATCTTGCTATGGTAGTCCCTTTTCTCTGTGTTAGCAAGTCTGTTTATAAGTTACACAGAAGTCTATAATAAACAAGGCATTCAAATCCTGGTATAGATATGTGGATGGCATATTTGTACTGGTACAAGATAGATTCATCCAAGGTTCTCTGAAGTTGTTAAACTTACTGAACAAAGACAATAAACTTTACACTGCAAATAGAAAATGATAGTTGGCTTCCGTCTCTGAACCTTAAATTATTTAACTACAATGAGAAAACTGAATTTGGCATACACAGGAAAAAACAGGTGGATAACTTCAAGACAAATGGCTATAATATAATGCCCCCACATAAACATGCAATGATCAATAGTTTAACATACCGATTTGTAAACATCCTCCTAAATCAATCTGGATAATGAAGAGTACCAAAAAATCATGGAAATTGTAATGAACAGTGGAATTAGGATGACTTGGTGAAAAAGAAAATAGCTAATTCTGAACACAAAAGCAATCCTAGCAAGCCATGATTTTAGATAGACCTAAGGAAAACAAGATACTAAAAGAAAACAAATCACATACTGCCTGTGGGCCGAAGAAAATTCCACAACATTTTCAATGAATTCAACATCACACTAGCACCATACAATAGGTTCTCCATTAACCCTCCGTCGGGCGCAACCAGCCTGACAGGCACAGCGTGGAAATTTTCGTTGCCCTTTCCACCGCTAGGATGCGTTGCTGTCTGTCCCTCCGTTTAGTCTCCTTTCTTTATCTGAAGTTTACAGTCCTAGTGCTCAGTTGGCTTGCTTGCTTCTTGGAGGGCAGTTATCGTAACTTTGATCTCACAGGCATTGAGCCCGAATTCGTCACACATATAAAGGTTAGTATTTTTGGAATCTGTTTATCACTAGTATTTGTTTTACAAATTCCCTGACTAAATCATTTATAATTTGTGGATATTTTTCGGAAATACGTCAATTTTTTAACCTGGCCTCCCAGGCTCATTGCGCCCGACTACATACTTATGTTGGTGTTTTCTCTCTTACATTTCAGGTTTTCGTATAAAATATTGCGGAAATTCTACGATCTCTCTAATTCGAGTCATCTTGACGAGGTAATGACCTTATTGCAAGATTTCAACGAGGAAGATCCCTCAGTGAATGAGGATTTGGGGGAAGAGAGTGACGTTGCTTCTGAAGATGAGGTGGAAGAACGTGAAGGCGATTCAGAAACCGAACAAGATGGTGAGGAGTCCGAAGATGAATCCGAACCAGTCCCAGGAGCCAACGTTTTTGTGGGAAAAGATAAAAAGACCAAGTGGGACGGAAATCCGCCTGCAAGAAATGTTCGTAGGCCGGGTCATAATGTTGTAACGCATCTTCCTGGAGTCGTAAGAAATGCTAAGAATTCTCAAACTGTAGTCGAATGTTGGGATAATTTATTCAGTGACGACATCTTGAACACCATTGTTAAATGCACAAACCAGTACATTGAATCCATTAAGCACAAATATTCCAGAGAGAGGGACATCACACCCACTGATGTCATTGAACTAAGGGCTTTCATTGGTTTGTTGTATCTAGCAGGAGCTCTCAGAGGGAATCGTCAAAGTTTGGAGGAACTTTGGGGAAAAGAAGGTGAAGGTGTGGGAAAATTTTCCCTCGTGATGAACATCAAGCGGTTCAAGACTCTGACACGTTGCCTTCGTTTTGATGACCTTACTACCAGGGCAGAACGACAGGAATTCGACCGTCTTGCTCCAATTCGTGACGTGTTCGAAAAATTTGTAGAAAACTCAGAAAATCTATAGCGTCGGGGAGAACGTCACAGTGGACGAAATGCTTCCAGGTTTCCGAGGAAGGTGCCCATTTCGGCAGTATATTCCGTCGAAACCGAACAAGTACGGCATAAAATGTTTTGCGCTTGTTGATGCAAAAATGTTTTATACGCTGAACATGGAGATATATGCTGGAAAACAGCCTGAAGGTCCCTTCTGTGTCAGCAATAAACCAAGTGAAGTGGTGAAAAGAATGGTCAAGCCATTATGTGGGTCTGGTCGTAACATCACTGCTGATAATTGGTTCACCGATATGGATTTGATTGACGATTTGAAAAAGAAGAAGCTTTCCTATGTTGGAACTGTGCGAAAAAATAAAAGACATTTGCCCCCACAATTTGTTTCGGTCAAAGGAAAGATACAATACAGCAGCATGTTTGGCTTTACTGCTGGAAAGACTTTGGTGTCCTACATCCCGCAAGTGAAGAAGAACGTAATTCTCGTGTCTTCGCTTCATGATGACGACGCCATCGACCCTGAATCTGGCTATCAAAGGAAGCCAGAAATAATCAGTTTCTACAATTCCACCAAGGGCGGCGTTGATACTGCAGACCAAATGTGTGCTACTTACAGCGTGAGCAGAAATGTCAAGCGCTGGCCAATGGTGATATTTTTTACAATGTTGAATGTGAGTGGTATAAATTCACAAGTAACTTACTTGGCAATCAACTGGAACCCTTGCGTAGAAGAGTATTCCTGAAGACGTTAGCCCACGAATTTGTACTTGGAGAGTTAAACCGAAGAACTTTGAAGACAGTTGGCATCCCTACCAACCTACAAATGAGGCTGAAAAGGTTTCTTCCCGCCGGTAATGATCGAGAAATGTCACCTCCTATACCCCCAAAAGACGTAGGTGCTCTAGCTGCACAACGGAAACGGGTTTCAGGAGGATGACAAACTATGAATGCAAAAAATGTCACACCGCAATCTGTCTGACCCATGCAAATATGGTGTGCGGAACATGCTGTGATAGGTGCATATGCCCTTCTTCTGCTGAACTTAACTGACTGAGAATGAGCTAATCTCGATTCTGAGCCATGCACTACAATGTTATAGTTGTTTCTTACCACACTTTGAAATTCGTTTAATGATAATGGCCAGACAATTTAAGCCAATTTGGTGGCAGATTAAACATTTTGATACATTCTCTTTTATAATTTTCTAAACAATAAACGAGTTTTTTTACAACGAATTTAGTTTTTTTTGCCTTTAAACATTTCCGCGAATGTCAGTGAATACTTTTGTAATACTAAAATTAAAATAAGCGTGTATTAATTATGATTGTTTTAACTGTGCCTAACAGGCGCATTGCGCCCTAACTCGCCAGAGCATATATTGCGCCCGACGGAGGGTTAAGAACATGCTGAAATCAAAACAAGAAAAAAATTCCTCCAGAAAATCGATCAGGAAGCTATCAAGTGGACTGTGAAGATTGCAGTCAAGTTTACATAGGAAAAACAAAACGGAATCTAAAATCAAGGCTAAAAGAAGACATCAGATATATTAAATTAAAATATATGGACAAATCTGCAACATATCACAGTTTTGGAACAGTGGCCACAACATTCAAATTAGTATCGCATTACTCAAACCCATAGACCAACCCTGCAAATTAACCACTTGGGAGAAGATTTTCATGTGAAAATTAGCCAGTGGGTGATAACATTGAAATCCCTCAGGAGAGGGACCTTATTAGTTGGTTCTTTCAAACATCACCAGAGAGTGGCCCAGCATTGGGAGAGGATGATGAGGCAATCAGAACCTAGCTGAGGACAGAGTAACTACCCTGAAATCATGTTTTTATACTTACACAAGGTTAACATGTAGTTTTAGCGAAGTTTGTGTATTTACATCTGACTTGGTGTTGGTGTTCTTGTTGTGATTGTTAATGTTATTATTATAATATTATATTATTACAAACTAATATAATTGTTTGCAGTCAGTAAAATTGTTAAAACACTGTACACAAAAAATTCAAGAAATGTTGGAAACTAATATTTTAAAGCAGATGGGAAACTAGTGCACTTCTTAGGTCATAATCATATAGGTATACTATGGCTCATGCGAAGGCCATCGCCTGGATTGCTGGCAACTGACTATCCTAGGGTAGAATCCTTAGAAATCATATGGGACATCCAATAGAATAAACTTAAAGAAGTAAGAATAGGGAATAAAAAAGAAAACAGGAATCATGAGCTCAAAAGTGAGCTAAATGTCATGTGACTACGAGAAAAATAATTAGGAATAGTTTGAAGATGGACATAACTGAATTTCAATAGTCGGAAGCAATGCAAATTCTAATCTCAGCAGAGATGTATGAGTGACCATCATTTCTCCACACATTTTTAATGAAGCTTATAGGCAGAGATATAAGGTTTAGTGAATGAGTTGCCTAAAGAGTCACTGTAAATTTCATTTGGAGATAGATATCTTATTGCTGTTTGTAATTCTGATGTGCAAAGTAAATTCAAAGTTCAATAATACAGGGTTATTCACCACAGTCCCTGTTTATGAAACTTCCATCACATAAGATGCTTACCCTCGCTTCAAGGTTGCTATCATCACAACACATGAACTACCATTATTACCTCCAACCTTTTTGTACACTATGTACAGACATGCCAAAGTTATAAATGTGTTCCATTATTTCATACCACTCTTGTTTGTGTATATTATTTAAGTAACAAATAATCACAAAACAACTTTACATTAGCACTGTTACATTTTAATAACCCTGTATAATAGAAACCTTAAGACATGGATTGAAAAATAAAAGGTTAAGCACAGTAAGTACACAAGGAAGTGTGACAAAATGAGAAAACATGACATTTGGAAGCAAATACAACTCCTAGATTGAGGTCGAGGTCAGTCGAAAACATTCATTTGTTGTGCGATATAATAAATAAGAATTGAGGCAGTATTTTTAACACTTAATGATATCAGTCTAATTATATAATATAAAATATAATAACAGCCTGCCTTAAAGCAATATGTGTATAGTAATAATATATAAAATGTATGTAACAGTCATTGTGTTATGTTTATATTACTATGTACATGTATAATAATGTTATGTGAATGTATTACATAATTTAACAATGAGGTAACCTTGAGACAACAATAAATTAGAAAGTTTAATAAAGGCTACTAATAATTCTTGGAACAATAATGTAAATATATAAAACAGTTAATAAATAGCCAATCAACAACTAGAAAGGCTAAAAGTTAAATAAAAGTATTCTATTGGAGTAGGATTAGCTAATCAGAAATTGAAATAGAGTAAATATACGAATTTAGGCGGTAGACGCCAGATGCTAGAAGGCAGCGTTCCCGAGCAGTTCGCTCGGTATGTATTCAGTGTGAGACATAAAAAATGCATTACGGCGTGAATAATATAAAGTTTACGTGTTAAAAAGTACAATTAACAATAATCTCACAGCTCTACAGTAGGATATATCAGTGAAGTGTTATTTAATCGTGTGAAGGATTAATAAACAAAGCACAATACAATTATAATTTTTTAAGCCTTGTTCTTTAGCCGTACTACCCCTGCTAAGAGATATGTGTTTCTGAAAATTACTACTGACACAGCCGAGGCATACATATATAATATTTAAATAAATAAACATTCAAATTACAAAGTTGATTTTTAAAATGGGGCAAACGCCACAGGAAAAGTGAATGTGGGGCGAAGGCCACCGGAAAGTTTGTATCGTACGTGGGGCGAACACTCCAAGAAACATATCTCCCGCAATACATGTGTGGTGCAACAACAGCAATAACTACTTCAGTTTGGTGCCCAAAGCGTGGTGCTAATAACGTAAAGATAATCTACAACAAAATGAATCAAATTTCTTAAGTAAACATGACAATTATTGACTAGCCAAGGTAATTTTGTTGGAGGCCACCCTGAACAACTCAAGAAACACACTGCTCACAGCTATCAGAGCCTACAAGTGGAGACCTTGGAAGAGGAGCAGCAACTGAAATTTTCTCAAACCACCTGCCCCAGTTCCTCTTGACCCAACACTGCAGCATTAATGGTGATAGAAAGTGGTGCAACCAGCAATGCTATGGTGCCCAACCTGAGAGCTGCCTCAGAATAAATACCAAAATGTTGCGCTTATTATTCAACCAAACTCACTCCACACCCCTACATCCTGAAAATCAACTAACATCACTCGTGTCCAGATTCATACAGTCAACCTAAGTGCCAAAAAACTTAAACCAAGAAGATATGCATTCAAGGCAACACTAGGAACACTGAGCTGCAGAGAACAAATGGAATACCACAACATTGCATAGCTCCAATGACCACATCACCCATGTCAAGATGCTCAGTACAGTAAGCAAACAAAAGGAATGAAAACAAAAGGATCAAAAGTAAAATTATGGTGAATGAGTGTCACTAGAGAGGTTTACACTGAGTATTAAATTTTAAAAAATTGAGTTTTATTTATGGACCCTCTTTAGCTGCTGCGGTCCTTAGCATCCCATTCTATATTGGGCGTGAAAGACCGGAAATTTTGCTCAGAGGCCTCTTTATCAGGCTTGAGGTTTTTTATGTGCCGTAAACACTGAACAACAAATTTCAACTTTTTTTTTTGCACTTGAACGAAAATAGGTGACTTTGTACATATTAGCTATGCTGAATTCAGGTCTGAAATCCAAAATTCCCTATCGCATACCATTTTTTGGAGAAATTAGTTTCAATTTTTTTTAAAAAAAATGCATAAAACAGATCTAATTAAAATATTGTAATCAATCTTTAGGTGGAATTATTTCATACAGGTCAGCATTATTATGAAATAAGTACGCAGAATCCATAAATTGCAGTTAAAGTGAGCTACAAGCAATATTTTTGTAATTTCAAGCAAAAACTTAAAAATATTATTAATTTTACTCACAGTTTTTAAAAAAAATTTCGAGAAGACTTTCGCTTGTGGCTGGCATCAGGAACCTCCCTTATTAGCTGACAACAATAGTCAGCTAACATACTTGGTGACCACTTTCCACTGTATCGCTTCTCCATGGCACTTATATCCTGATGAAACCATTCTCCATGCTCATCATTCACAGCCTCCAGGTTGGGAGGGAAGAAGTCCAAGTGCGAGTGCAGAAGATGTATTTTTAAGGATATATTGCACCCTAAATGTTTATATGCCTTTAGCATGTTCTCAATAATTTCCTTGTAATTGTCAGCTTTTGTATTTTCCAGGAAATGTTTGCACACTGTCTTGAATCCCATCCATGCTGCTTTCTCGTTTTCGGAAAGTACTTCTTCAATATGCCTGTCTTCCAACAATTTGCGTATTTGTGGGCCAATAAAAATACCTTCTTTAATTTTGCTTTGCTTATTCTTGGAAACTTTCTCTGTTCAAAGCCCTTACAAAATTTTTCATTAAGCCTAACTTAATGTGAAGCGGCGGTAGCAAAATTTTATCTTTGTTAACTAATGCTTCATACTTAACACTCTTTTCACCCGGTATTAAAGCACTCCTTACAGGCCACTCAGTTACTTAATGTTTTTCTTTAGCCCTATGAACTTTAAATCTCCACAGATTTGCCATTCATACTTTGCATAGTTTATAGCTTTCAAACCTATCTTCAAATTCTCATATGTTTCTTTCATCTGGACAGCATGAGCTATAGGGACGGAAGGATGAGTTACCATTATGTAATAAAACTGCCTTTAAACTTAACTTCGACGAATCAATGAAAAGACGCCATTGGGATGGCTTGTAATTGTCACTCAGTTGTTCCATGAGCCCATTAACATCATTACAATAAACAAGTTCATTTTTCTGTGAAAAAAATGATGTCAAAGAGTGCTCACGTTTTCTGAATGCTGTTATATTTACTCCAGGCTGAAGCAAGTTCCAGTATTGCAGTCGTGAGCTTAAAAGTTCCGACTGAGTTTTTGTTAAATTAAGATCCCTTACTAGATCATTCAGCTCGACTTGGGAAATCAAATGAGGTTTAGATTGAGGTTCTGGTAACTGGAAATCTGGGTCACCGGTTTTGCATACTGAAGGGCCAGGTTCTTCTTCAGGAGAATCATTTGAAGGTACATCATTTAACATCCATAGTTCAGGTGGCTGAGGAACTGGAAGGGAATTGTCATGAAGTACAGGTCTTATAGCCGAAGAAATATTTGGTACTCTATGACATGTTTTGACTTTGAAGCCAGATACTTTTGTTAAACAGAAGTAACAATCTGTAATATGATCCCTTGGTTCTCTCCAAATCATTGGTATAGCAAATGGCATTGATTTATGAGTGCCATTTAACCACCCCTGAAGGTATCGTGAACATCTAGTGCAATATGTACTTGGTGCCCACCACTTCCCTTCACCCCCAGCTTTACACCCAAAATATAACTCGTAAGCCTTTCTCACCTTAGGAGTTTTGCTGAGATTTTGTCGTAAATTTGCCACAGATATAACAAAATAGGTTTGCAGAATTTAAACACTTGCGAGAGATTTCAAAACAATAACATCTGTATATAAATAAACAACTGCTGTCAGTGTCTGTAGTATGCAAGAAAACGCAGTTAAAAGGAGTCTGAAGTATATAAATTTTTTTAACGTAGTTCACAAAAACGTATCACTTCAAAGAACACAACATTCACTGCACTGTGCTGAGAAAGATACTTGTATACAACTACTGCTCGTTCCAAGCATGACACACGGCTATATGACGTGCAGTAGAGAACATGGAAGGAATTCTTCTAGCCACAGAGGATGAGGAGGGTGGGGGTGAAGAATAGTCAGCTTTCGTCTAAAGATGGTGGACAGTGGTTGTGTAGTAAAAAGGTTTGTGTTTAACGCAAAAAGTGATGTTTGGCAAAGGCAAACAGCATTATGCCATTCTTGCAGAGTTTTGCCATTATTGCTCCAGTATCTTCATGGATAGATGCTGTCTGCTGTCCCTCTTAAGACCTTTCAAAGAAGTCATATTTTAAGCCCAAGTTACCTTGCCTGCAATAAAACTCTTACCAGCCTTGAATGACAACAGATGTTGAGAGGGTGAGCTGACCAATAAAGGTTGAGGCAGTGGGAGCAGCGTAGCACAGCGGATTTTCGCAAATCACAAAAAGGGCAATATCTAAAAAACGTTAGGTGATATCACAAAACGGATTTCAGTTCTGAAATTCGTGCTTAAAAATCTATTAGAATCGCCTATTTTTGGTCAGGTGCAAATTTCAGTGTTGTTCAGTGAACTGTATGACATGGGCCTACCGGCTTTACTTTTCTTCCAAAGGAAGCCCTGTTAAGGAGTTTTACGCCCAAAACAATGCATTGCCCTCTGCCAGGTTTGAACCTGCACCCTCGGGAACTAGGGGCTAGCATGGTAACCACTACACCACAGAGGACGACACACTGAGTATTAGTTAAATATGTCTAAATTATACAATTCTTAGCAAAAAAAAATGATGGTGATAATGACAATAACAAAAACAGGAATAATAATAATAATAATAATAATAATAATAATAATAATAATAACAACAACAACAACAACAAATAAAGGGAAACCATCAACGACCATGAAATTTGTAATGAATGTAGGAGAATATAAACATGTTCACTGAAAATAAGTATTGATTATGACCAATGACAGGGTTTCACGTAACATAATCACTTTATAGTGAAGGGTATATGAAGTTGTTCTCAATGCCTCACAAACAATATCTATGAACTATAAAAATGTAATCAGACATTTAAGGAAATGAATACATATTATTTATACAGGGTGCAAGGGAACTTATTACATTCCTCATTACAGATTACATATCTGTGCCAAACTTTAAACCTGTATGGAAAGGAAGTTGTTATGCGTGTTTCTAAGTAGCTCATAAATAAATCTGCCAAGAAGGGTGAAAGTGGGTTGCCCATGGTTAGACCAGTTGGTTGTTGATAGAACTTCTTATTGAAACTAAAACAATTTTGTGCAATGCATAAATTGGTTAGTTGTATGAGGTCTTCTATTTCTTCTTCAAGTAGGTTAGTCTGCTGTAGCCATTTCTTTAATTGACGCAGGAGTTGATCTGTAGGGACACTTGGAAATAGTGCAGTGACATCAAAGGAAACTAATCTGTCTTCTGGTTCGAGTTCCAGGGATTTTATCTTCTGTATTAAATCTTCTGAATTCATTATGTTTTTGCTATTGAATTTTGGTAGTGAAGAGAAACTTCCTTTCCATACATGTTTAAAGTTTGGCACAGATATGTTGACGACATCTTCGCTGTTGTCCCTAATAGGTTCATACAAGACTCCTTAGCCTTACTAAACCTACAGAACCAATCAATAAAATTCACCATAGAAATAGAAAAAGAAGGCATGCTACCATTTTTAGACCTAAAAATCATCAGAGAACAAAAGAACCTAACCTTTGGCATATACAGGAAGCCAACACACTCTACTAATTACATAAAAAATAAGAGTTTCAATCCAACCACACACAAACATGCAGTACTAAACAGCCTAACACATAGACTGGTATATACCCCCTTAAATAAAAAAGAATACCAGTTAGAATACCAGCGTATAGTAGACACAGCAATACATAATGGGTACAACAAAGCAACTATTCACAAAAAAATTGCAAAATTCAAACGACAGATGCACATCAGAAACACAACAAATCTCAGCCAGCAAGATAAGGAGCTAAAGTTCAAGAAATTCACATACCACCCAGTAACATTTCACAAATTTAAGAAGATTTTCATGAAACATAACATCAGCCTAGCTCCACAGAACAAATTTAACATAGAGAAATTACTTTGTAACAAGTTAAAAGACCCCATTCCACAAGACAAAAAAGCTGGAATCTATAAAATCAATTGTTCAGATTGCAATAAAGTATACATAGGTAAGACAAAAAGAAACCTAGAAACTAGGCTAAAGGAGCACATGAGATGTATTAAATACAAACAAATGGACAAATCTGCAGTTTCACACCATTTTTGGATCACTAATCACAACATCAAACCCAATATTACATTAGTCAAACCAGCCAAATTTGCAGCCGAATTAGATGCATGGGAGAAGATCACCATTCTAAAACACAACACACATCTAATGAATTTTGATTTGCCGCCACCAAATCCTCTCTGGAAGTACATTTCTCCACCACAGGATCCAGTCCAAAAAACGGAAACACAACAACACGGGCCAGTCGAATTAACTTCTGAGGATGGGAACAACCGTTTCCCGAAACATGTTAAGTGAGTAAACTTAAGTGATGTTAGTGTAACAATTCCGACTCACCTTTAAATAAATAGGCAATGTTGTTAGGTCAAGGTAGGTCAGTGTGAGAACCAGCTCTTGAACATAAACAAAACAGCATACCTGAACTGGGAGATCAGGGGACTAGCAGTTTTGTTTTCCACACAATACTTAATCCAAACAAACACAATGAAAGGGTAAATTAAAAAATTAAATTGAGTTTTATTTATGGATGCTCTTTAACTGCTGTGGTCCTTAGCATCCCATTCAATATTGGGCATGAAAGACTGGAAATTTTGCTCAGAGGCTCCTTATCAGGCTTGAAGTTCTTTTACGTGCCGTAAATCTATGACACGGGACCACCGGCTTTACTTCCCTTCCGAAGGAAGCCATGATAAAGATTTTTACGCCCGAAAAAAATCCATCGCCCTCAGCCGGGTTTGAACCTGCAACCTTGGGAACTAGAGGCTAGCATGGTAACCATTACACCATGAGGACGACACGATGAAAGGGTGGTGTAATGTTTTGACAAAGTAAGCGTTTCGCAGTTGCTTACTGAAAAGCACACCATGTTTATGTCAGCTCCACGAGAAGTTGAGACATTATTAGAGTAACATCGTACTAAGCATTGAAACTCACAGGTTGGTGATAAAAAGAAAACCCAAGGGGTGTTTAGTGGATAATCATAGCTACAGAACAAGGTTTACGAGACGCCAGGCTTTTTATATGACATCTCGTAAAACTCAGGAAGCATGCAGCCAACACAAAAAAAGAGAGCGAGCATGAAATACTGTTGCCGCAGAGGAAGCAATTTAAATGTTGTAGATGAACAACCCGCAGCAGTAGTCGGGGAATAACTTGCATCACTGGCATGTCCCATTGGTTTGTTCTCCGAATGTTGAAACAACAGTTATTGCAACCGTATAATATCCAACAAGTACAATGTCTGATAGAAGCAAATTACATGCCTAGATTGGCTTTCATCAATTGGTTCCTAGAACCAGGTGCAAATATTACACAATTAATTATGGCATGAAGCTACCTTTACAAAAAATGGCATTTTTAATTTTCATAACACCCACACATGGGCAGAAGAAAACCCTCATTGCATCCAGGAGCATCATTTTCAACACTGATTTGCTGTGAACATATGGGCAGAAATACACAAAATGTTTATCTACTCTCATGAACCATGTGCCAGCAAAAGTGAAACCTGTTTACGCCCTGACCTATTTCTGGTTCTGAAGGATGTGCCACCCCACTTGCTCCTAGTTACCATTCGGTCAGCATGCGCTGCAACATTGCCAATCTGTGCATTTTATGCTCTCGAAAAACCTAAAATATCTCCACAGAAAATGGTCATAGAGAAAAAAGAAAGATACCAAATATGTTCTAAATAATGAGATCTCTAACTGGTTTAAATTCATGTAATGCCTTCCCTTCCATCCAGTATAAGATGAGTTACAGTAAGTGAACAGATGTCATAAATATGTAATATAACGTAATCTAAGTAAAATTAGGTAAAGAGGATGCAAGGATATATTATTATTTGCAGTGCAATAAAATCAATAAAACAGCATATGGAGAGAACAACATAAGAAAATTCAAGATGTGCTGGAAACCTATATTTTAAAGCAGCAGGGAGCCTAGCACCCTTCTCCAAAGGTCGTAAATATGTAGATATGCAATCAGCTAAGCCAAAGTCATTACCTGGATACACAATGCTAGTATTCAACTCTTCCAGAATAGAATTTTTAGAAATCATATGAGACGTGCTTGAAGGTATATGTTTAACTTATAGTAGCCAAAAGTTGTGCATGCCTTATTACATCTAGAGGTCATTTGCAAAGCAAAACTCACATGAGGTAAGAACAGTGAGCTAAGTGAACTCAAGCAATGAGTGTCGTCTGCCAATGGAAGAAACCGTAAGAGATAAGTATAGTGAATAAGAAAGAAAACAGGAATCATGTGCTCAAAAGTGAGCTTAATTTTCATGTGACTAAAAGAATAACTAGGGGTGGTTTGAAGATGGACAGAACTGAATTTCGATAGTCAGAAGCAATGCAAATCCTAATCTCAGCAGAGATAGATGAATGATCATCATTTCTCCTTGCATTTTTAAGAAAGTTTAACAACGGAGATACACAATTTAGTGAGTGAGTTACTGCAAGTTTAATTTGGAGATGGATGTTTTATTGTTGTTTATGATTCCAATGTGCAAAGTGAATTCAAAATTCAATAATACATGGTCAGCAACACAGAAAGTTAGGCACAGTACATAAGGAAGTGCAAGAAAAGAAGAAAATGTGATGTTTGGAAGCAAAAACAACTGCTAAAGCGATGGTGGATAGTGCATAACTAACAGAGCCTACAAGTGGAGACCTACGAAGAACGGCAGCAACTGAAATTTTCTCATACCATGCACCTCAATTCCACTGGACCCAACATCGCAGCATTAGTGGCAACACAAAGTGCTACAAACAGCCCCAGCTCAAGGCGACAATCTGAAGAAATGTTCCGCAGTTAGTATATTTGCTGCTGTAACACCATTTGGAAGAAATCTGTGCCACAAGACAGTACTTGGTCAGAAATTGCAATAGTCCATCCTGCAAAACGTGACCTATCACTCTAACAATATTTGAAAACATTTATGATTACAACTGATTAAATGAATAAGAAAATGATTGGATATGAATGACAGATGTTAGAACACCCTTTTTAGTAAAGCCAGACTGCTTTCAACAACTCCAGCAGCTTTACTTTATTTCTAACACAGAAACTGATTGTTAAAATAATATTTTGTCGCTTTACATTTTTTTGAGATCAATGAAACTCACTTTCTGGCAAAGACATCATTGCATTGAAACCCATGACTGCAAATACCCAAAAATACATAAATACTGGAATTTTTCCTCTTTCTTTGTTTCAGTTGTAAGCCTTTTTAACTTCTATAGTCATATTGAGAGCTTTGACTTGAGACAAAATTCGACTGTAGGTTCTTTAAAGTTGTTTTTTTCTTTCTTTTTTTAATAGTTTCTAACTTGAAACACACTCACATTCACTCCAATATACAACTTCCAGACTCTGCGGAGGGTAGGGAAAGATTCTAATTAAAGAAAACTTCCCTAATGATCTCTGGGTTGAGACTGGATGTTTGCTTGGCACATTGCTTATTATTAAGCAGTAACCATACTTCATGAGACTGCACCAATTTGCAGCTCATGATTGACCTTAAGCCTATTTAGAAAATGTACAAGCACTCCAAAGTCACAAATGCTGTGTACAAAAATTGCATGAAGTCATGTTTCCCAATAAAATATTTAGCATCAAGATGTTGACACATCAGAGCTGTAAGATGGTAGTATGCACACAAGGGAGGGATTTGAATTAATATCCTGATTATTTAAACTGTTGTATTTACCAATGGCTGCATTAAATAGGATATTGTTTATCAAATGTTTTGATACTATTTGTGCAGTTGAATGTAACTTTCGAATTTCATTTCCAACATATTCGCCAAACACAGCAAAGTCATCTCTTCCACTGAAAGTATTTAATGATTTACACAACTCTTCTGCACCTAGTTCATCACCAATTTCCTCACTTTTAATGGAAGGTGTATCCTTCAAGGTCTCATTGCTAGTAGATGGAGGTGGTGAAGCACAGAGTGTTTCACCATCTTCATTCTCTTCATTCACTGCAAATCCTTCCTCCTCTGCTGTTACACACATGACTTCATCCGAGAACTGAAGTTCAGCCTGGAAACATTAAAAATCTGTATTAAACCGTTTGATTATCTACAACAAAGTTACAGGCATAAAATTGGGAGCTTCAAAGATTGTTTACATTTCAATATTAGAAAACTGCTATACAAGGAAAAAGCAAACTTGATACCCTTGATTACTATTTTAAAATTTCATTTGAAAAATCATTTTATCTAAGCTTAATTATCTCTAGAATAGAAAATTAATGCTGTTTTATTTTATTTTATGAGGGTTATTTCATTAGTGAACATTATGTAGGTGCAGTTGTAAGTCTAAGGGAAAAGTGCATGCTCCTTTGTTTTCCAACATGGAACTAAAATAGGACCATTACTGCCATTGCCACTGCCACCACCATATAGCCTTGATACAAGTTTTCTGATATTGTCACTCTATAAATCATTTTACATTAGAAATACATATTAATTCTAATTAACTCATGCTTTCTTTAAAGCATTATTATTTATGTGTGCTAATATAGTGATTCCTAATTTTAAAAATTTTCAAGATATTCATTTTATAGGTAATTTATCAGTTTCTATATCCCTAATTTGGCATGTTATATACTATCAAATCATTCACAGAAAAAGCAGGATTGTTCAATGTGTTCTTTTAAGTGCCTCTCAAAAATATTTTCTTCTTTAGTCATTGTGCATTGCTAATTTATTGAAAAGCTCTATTCCAATAACACAGAGATCCCTTTAATTACTTTGATTTTAAAGAAGGAAATCTAAGGAAACTATGTTTGTTAGTCTTATAAACATGAATTGCATTATTAGAGTTGCATATATTACTGGATTTTCATAAGAGAATAATTGAATAAATAACCATAGGTTGCCTAACAACAGTTTCACATTGGACAATATGGACTTTCTTATGAGCAGAATCTATGGATTATAGTCAAATTTTTATATCGCAACATTTTGTTAAGGATCATTATAGGGGGGGATAACTCATTTTTATACAAATTAACGTCAAAGTATTCCAAACTGGAAAAATTTCAGAGTACAATAGCTAATACTGTTTTTGTTTCCCTTTGGCATGTATGCATGCAGGCATTATACAGTATGTTAGAACATGCTGGGCAATCTCAGAAACAAATAAACCAATTTTGATTATACTTTCCTTGGAAGCTAATTTCTTCCTGAAGACTAAAGGGGATGTGGCATTTCCAGAATACCAGAAATGGGCAGGATGATAGCTTTGCTCCTAATTTATATAATGTGGGTGAGAGAGGTTCTTTTGGCCTCTTATTATATATATTGTCATTTTCTGATACTGAAACAATAAGGTGCACAGGTGGTTCAACACTGAAAAACTGGCATTTCAGCTAACTGCTCAATTTATTTTGCTAATTATTTCTGCTTCACTCAATTTTTGTAATTGAAAAGTGGTGGTACGAGGGGCATGCCAGAAGTTTTTAGCTTTGTCGCAATACGCCACGGTAGGAAGTTGCCACTACATGCATCTGATAGCTTGATGTTTATTTAGGATGGCCCGAAAAAACAATTGCGATATCTGTAAGTGTTGAGTCATGAGGGGGGAGAGTACTAAGTCATCTGTTGACCAGTGCATTAAGAAAGATGGAGCCGTCCAGACGTGACTTTCGAGCGATGATCTATTACAATTTCAAAAAGCGGTTAGACCCCAAGCAGAGCCACCAAATTTTGTCAGAAACTTTTGGGGACCCTGCTCCTTCACTGGCCACAGTTAGAAACTGGTTTCATGAATTTCAAAGGGGAAGAGAATCCTTAGAAGATGAGCCTCGTGCAGGTAGGCCACAAACTGCAGTTACGCCCGAAAACATCAAAGCTGTGAGGAAAATGGTGAAAGAAGATCCCCATAGCTCATTCCTTGAGATAGAGAAGACATTAAACATTGGATCAACAGCAGCACAAACAATTGTGCATCAACATCTTGGTCTCACCAAGAGATGTGCGCTGGGTCCCACATTCCCTCACCGATTCAAAAAGCAGTGTGGGTGGATTGGTGCAAATTTATGCTAAAAAAATGTAACTCTGGCGAAAATCGGGATGTATATAAGATTGTTATGGGCGATGAAATGTGGATATACCTTTATGATCTAGAAACTAAACAACAGTCGCATGTCTGGTGTTTTGAAGATGAACCACCTCCAACAAAAATCAAGAGGGACCGAAGTGTTGGAAAAAAAAATGGTCGCCCCTTTTTTCTCAAGAAAGGGTCCCATAGCAACCATTCCACTTGAGAACCAATGCACAGTCACTGCGCTATGGTACACCGAGTCCTGCCTTCCAGAGGTCATCAAACAGTGGAAGGAACGGCACCCAAGGTCACAGAAGGGATATCTCCTGCTGCACCATGACAATGCCTCCTCTCACACTGCTGTCAGAACGATGGATTTCCTGAATGAAGAGGCCATCAGGGTGCTACCCCATCCACCTTACTTGACAGACTTGGCCCCCTGTGACTTTTTTGTGTTCCCCAAAATAAGGAACGGCTGCGGGGGTGCCAATTTACGTCAGATGGTGAAGTCATTAGTGCATATTTGGAGGCTGTGAACAGTGCCAAAGAAAAAGTGTGACAAGAAATGTTTGCAAAGTGGTTTGTGCGAATGAATAAGTGTATAAGTGTCACAGGGGACTACTTTGAGAAAATGTGATGTTACTTTCGGCATGACCCTCGTAACAAGCTATACGACATTTCCATTGTCTCCTAAACGAAAAGGGAATTTTGAGAGTAAAATGCAAAATGGGGACAGACTTCAAAATTTAAAAATTCACAATTTAGTTTAGAAAAACAGCTTAAGCAAATATGGATACAACTTTTGCCATCCAAATGTTTGTTTACCCCTGGTGGTTATAGGCCATATGGCATTTTAAATAAGGTATTCAGGGGTTCAGCATTTTCGTACATGCCAGTTTTCCAGTTTTGTTCAGCACTGACATCTGGAATTCCCTTATTAAGAACACTTTGGGTATTACTATCTTTGAGTTATAAGTAATAAGATGATGGGGGTAGAATGCAAAATTTAACAATTCAGATTTAGCACATGTTGAAATCATTTGGATAACCACCTCAGCTATGAAATGCTTATCTTCCATTTTGGGAGTGACTTTGGGCAGAGAAAAATTCAACTTTCACTAAATTCACATATTTTTTCTAAATGGGTATCAGTGATGACCATTTGTACCTTAACTGGAATGTATTGGAGTTTTACAATATTCTGGCCCCAAGAAGCAAAGTGGGTTTGAAAATTTTAAAATGCTTTATTTTACTCAGGAATGACTAATTGAATTAAATAAATGTTCAATTTTTAAGCATTTACTTCCTTTCAGTGGTAAGAAAATACATTGCTTTTGCAGAACATTTAACAATGGAGTGATGATATGTCTCTCTTTATTATCCTATTTTTTATGAATATTAATTTAAGGAGATTCTTTAATTTTTTGGACAATTAAGGAAATGCATTAGCTTGAGGTTTTTACCACGCATGGAGAATACAAAACAAGTGAAATATACAGAATTTTAATGTGCTGCATCAAATCATTTTATGATAATTATTTCTTTTTTATTTATAATTGTGCAATCACTTTTAAAGGCTAACAGAGAATGTTCCTTGTACAAAACAATATATTTAGCAATCTTAACATTTTACTTTGAGCTACAAAAAAAAAATATTTCATTCCATTTATCTACCAATTAAAATTACATAAATTCATGACATTGTACAGAAAATGCTACGTATAAAAGAAGTTGCATTATACAATACAATACATTAAGTTCTACCTATATACAATCCTACTCTTACAAGCTATTACAAAGAAAATGTATGTACAAAGTTTGTCCTTAAGCTAATATGTACAGTTTTGTCTAATAGAAAAATGTATTAATGTAAATTACAAAAAGCATAACAATAATGAAATTTAATCATTTATAAACTCATCTATTGAATAATATTTTTTAACCATATATTTTTTCAGTCCCCTTTTAAATTGTTTTATATCTTTTATTTGTTGCATGTGTGTTGGTAGTTTATTAAAACACATACAGTGACAACAGTGGCTTTCATCTTGAACAATTGTAATCTATGTGACATTATATGGAAATGTGTGTTACCCCTAATGAAATGGTTCTAAATTTAGTTGCTAATTTTTGTATGATCTTCATTATGTTTTAGATACATCATTACCTCAAAGATTGGTTGTAAATCTGGCTGTTAATTTTTATATGATCTTCATTATGTTTTAGATACATCATTATCTCAAAGATATATAGTGAGTAGCAACCTAACACTAAATATATGCTCCCTTTTTAAAAGCTTTCCCACCTGCAGGGTTTATAAGTATTTAACACTGTGAATCATATTTTGTTTACTCAATACCAGTTCACTGTTTTTGTGATCTCATTACTAACCACCTGAGAAATAAAGTCTCAAAATTCCATTTTCACAGATGAAAATGGTCGATGCATGTGTATATATAATGTATGTCTTATGTTATGCTGATAATACATAGGTGCAAGGCATAATTCTGCGAACTTGGAAAATCTGATTGGCTTCTGATTAGTTTTTTTATGAAAAGAGCATGTGCTTCCATTAGTGCTGCAACCAAGTATTTTACCTTGATATCTCTATTTACACTTTCAACACTATCTAAAAAGTTGCTTTTCCTAGACCCCTGATGCAAGATGGCACCATCCTTTGAGAACTAATACCGTAACATCTGCTGTCTGATTTCTGGATATCCTAATTTTCAACTTCTTTTCTTCTGATCACTTGGCTACAAGTTCTTTTCTTTTTCTTGGCAAAATGGGCAGTGTTTCTGTGACATGCTTCCTACACTTAGTGTAATGGTGAAAATTTTTCAATACTGTGGCTGAATATTTAATACCATGAATATCTGAAATAAGTTCACCCTCCTGAACATATTTTCTTTTCTAGGATTTCTATATCTTCTGGTTTATCTTTAAGGATTTCTCCTCCTGCTTTAGACCCGGTTTCACCCACCAACAATGATAACTGTTGTATTAGGAGTGAGTCATACTATTTTTACACAAAACCTTCACCTACTAAGTTAATGTTTTGTGTAAAATAATGTGTCTTATTCCTAATTCAATATGAAGAAAACTTCACGGTTTGTAGTGCTTCTGTTTTTAATAGCCAACGATAACTGTACTTAACTGGGTTAAATATGTGAAAACCAGGTTTTGGCAAACTTGCTATTTCACTCTGTAACTACTATCAAGGCATGTTATGCTGACTCAAGCACCATCAGTCACCTCATACTGTTTGTTGGTCAAAAACAATGTTAAAAGCGGGAAAGAAAATGGCATGGCAATGAGTAATCAACTTGGTTTGAGAATGAAATGAAAGTAGCAATGAAGACTGGCTGCAGAGTGAGAGAATAAGGTGACCAAGATGGATTAAACATCAATCCAGTCACTTCTACAGGTATGACATGGATTCTGTGATTCAGTTTCATCTCAGTAAACAGTCTTCTCTCTATTTTAGAAGACTGATGTTGGCCGCGTTCTAGATGCATAGAAGTCAGAATCCCTCAGCTTGGACTGGATTGCCCTCTCAGTGTATTCTTCCTTCATTGGCTGGCAAGCATTGAACAATATTGGCTCTGTAAGGTCTACAGGGGGGAATTACCTTTGGTTATAATGAAACATTGACCGTAATGAATGTTAACATTATTATTCAGTTATTACTACACATTCTGGATGCGCGCCACCACTACATTAATCATTTGAGGCAAACAACTCAATTGTCACAATTCGTAATACATTGAATTTGCTAGCGGCTAACATAGTGGTGATTTCTGAGACGGCGAGATTTCCAAGTTCTCTAACAATGCTAGCACATACTATAAATAGTGTAACTTGTCCATGTGGATTTCATGGATTTCATCCTGGGAAACAAGTGAATAATTCTCTCTGATTCAAGTCTACTCTCTTTCCTTAATTCAAAAGCTTCATGCTGAGTGTTCTTAACATAGCACAGAAATATGGTAAGCACTTTGGTAGTTGATTTTTAATTTCATAGACCCATTGTATCCAGTTTAATTTTTGGTGAGCATCGTAACCTTCCCAGGAACTCAAATCTGTTCAATGGTAGCATCTTTGCACTTGGTACAAAAGCCTAACATGCACTTTTCATTTCTGATACTACAAACTACACGTGCTATTAAGTCTTTGCCTTTTGGGCAAGTCAGTTCCTGTTATTCCATTATTCTGCAAAGCCCTTAGCAAGAAATCAACATTTGAAAGGTATTTACACACATACATGTGGTACATCTAAAACCAATAGTACTTGTCTGGGACAAAGTTCATAAAATGTGCTTTTCTTTATATGATTCATATCAGTCTCTGCTAAAAATTGCTGGTAAGTCTCTTTGATGGACAGGAGAAGATATCCTTTCTAAAGGATTTCACTTTTGTTTGTCACAGAATCTTTTACAGATTTATGGGCTTGGTAGCTGATGTTATCTCTACAAAAGTACTGCACAACCTTTTCAGAACCTCTTCAGCAGAAAACTTCAGTTTTCATTTCTGTTTTTCCTTCTTGAGAACATTTGAAAATTCTGGGAGACTGTGTATTAGTTTCTTAATTATAGCAATCTTTTTTGTAGGACTGTTAGGAAGCATTTTTTTTTACCCAACTGGCAGCTTTCCCAAGCTTTGAAGTCATCTGTAGGAACCGAATTCTGGAATTGCATTTGAGATATGAGTCGGTTCATTTACCATTAATTTCTTTTTCTGTCTGTATATGCGTTTTCTCAAAGGTTCTTTTCTTTTTCTGTAAATCTGGTCTATCTTTAAGTTGTTCCCACCCTTTGCTCCTAGAACTTCAATCTTTGTTTTTCCTTTTCACGGTATGCTGCTAATCATTCTGGATCTGCTTTCAGCTTCTCAAACTATCTCTGCATTTTAGTTTTATTATTCATTTTCTAATAAAAACAGAATAATTTGAATTAGGAATGAGTGACACCATTTTTACACAAAACTGCTGACCAACTGGTGATGAAACTGCTGATGAAGACAAATGCCCTCGACAACGTTCCAGTTTTATTAACTTAGTAAGTGAAGATTTTGTGTAAAATAGTGTGACTCATTCCTAATTCAACATGAAGAAAACTTCACTGTTCATAGTGTTTCTGTTTTTAATAGTAAACAGAATAATGCATCTAAATGCAATTAAGGTGGAGGAGTATTTTCTATATCATGTAATAATTGAAAGCATATAAAAGTAATTTAAATACTGGGTATGTATAAAATGCCACTAATCCATAATAAAGAAACTGGGCATTCTATAAGTACTAGTCCTGTGTGGAACTGTCCTGTACAGAACCCTTTTTCCTAGAAAAATAAGCTACATAAAAACTAATTAAAGTAAGTGAGGTTATGAGAGCAGTATTTAATTAACTTCTGCAGAGTATTATAATAATATCTTATTTGGTCTACCCACGAAACAAACTTTTATGTGTTTTTTGGTTCCATATGGGAACATGTATAGCTGTTCTTAAATATCTGTCACAATTCTATAAGAAAACGGGAAACCCTACAGACCCCCATGTTCCTTTAAGATCCTATCAACAATAGAAAGCAAGCTGCCACCTCAATGAAACCTAATTGGCTGTGTCAGTGGTAGCAACATATGGATGAAAGATCACCTCATGAAAATGATTAACTATACATCATCTTTCAAACCTCAACAAAAAGGATTGATAATAACAAATTAAGGCTTTCCTTTCTGGAATCTTACACTTAACACTATTTAGAGGCCCTCTACATATATCAAACTAAATGCTATCATCACAATTTCATTTTTTACCACTTAGGCTTAGTTATTCTGGAATGGCTGAGATGTCAGTCAGCCACACAACACTTTTTGGCCATCACTGAATTACTAATTGTAGTTCAGAAATAACTTTCAGTTGAAACAGAAACTTCCAAATCAAACATGTTCTGAAAGCCAGCATTACGTTTGTCATTTCAGAGAAATCATTAAAGAATCATACACACCTAAGGAGCAGGTTGACAAAATGTCGGTCAGTTTTCAAGGTAAATAAGTAATATATTTTTTTCTTTAAAATACACAGGTTTTACACATCACCTGAATTATACCCATTTCTTCCCAAATTTGTAATACACACCCTCTCCATCCATTATTTCATAGCAAATTCACAAAAGATTCATATAAATCTTTTTTTTTCAATTCATCTCATGCTAGCCAAAAATGCTTTACACTAGGTAACTTCATGTAATCAAGAACTTGAAATGAATATGACCACAGGAGTTGAAGCCATTAAATAATGAATATTTATTTTCTATAACTAGGATGACATAAGCTCAAATTGTTTTAGAATGACTAATTTTGTAGCAAATAATTTTGACAAATGTCATCATTATACATTTTTAAGTAGATGATGGGCTAAGGTAAGTCTAGATGCCAGCTACAAGCTCAAGCAAAGCAAATTACTGCCACTGTGGACAAATGGGTAAATTGCTAGATTATAAAGCAAGAGGTCTGACATTTCATTGCCAGCAGTGCAAGAAAATTTTACTTGAATTCAAAATAATTCCTTTGTCTGGAAAGCATGGTGTGTCAAATTCAAAGCAGCCATAACCAGACGTTCTAAAGGCTGCTAAATAACTAAAACAACTCCAAAGTGCAAAAAAAAAAAAAAAAAATCAGCAACTAACTGAAAATCTGATGTAACAAATATTTTGGAAATGGCTGGTGCCTCAGAAAAAAGACAAATTTTATGTTTTAATCAGCATTAAGTGTTTGCTATTGTAAGCTGCTGCCTGTCTTTTATGGGGTACCAGGTTATATAAAATTCAATAAGAATAACGAATACATTGTCTTTTTGAGAAAATTCAGGGCATATATTTTATTCCTCACAAGATTATTTATCTTAAACAAGAAAAATTTCATTAAAACTGTTAGAGCCATTATTGAAAAAAAAAAAAAAAAAACGAAATTATGAATCATTTTTCCATATAAGGTGGTGCATGAGTTTGCAGAATTAATGAAAATCTTTGCCTCGCATGTTCAAAGCAATTCCAATTTAAATAAGAAAAATACTAACTATTAAAAACAGAAGCACTATAAATGGTGAAGTTTTCTTTGTGTTGAATTTGAAATGAGCCACACTATCTTTACATAAACTTAAACTTGCTAAGTTTTTAAAAATTGGAATGTTTCTGAGGGCATTCGTTCTCATATAAGTAATTTGGTGATTAAAGCATGCTCCTTGTTCCCTCTTCCTCCTCTCCTGGCTAGGTTGGGATTTAAATTTGGAATCTACAGAGAATTGTCAAATGTGGATAATTACATGAAAACGAATGGTTGCAATTGATCTCATACCAGCTTGTAGTTTTCAAAAGTCGGAATCATAGTTAAATAATGTCCCTCTTAAGCAGAGAAGAATATTAAAAAAAAAAAAAAAAAAAAAAAAACGTATACTGGACATAGCAGATTTAAATGGCTTTAACCCAGGTTTAATATTTAAGATGCTGAAACATAACCTTAAACTTAAAGAAATAGCCCAAAAAACTATTCTTGAGACAATCTCTGACACAAACTGGAAATATAAAATGTTCACATATCACCCATAGGCATTAAGGATATTTTAGAAACTCTTCAATAAATTTGGCATCTGATTAGCTCGTCATAACAGATACAACCTGAACAATCTGCTGAAAAACACAGTCCCACATGCACTAAAGTCAGGAATCTACCAGATCAACTGTCAAGATTGTGAGAAATGCTACATAGGAAAAACCAAGAGAAATTTGAGCATTAGATTGAAAGAACATCCGAGAAATATAAAACAGAAACAAACAGATAAATCTGATAGCCATAAAATTGTTAAAACCAGTTTCCTTATCACTAGAACTGACTATGTGGAAGAAAATATTCAATGTCAAGAATGCAGATATCATAAATCTTAAATCCTGCTGAGCAGTTTGTTAGAGCTCTGTTACCCCACAAATAGATGGCAGCAGGACCCAACCCAGCCAGGAGAGGAGGAAGAGGGAAAAAAAGGAACATGCCTCAGTCACCTAACTGCTGATGATGAGGACAAATGTCCTCGAAAACATCCCAGTTTTTATAAACTTAGTAAGTGAAGATTTGTGTAAAGATAGTGCGACTCATTCCAAATTCAACATGAAGACAAATCTCTTATTTAGTCCCAAGTTTTTTTCAATTATGCTGTTCTCTCCCCCTCTCCTCTCTAGTGTGCGCACACAGTCACAATGTGACAGTGATTATTATTAGTGTTGTGGCGGTAATGCCAGCATGGACATTCTAAATAAGTTTACGTAAGTCAATGTTATGAATTAAATGTTCTCCTTTGATTACATACTCTTTGGAGTTAGATTGCAGCAGTTGCAATGGAGTTGTTGATTTAAAAATTCACAAATAAAAAATTCAATGAACTTTCTGCTTACAGTTGGAACAGAAAACTTACTTCATTTAATATATTTAAATAATAACTGTGCAGAAGATAACAATAATTGGTGATCCCGACGTGATCTAACATGTGATACGATGTAATTTAAAATGAGATACAACATGTTTCATTTTACGAGAAATGCAGTACATTAAACAGCATCATCGTAATGACAAATAGCAACACTGATAAATGTGAAATTAGTAGAGTGACCATAAAAATTCTGCCATTTTGGGCAGAAAAATCAGATATTTGGTTTTATCAAATGGAAGCTCAGTTTGCTATAAACAAATTACCTCAGAAGAGTCAAGATTTAATTATATCATTACTCAACTCGAAACAAAATATATCAAAAATATATGGGATATTATAACAGGAGCTGGAGAAGATAAATATACCACAGCAAAATCATGGCTTCTGGAAATATTTAAAGAAAGTGAAGACAAACAAATTAAACGATTGGTTACAGGAATCAAGTTAGGTGACTACAAGCCTAGCCAACTCTTAAGAAAAATGAGATCACTAGCCAGTAAGAATGTTTCTGGCAAAGTTCTATATACCTTTTGGCTCAAAAAACTTCCAGATTCTGTAAAAAATATCCCCATAGGAAGTGGAGAATGTCTTGAGCACGTAGCAGTCATGGTAGTTAAAATGCTAGAGATGAATCCTCATAGTGAGATGTGCAATATTGAAGATCAAGATGCAAAGAGTGTTTCGATTGAAGAGATAGTAAGTAAAATTTCTCAGCTGGAACAGCAAATCACAGCAGACAAGTGTTGTAGTAGAAGTCAAAGTCCTTACAGCAGAAGTCCACACCGGAACCGCAGTTCCAGTCAAAGCAGACAAAGATTTGATTCTACTGGCAAATACTGCTATTACCATTTTAAATTTGGACGGAAATGTTTTCCAGAAAAATGTAGACAACCATGTGCATGGAAAAGTAAGGAAAACTCCAACTGACAGCAGAATAAATGGCGAGTTTGGCTATCAATAATGAAAGTAGCCGTAAACACAGATTATTTGTTAATGATAGTAAAACAAGTCTACTGTTTCTTATTGACAGTGGTGCTGATGCGTCAATAATTCCTGCTAAAAAAGGTGATAAAATTGATTCTACATATTAGCTTTATGCAGCAAATGCAACCAAAACACCAACTTATGCAATTAAAATCCTAACCTTGGATTTTGGATTGCATAGAAGTTTTCAATGGCCATTCACTGTAGCTAGCATTGACAAAGGAATTTTAAGAGCGGATTTCCTGAACAAATTTACTTTATGTGTTGGTGTGCATAAGAAGCAATGATTGATGGCACAACCAAGCTTAGCATTAAAGGTGAAATTATATCAGTATCAGATAACTACATTTTAAGCACAAAAAACCAAAATATTAAGTTTACCATTTTGCTTAAATCTTATCCTGAAATCACGACATCAACTTTAATGCCAAGTAAGGTAATCCATAACATTAGACATCAAATAAACCCACACGGTCATTCAGTAAGTAAACTAGATCATCATCATTACAACAGGCTAAACAGGAATTCAACTTTATGTTGGAACATGGGATCCAGACCATCGAAATCAGAATGGGCCAGTCCACTTCAGATGGTGAACAAGAAAAATGGTACTCTTCGCCCATGTGGAAACTACAGAAGATTAAACAATCGTACGATTCCTGACAGATATCCAATTCCTAGAACTGAAGATTTCCATCATATCCTGAAAGGTACTAACATATTTTCAAAAATAGATTTATTTAAAACACATTTTCAAACTCCAATTGCAGAGGAAGATAAACCCAAAACTGCCTTAATCGCACCGTTTGGGTTGTTTGAATTTAATGTTATGGTATTGGGCTCTGTAATGCACCAGCTACATTTCAGCATTTTATCAACAAAGTACTCTTTGGATTAGATTTTGTATTTGCATATTTGGACGATATATTAATAGCTTCAACATCAGAAGAACACCAAAAGCATTTAAAACTGGTTCTGGATAGATTAGCTAAATACAGACTACTATTAACGTTACTAAGTTCTGTTTAAGGCGCAAAAGAGTTAGAATTTCTAAGACACTTAATCACACCAAGTGGATCAAAACCTCTTCCTGAGCAGATACAGATCATTAAAAAATAAAAGAGCTTCGAACCTTTCTTGGATTAATTAATTTCTATCATCGCTATTTGAAGAATGCCACAAAAGCACAATCAATTCTACATGATTATTTGAAAGGTGCAAAGAAAAATTAGTTGGACCGACAAAGCCAGAAATCAGTTTGAGAAGTGTAAAGAAGATCTAATGCACACTACACAGTTAACTTTTCCCAATCCACTCGTCACAGATGCCTCATATCAAGCCATAGGAGCAGTATTACAGCAACGGGAAGATGATGATTGGAAGCCAATCGCATTCTATTCCAAAAAACTTAATGATGCTCAGAAGAACTACAGTGCTTATGACAAAGAATTACCAGCAATTTATTTGGCAATTAAACAGTTCAAACATTATGCTGAAAGAAGCAATTTCGCAGTTTTGACAGGCCACAAACCAGAAGAACGAGAAAGCTTCACCACATCAATTATTACATCTACAGTACATTTCTCAATTTACAACTGACATAAAACATGTAAGTGATCAAGATAATGTGGTAGCCGATACATTACCAAGGCTGGAGGAGATAAATGTGCTTGATTACGCAGATATTACGAGATGTCAAGAGAATGATAAAGAACTCGATGAGTTAAGTCAACATAACACCTCTTACAGTTCAAACAATGCCAACTAGGAACAAAAGATTCGTTATGGTGTGACATTTCTACTCACGATATTCAACCTTTTATTCCTTAAACATTTTGAAAAAAGGTTTTCCAACATTTAACCTAGCACACCCAGGAGTTAAAAGCACAGTTGAACACATTACTTCCAAATTCGTATGGCCAGGATAGAGAAACAGCATTTGGAAATGGACACAACCTTGTATTAGTTGTCAGCTGAACAAAGTGACCAGACATACAAAATCAAAAGTTGGAGAATTCAAGCAATCAGATGACAGATTCTGCGTAGTGCATATAGACATCATTGGATCATTACTACCTTCAGAGGACAATGTGTATGTACTGCCTGACTTGCATTGATCCTTTCAATGGATGAATGAAGCTGTTAATTAATTTTGAAGATTTAGAAGCTAGTAACAGTGATGTGTCATAATTTAAAATAAAGACATGCTGACAATGGGAGCAAACCGTCTCCCGAAACGCGTTCAAGTAAGAGCATTTTAGTGATGTAGTGTAACAACCTTCAACTCTCTTTATTTTAAAAAGAATGAAGGTGTACCTTTGTGCAATATTACAGATCAAACAGTAGCACGAGTTTTTTTATGACAGCTGGATTACTCAATTTGGAACACCTATTTCAATTATAACTGATCAAGGAAAACAGTTTGAATCGGAATTATTTAGAAACTTAGCAATGCTCTGTGGCGCAAAAGTTCAACGTACCACTCCTTATCACCCGCAATCAAATGGGAAAATAGAGCGCTTACACAGAACACTTAAGACAACAATCAGAGCTCACAACAATATCAAATGGACTGAGACTTTGCCAACAGTTCTTCTAGGGTTATGGACAAAATATTCAGTTGCTGAATGATATATGGAACAACAATTAGACTTCTTGGAGAATTTTTTGAGCAATCTACAAGACCAGATGTAAATCCAGACACAGTATCACAACTTAAGCCTACTTCAATTCGCAAAGATTCATCAAAACAAGTTTTTGTCCATAAAGATCATCATTCTTCTTCACATGTGTTCCTCAGAAAGGACAGGGTCAAAAAGGCTCTAGAATCTCTGTACGAAGGACCATATTTAGTAGTGAACAGGGAAGAAAAATATTTCACAATAAATATTAAAGGCAAAGATAATAACACCCCTACTGACAGAATGAAGCCCGCCTATCTACTAGCTGATGAAGAGACAACATCTACAATGATTCCACATATACCTGATCAGCAGAGCACTGGTTCGGATGGCAGCAGGGAATCGCAAAAAAAAAAAAAAAAAAAAAACTGTACAAATAAAAACTACAAGGAAAGGCAGAGTAGAAGTAAGGTTTCCTGACAAATACTTGACTATCAACATTGAAGTTTCCAATGATTTTGATAAATTGTGTTATACCATTTAAAAATGTTATTGTATTTCCAGGATATTGTAAATGTATTTTATATTGTATGATTTTTAACTTAACCTTTTCTTATTATGCATATATCTAAACGTAACTTCATTACTGGCAGAGGAGTAATGTGGTGGTAATGACAACATGGACATTCTAAAGAAGTTATACGTTACATCAATGTAATGAATTAAATGTTCTCCTTTGATTATACACTCTTTGGAGTTATATTGCAGCAGTTGCGATGGAGTTGTTGATTTAAAAATTAAGAAATAAAAAAAATTAATAAATTTTCTGCTTACAGTTGGAATAAAAAACTTATTTCATTTAATATATTTAAATAATAACTGGGCAGAAGACAACAATAGTATTATCACCATCCTTCATTCACATAATATTCAAGAATACTTATTAGGTTACATTATACAACATTCTATTGACTTCAATATCTTCTCATTTCATACAGAAACACCTATACATAGTAACATAAAATATACAACAGGAAAAATTAAACTGAATTTTTATTTATGGACACACTTTAATTACTATGGTTCTTAGCATCACATTCTATATTGGGCATGAAAGACCGGAAATTTTGCTCAGAGGCCTCTTTATCAGGCTTGAGGTTCTTTTATGTGCTGTAAATCTATGACATAGGACCACCAGCTTTACTTCCCTTCTGAAGGAAACCATGCTAAAAGTTTTATGCCCAAAAAAATCCATCACCCTCTGTCGAGTGTAAACCTGTGACCTCAGGAACTAGAGACTAGCATGGTACGCCTAGACTGCGGAGGACAACACACAACAGAAGAAAATTAAAAGCGATCCATACAGTGTTTATGAATATATGTCCAATTCTTTCCTAGATAACACTGCAACTTCTTTCCCCAATTAAAATGTGTGTCTTACCCTTCCACTGACCTTTGCCCATCTGGAAGGATAAATAATGTTTACCGACCAGCTCTGCTTATTACATCCACTAGTTTACATTTGTAGGACAGTATATGTATATATCACATAATACCTGCAACACAAGTGAATTCAAGTTAAACTTAAATCACGCCAAAGAAAGCATTACACAGTGCCCTCCCTTGTGAACAATGATGGAAGATCTCAGGCGATTTAATTTAAACATTTAAGAAATAAGAATGGCTTCAAGCCTACTAGAGGGCAAAACAGTAAGATACTACAGTTGTTTGAAAAGTTCTCGGAATCACCAACAGAAGTCACTGCTAGCACAATCCGGATCTGACGTAATAATTAGCCATCCTTCTCTAGTAAACACGTGGTGTATCAGTACTCTGGTATTGACACCTCTCTATTGTTGTTCCCTTGTAGTAATTTTTGAAGATGGAAAAAACCGAGATTTGAGCAATGATAAAATATTGGTTTTCAGAGGACCTGAAACACTAAGGGCAGAAATAGTACTACAAGAGACAATATTAGAACAAATAAACTTTTAATTATTTAGGCTGTAACGTCTCATACTTAAAAAATGATGACATAATAAACAAAATTAATAAATTCAACCAAATATGTGGCACCATCAAACAAAATTTAAAAATGGCTAAGAAAGAAGACAAAAATAAAATTTTACAAAGTGATGGCTGTTCCAGTGTTAACGTATGGATCCGAATGTTGGACAATAACCAAACAAATGAAAAGAAAGATAGAAGCAGCAGAGATGCACATTTTAAGACATATAGCAGGATATACAATAAAGACAGAAGGAGAAGTGAAGATATATGTAAAGAATTAAGAAGTTTCAAATTACTAGAAAGAATTAAAGAAAATCAAAACAACTGGAAACAACATGTGCAGAGAATTGATGATAACCACTATACAAAGCTGGTTTTAAGATATACACCAAAAGGTCAAAGTAACATCGGCCGACCTAAAAGAAGATGGATGGAACAGTTTAAATGATGAGACCGGAATAAGCCAAAAGGCTTAAACCATGAAAGATGATGATAAAGTACTTCGTAAAGAAAGGTATGAAAATAAATGAAATTCATGCCAATTTTCAGAAAACGCTCAGGGACCCTGCTCTTTGATATTCAACTGTTGCCAAGTAGACCAATGAGTTTAAATTTGGTCGGGTGAGTTCAGAAGATCATGCATGTAGTGGTCGGCCAAGATGCGTTGCCACCCCAGAAATAATTACAAAAGTGCACAATATGGTTTTGGAGGATTGCTGATTCAAGTGCGAGAAATTGCTGATGCTCTAGGGATATCATCTGTAAGGGCATATTACATTTTGACTGGGGAATTGGGTATGAAAAAATTATCTTGTAGGTAGATGCCGTGACTGTCAACACAGGATCAAAAATACATCAGGGTGCAAATGTCTGAACAATGTTTGGCCCGTTTTCAGAAAAATCCACAAGATTTTTTTTGCATCGGTATGTCACCACAGATGAGACATGGGTCCATTATACCCCAGAGACAAAGCAACAGTCAAAGCAGTGGAAACATGCTGATTCTCCACCACCAAAGAAAGCAAAGGCAATATCGTCAGCCGGAAAGGCCATGGCATCAGTGTTCTGGGATGCAAAAGGAATTCTGTTGATAAGATTATCTTTCCAAAGGTCAAATTACAGGAGAATACTATGCCAACATCCTGGACCAACTACAGCAAAAAATATGAAAAAAAAAAAAAAAAAAAAAAAGGCCAGGTTTAGCAAGGAAGATCATCCATCAAGACAATGCGAGCTTCAAAACTAATTAATGAACAGAGGTATGAACCTTATTCACCTGATATGGCTCCATCAGACTTCCATCTTTTCCCTAAGCTCAAAAATTTCTTTTGTGGATGGAGATTCTCTTCAAATGAAGAACTCATAGCCAGAGTAGATGAGTGTTTTGCAGGCCTGAAAGAATCTCATTTACGAGATGGAATAAAGGCATTGGAACATCGATGGACCAAGTGCATTTGTGTACAGGGAGACATTGAAAAATAAAACTATTTCGTATGAGGTCAGTTGTTATCTAGTATGTCATTCCAGAACCTTTCAAACAACCCTTGTATGTGGAGCATGTAAAGTTTTAAGTATTTGGAAAGATGAAAATTTAATGTAAAGGGTTCATATTGAGAAATTATCAGCCAGTTGAGCAATGTCTATTTGTCTATAACATGTTTAGGAAAGACTTAACTTCACTGTACTGAGAAGCTTGTGCTATGCATACTTCTATTACCTAATGAAATACAATGTAATTTTTTGGGGCAGTAAGGGAGACATTATTTTTAAAATCCCAAAGAGGGTAATAAGAGCTATCATGTTCAAAAAAAGAAGGAAATCATATAAGCCAATGTACCCCGCAAGAAATACACAGGTTGGAACTTTAATAGTGGCAACTACTTATTACTATTACAAGAATGGTGCATGAATGAAACTTCTAATCCTTCAATGTACCCATCAATTCTCAATAACCTGTTGCCAGTGATGTGAAAGTCATAGGGTCCCTGTTGCAGCACCTGCTTTGTTGATGTTCCTGATGGAGTGATCTAATGCCTGCAGAATTTCAAGAGCAGTCCCGATTAATACTATGTAGCAGTTCCTTCATCTTCGGGATTAGGTCATAATCACAGCAGTTTAGGACCGGTGAAATGGTGGATGGAAAAGCACTTCCCAATTCCAGCAATGATATACAGTTACAAGTTATGCCACATACACCTGTACATTTTGTTGCAAAATTATGGGAGGATTCTATAAGATGTTTTGCCAATTTCTTCAGAATGCTGGTTTGAGATGGTGCTCTAAGAATGACAGAAATACTGTGCAATAACATTTAGTCCTTGCAAAACAGTATTTGTTCGGTTAATGCTATCACAGTCATACACAAGAAGTACCATAACTTTCACATTTCTGACCCACCTCACCACTGTTCTGTACGGTAAGCCAGTTTCCCCACATGTCCCAACAAGACCTACATGACACTGTCTTGCTGTATGACCATGAGCACATTCAATCTTCAACCAACTTCATTGTTACTGTTTTGTGAACATGGCAAAAACACAACACACAAAAGTTTAGATCAGTAGCTCATACAGATCTATCTTCTACTTGCCAGTGCATGCACTTTTGAGACAAAAGGGAGAGTAGATTTATTGGTTGGTGGGTAAAGACATAGGCAAACACATGGTAAATGTCAGAATAAATGCTTCCTTCACATTTGGCTTCCACAGCAGTTGCCACTATAAAAGTTCCAACCCATATATAGTGCCATAACACTACAAATAAACAAGAAAAGGAACAATCCCGCTCACTTCTAGTATAAATATGGCAGCCCAGCAAGCTCCAGCCATAGGCGCCGTTGGGACTTCTGTGACAACACTTCGACCACGTCACTGACACTGAGCATGTCTATTGCAGGAGTGGACAAAATGCCTGGGAAGAAGGAGCCCAGTAGACCACAGCATACAAGTCCGAGAATTTGTTTAAATAGTATCAACACCAACCAAGAAAACCTACGAACCTTTATAAAGGAACAATAGTTTTCACAGCACAGCATTGTATAAGGAATGTGCAATTGAATAAAATTGTACATTAAAATGCCTCAAGAAATTAAGGAAATATACTATCAGTAAATAAATTTAAGGAAAAATTAAGATCGCTATTAAAGCAAAATTGGTTTAATTTCATGGATGAGCATTTAGCTGCAATGTAAACTTGGTAAGCACTTTTATTTCATTATTACTATGCACTAGATGCTTAATATATCTGATACTCAAAATTGGCATTTGAATTGTAAATACTATGCTATTAGAATAATTAGGATGTTAATATTTGTAACTGCTTTTAGAATGTTATGTGACAAGCACTAAAGTTTATTTATAGACATTGAACTTTGTTGTAAATATTTTTATTGATGTCTCCTATGTCATGTGAATGATGGACACCTAATGAATAAATTTATAACTACTCACTCCTGAGCTATCTTGCAGATAATTATGATTGCTTTATAACAAACCTTGCCAAGCATGACCACAATACGTGCAGGTGATTTCCAAAGGCCAGTAAGTACTCTAAAACCATTCCTAAAAGGCTGTTACTACTCTGCAATAAAGATTTATAATAACCTTCCATGCTATTTGAAACTATTAGATAATATAAAGAGATACCAAAGTTTCAGAAAAGAATTAAAATAATTCTTAAACACTCTCCAAATAACATGTGGGAACATTTTAATGTTGCATAACAGGAATAATGGCAGATATAATGATATTGTTGTCATGTCAAGTATTATTATTTAAATGTGTGATTAAAGAACTATTAAAAATATTAATTAATTTGCATCACATGTTTATGTTCCTTTTTCCAGTTACCTATGTAGATTCTAAATTTAATGCTACACTCTACAAAAGGTACTGGTTAAAAATTTGACCCAACAGATCTAGTCGTACCAAATTCATGTCTGCCTTTTCTTGTGTTTACATAATACATGAATTTAAAAAAAGTATAAGATTATAAATGTAATCGATGAGTTTCAATTGTATGTGCTTAATGAGGTGTGTCGCATATTCCATTATTTACGAGATGTCCACTAAAAAAAACAGACATTCTATACTCTCGAAAGTTACTATGAGATCTAAAGGAGTGAAAAGAAACTACAAACATATATGGAACATAAGCCAATGATATCGTGCATTTGTTTGACATGATATACAGAACCGCCTGTATACATTCTGTAAAATGGATTACTTACTTTTATTGTTTCTGATGATGGGACTACCCTGCTTTCTTCTGCGTCTAGTATAAATCGCATTGCTTTGTAAGCAAACCATAGTTTTCCTGCAACTTCTGATGGTTGTTTATTACCCGCTATCAACTTCTTGTGTTCGCGGTGAAAAATTGTGCGGAGGCTTTTAATCTTCTTCCTTACAGATTCTATGCTCAGTCCGTATTTTACTGCTAATCTTTGAAGTATAACTTTCTTCAAACCATTATTTTTATAGTTTTTGTCTTTGTTGTCCCACAATATACTTCTTCTCCTATAGTCCTCGATAAATCTAAGGGATGTATCTACATTCCATTCCATTTCACGAAAAAGATGCACTACATTCTAATACAATTAATGTCGCCATCGTTTAATTTTAGTTTATTCTGTTCTGCACTGTGTACTAAAATTACTAGTTTTCTCATACGAATCAAAATAAACAACTGTGCCAAAGTAACTTGAGTACAGGGAAGGTAGGCCACTTCGGCCATTTCGCTCTCATTGGTTGCGCGCCTGTGACGTCATGTGGAAGGTTGAGCACGCGCGCTCTTTGAATAGTAATTGAAAGAGAACGGTTTAAACCCGTTTTAATACGTACAATTTAAGGCACGGCTTGGTATACCCATTGTGTAAACGGTTAAGTAGTAATTAGTGTAACATAATGCAATGACATATGTTATGAAAGATACATTAACTGAAAAAGCATAGGAAACTTTTCTCAACCCATTCTACTAATTACAAACCAATTTTATCAACACCACCATCAAAACTATTACTATAATAAAAAGTAACAAATTATCATTTGTTTAATCTTAAAAGTAGATTTAAATTTAGACGTAGCTGGTCATGCTGCTGTTGTAGAAGAAATAGATGCCACCCACAGTAGGAGTAAAGCACGGGTGTCTGCACACCTATGTACTAGAATTACAATCCGTGGTATTGAAAGACGGAGTTAGTACCCGCATATACGAGTAACGTGTGGGATTACGTGACGTTTGGGAGTCTGAGTGGAGAATTCTGAAGTCCGTCCCCCTCCTCTGCGGTGCTCCCTGGAGCACGTTATTTCCCCTCGTGAAGTTGTTGATACACTTTATTGTTATGTTGTGGAGTTAAATGAATAATAAAGATAATTAAAAGCCGAAAAAAATATCTGGAGCACGTTATTTCCCCTCGTGAAGTTGTTGATACACTGTATTGTTATGTTGTGGAGTTAAATGAATAATAAAGATAATTAAAAGCCGAAAAAAAATATCTGGAGCACGTTATTTCCCGTCGTGAAGTTGTTGATACACTGTATTGTTATGTTGTGGAGTTAAATGAATAATAAAGATAATTAAAAGCCGAAAAAAATATCTGGAGCACGTTATTTCCCCTCGTGAAGTTGTTGATACACTGTATTGTTATGTTGTGGAGTTAAATGAATAATAAAGATAATTAAAAGCCGAAAAAAATATCTGGAGCACGTTATTTCCCCTGGTGAAGTTGTTGATACACTGTATTGTTATGTTGTGGAGTTAAATGAATAATAAAGATAATTAAAAGCCGAAAAAAAATATCTGGAGCACGTTATTTCCCGTCGTGAAGTTGTTGATACACTGTATTGTTATGTTGTGGAGTTAAATGAATAATAAAGATAATTAAAAGCCGAAAAAAATATCTGGAGCACGTTATTTCCCCTGGTGAAGTTATTGATACACTGTATTGTTATGTTGTGGAGTTAAATGAATAATAAAGATAATTAAAAGCCGAAAAAAAATATCTGTGTGTGTGCGCGCGTGCGCGCTCACGTGTAGTAAAATTTTGTCTATCTCTTATTGTTTTTTACCAGTTATGCAAAAGTCGTTCACAATGAAGAATCGTTAGAGCCATTTTTGAGAAAAAAATGTTCCATGTAAAGGGTAGTCTGGGGTGGTGGGGATTTTTCTTGAAAAAACCTTCGTGAAGATACTGAACCAAAATACTAAGTTTGGTGTTTATCCGACTGTTCGTTATGCTGTTCACATACAGACACACGGACATGTTTCCAAAAATGGGGGGTCTCAAAACATGTATTTCCTGTGAAATCTCGGTATCGAATTTTTGGGTGGAATGCAATACTTCCCCTACTTACTATACGTAGTAGATAAAGTAAAAATTGCAAGAAGAGAGGTAATGAAGTGAGAAAAAAAGACGTATGGCTTAAATAATATTCGAGTTATGTGTACGGTTACCGCGTTTGCTAAAAAAAACTAATTATGGCTCCCGCGTTCAGAGGCAGAGGACATGTGATCTAATAATATTCGAGTTATGTGTACGGTTATCTCGTCATATCCAAGGTTTTGTTTTCCTAAAACTAATGTATGAATCAAAGAAGAAGAGATCCCGTTCAGTAAGAAGCCAATGAGAAAAACACTAAGGGGGCTAATAATATTCGAGTCAGGTGTACCGTTACGTCGTCATAACAAACGTACGTTTTCGAGTCCCCCCGCAGGTAAAAACTTGGAATCTTTCATCAAGAAGGCAAAATAAGAAATCCATGCGAGTGATTCCCGTTCACGCTGGATCAGTAACAGAAGGGTCAAGACAGCAATGAACTATAAATTACTAAAATTAAATGCTTTAAAAAAACCTCGGCATATCGAGCTCACAGATAAAGCTAATGCTGAGACATGCAAATGCAATGTCTTTTAAGGCAATGTGTTCTCTCGTCTCTGTAACCCGAAGGCATAGAGCGAAACCAGGACTTCAGAATTTATAAATGAACCTTGAACCTAATTATAGGTTACGAAAAAACTAAAAGTAGCGTAAGAAATTGCCTGTAGCAAAAAGGAAGCAGCAACACGGATCCTACCAATGCTATAATTATCGTAAGTACAGGGGCCAGGTGGACAAGGTAATTTTTTGTCACGAACGAATGTCAGCCAATGGTCAGATAACTGCGTGCGCATACGTGGAGGAGAAGGGAAAATAGGCGTATAGTATAATGAACTTATAAAGACGTAGGATACCGTTCTTAAGAACTTAGTACTTATTCCGCTGGACATGTGACTGTAGCATAGAACAAGTGTTTGTGGGGAGGGGGGGTTAACAACGTCGGGGACATATAAAATGTGTAAGGGAGTACGAAAAAAAGACCATTTGCAACAGAAGTGCGCAGCCAGGAAAGAACATGGATGGTAAGTGAAAAAAATTATTATTTGTTACAATTTCGATCTGTGTGTCTTTTTACATATACTTCAGTGACCCAAACAATCGATTCAATGTGTCTTTTATTTCCGTGTTTTTTCGTGACCTAAATAATATAATCCTGTTGAAACGCGTCTGTATGTTTCAGATCAAATCATAAGCCAGCTCAATGAAATTGGAGAAGGCACTCCAATAGTACCAACAAAGAAACTTGCAGATCTGGAGATAAACGTGCCGTTCAAAATAAACAAGCTGAAGACGCTTAGCACGAGATATGGGGAACGCGTCGTAGTAATATTAGATCAGTATCAGATCTTTCTTCCCGAGCGATTTAAGAGTATGACTACAGAACAGAAAACTGCTATAAATGAAGGAGGCTATCACCTTGTGTATATGGGACAAGAGACGCTAGCTAGCGGGTATCGACGTCACAAGATTACTTTTTTTACAAAAAAAGGTATATTAAAACAGTTTTTTGCATGTGTTAGCTCAGTTCAGAAAAAAAATAATGCATCTCGGAAAAGAGAAAAAAATTCTTAATGTCATTTTTTTAATGGAATAGTTCTACCTTTTTGACCTTTTAAGATTAATTGACATAACTATACTGCATGGATAAAAATCTTGTCTTTGTACGTGTAAAAAATCTGATGTGTTACACTCACATGACTTTCTCTACTCTGGTACAATCTATTTTTACAAACGCCTATTCTCCATATGCTTCATATTAATCGAGATGTCAATCTTATTTGTAATTTTCTTGTAGATGCAAGGGGAATATGGTAGCTTTTAAGCGATAGTCAAATATTTTATCGCTGGTTGCTATGTGGCGCATTCCATTCTCTTTGCATGTCCAGGACATAAAAAATGAATAACGAATTTGAGAAAAAGTATAAGTATTGGAAAATTTAAGGAAATAACAAGCAATATCTCGAAAACGGTTCACTCAACAAAAAAAATGTATATGATATAAGTTGTGTATTTTAACGCGATCTACATTTTTTGTGTAGTAAAATTTTGTCTATCTCTTATGGTTTACCAGTTATGCAAAAGTCGTTCATAATGAAGAATACTTTTGGAGACATTTCCAGAAATTTCGAGATATAGATTTCATTTCTCATGACATTATCTTAAAAATATGATATTTTCATCAAAATCGTTAGAGCCATTTTTGAGAAAATTAAAATTTTCGAAAAATGTTCCATGTAAAGGGTAGTCTGGGGTAGGGGGATTTTCTTGAAAATCTTCGTGTCGCATCTCTGGAAGATACTGAACGTAAATACCAAGTTTGGTGTTTATCCGACTGTTAGTTTTTGAGTTATGCTGTTCACAGACACACACACGGACATGTTTCCAAAAATGCTTTTTTTGGATTCAGGAGGTCTCAAAACATGTATTTCCGGTGAAATCTCGGTATCGAATTTTTGGGTGGAATGCAATACTTCCCCTACTTACTATACGTAGTAGAGAAAGTAAAAAATGAATATCTCGAAATTTCAGATTATAGCCAGTCGATAAAATGAACATATATATGTTACTATTTTCACTTCTCAGATCGTTGCAATAATGAATTGTATAATTTTCAGACGAGTTCAAGCATGCAGGAGAATTCTCAAGCGAAGGAGATGCATCTGCAGACACTGCAGTAAAACAAGAAATCCACAGAAAATTAGACTCCATGACAAGAAAAGGTGAGTTAATGTTCGCATGTATGTGTTAAAACAAAACATTACATTTTGAAAATAATAAAGTAATCGGATAAGATAATAAATTTTTTCAGCTTAAACATTCAACAAAAAAATATAATTTGACAATATTTCTTTTTCAGCTATAAGTAAAATTCTATTTCCTCTTTTTAATATATAACTTTAATGTCAGTAGCATCAAACATTAATAATGAAGCAGTTTTGTTATATAAGTGTATTTCATGCTAAAAAAGGGATATTTTTCTTTTCAGCTTTAAAGAAAATTAGATTTCAGGTTTTAAACTTTACTTTGAAATAAAATGACAATTTTGTTTTCAGCCTTAATAAAGTAAACTATACATTTTTGTTTCAGCTTTCATGCATGCTTCAAAAAAGTAACACATTAATATCACGAAAAAGGAAAATTCGATTTAAAAAACTTTACTTGAAATAAAATCAACATTATTTCCAGCTTAAAGATACTTTGACATCAAACATTACTGTAAATAAAAAATGAACTATTTGCTATAGATTTTTCAGCTTTCATGCATGCTCCAAAAAAGTAACAAATTAATATCACGAAAAAAAGAAAATTCGATTTCAGTTTTTTAAAAAAACTTTACCTGAACTTTTTTTTCAGCTTAAAAGATATCAAATATGTATTACTGATGACACCTCATTTATTTCAATTTCAGAGGAACACGTGCACGTGATCTCAAATAAGACCGGAGCCCCGAACAAGAGGACTACGTCGCCGAAAGATGATAGCGCGTCTCCATCAAAGAAACCAAGAACAGAATCGGTGAGTGAACAGAGGCAGAAGGAGCTTGCATGCATGACTATTGAATCGGCATTTAAAAATCGGATCTATACGAGTCAAATAGAAAACTCGGTGGGGATGATAGATCCTGAAACATTTCTAGATGAATGTCAACCGCTCGTTAGCAGTGAAATTCGGAGCAATCTCGCTCATCATTTGTCAGGAATGAAGTTATGTGCCACATTAGTATGCAAATATGTCATCCAAACACCCGAAAATGAAAAGATCGAGACATTTAATTTCAATAGTAAAATGGATGCTATCTTACAAGGTACAAACATTAGCGATTGGTATGAGAATATACTTAAACATCCCATATTATTCAACATTGATACATTCGAATCAAAAAGCATTTCGAAATCACTATACCAAATATGTTCGTTAATTCTAAATTTCTGTCACTACGATCCGCTAAATGGAGGTTGCAACATAAAAGTGCCAGATTTCATAAAACACAAGAGAGCAGTGACCAATATTAGGAATACTGATAACAAATGTTTCGGATATTGCCTACTGGCATCCAAATTTCCGGTAAAGCGTAACAGCTATAGAGTGAGTTCGTACTCCAAGTACAATATGTTTAAAGAATTTAATTTCGCAGGAATAAAGTTTCCAGTATCTTTAGATGACATACAAAAATTTTAAAAGCAAAATGATAGTATATCTATCACGGTATATGGTATAGACGAATATTCAATTATTCCATTATATCAAACCTCGGAACGTAAAGAGCATCATGTGAACCTCTTAAGAATTGCCGATGAAGCTAGATCACACTATTGCTTAATAAATGACCTATCTCGCCTGTTGTCCTCACAATTAACTAAACGCAAGTGTAGGATGTGTATATGTGAGGCATGCATGAAATACTTCTCGAATGAAAGCAACCTAGCTAAACATAAAAGGAGATGCATGAAATCGCAAGTTGTTAGTATGCCTGAAATAGGGGTAAATTACACCATTCGATTCAATTCATACTCGAAGTGCTCTCCGGTGCCATTTGTCATATATGCAGATATCGAATCAATACTTAAAAAAGTGCATTCATGTCAGCCCTCCGCAGATAGCAGTTGGACGAGATCACTACAAAGACACGAAGCAGTATCAATAGCTTTAAACCTTGTATGCAATTATGACGATACCTTATCGAAATTCAAAATCTTTAGAGGTCCTAATGCGATTCAAGATTTTTTCAGCGAATTAACTGTAATTGCAGACGATGTAATCGATATTTACTCGAAAAACAAAGAGTTAAATATGACCGATGCAGATAAAATAAAATTCAGAAATACTGATTTCTGTCATCTGTGTGAAGATAAATTTGAGTCCGAATCTGACAAAATATTAGACCATTGTCATTTGACCGGTAGATTCATAGGACCGGCCTACAATTCGTGTAATCTGAATAGAAAGTTACCAAATTACATACCGATTTTTTTTCATTGTCTGTCAAACTACGATTCACATTTTCTCGTGAAACATCTCGCTTACGATCGAGAACCCATATCATGTATTTCACAAACATCTGAAAACTATCTTCATTCAGTAAGAGATATACGTCCAATGGAAAAAGTATATATTTCAGATTTCTTGATAGTTATAGATTCCTCGATGATAAATTGAGCAATTTAGCTGATATGCTAAACCCCGAGGACTTTAAAAATACAAACAGAGCATACGAAAATCCTGCACATCGGCAGCTAATGATACGTAAAGGCGTATTTCCATACACATATCTGGATTGCGTAGAGAAATTAAAAGAGACCGCATTACCAGATATATCACAATTTGATGATATAACAACGGAAGATTACTTGCATGCTCAAACAGTATGGCGAGAGTTAAATATCAGAAACTTAGGCGAATACAGCGATCTATATCTTAAGACTGACACATTGTTATTGAGTGACATTTTTGAAACTTTCAGAAACTTATGCCTAAATTTATATAAACTAGATCCGTGCCATTTCTACACTGCTCCCGGGTTGGCCTATCAGGCGATGTTAAAGACGACTAAAACAAAATTATCGCTAATCACCGACAAAGAAATGCTAGAGTTTTTCGAGTCAGGAATCAGGGGTGGGCTTTGCACGGTGTCGCAGCGATACTCCAAAGCCAATAACAAGTACATGAATGAATACAACGAATCTCTACCACCTAAATACTTAGCACTTTTCGATTGTACAAACTTATACGGGTATGTTATGGCAAGACATGCAACTCCATGTGGCGAACTCAGATGGTTAAATAGAGATGAAATTAATGCAATAGAATTCTTAACCGTACCGCCAGATTCGGAAACGGGTTATGTGCTCGAAGTCGATCTCGAATATCCTAAAGCCATTCACGACGAACACAACGATCTTCCACTGTGTCCAAAGAGCGAAATACCTCCAAAGGATACATGCAATAAGCTCCTTGCAACACTATCTGATAAGTCTAAGTATGTCTTGCATTACCGTAATCTACAGCAATGTGTAGAATTAGGAATGAAGTTGAAATACATACATAGAGCAGTGGCTTACAAACAATCCTTCTGGTTAAAATCATACATTGACTTGAACGCTGCAAAACGTGCTGAGGAGAAATCTAAATTCGGTCAGAATCTATGGAAAAAAATGAATAATTGTGTTTATGGAAAATTTATGGAAAATGTACGTAAGTATAACGATTTTCGTCTCGTTACCAGTTGAAAGCAAGCGAAAAAGCTGATATCGCGTCAAACGTTTTTGCGCTACATTATATTTGACGAGAACCTTGTGGGTATCGAACTGGCAAAGGAAGAAATTCACATGTGTAAGCCCATATACATAGGACAGGCAATACTTGACATTTCTAAATATGTGATGTACCACTTTTATTATAACATTCTGAAAAAGAACCTAAATGATTTGTCTTTAAATTACATGGATACCGATTCATTTTTGTTTGAAACTAGTACAGATGTTTATGATTTTATCAAAACCAACATTCAGCATTTTGATACAACCAATTACCCACCCGATAACATATATTCGATACCTCTGGTAAACAGGAAAGTAATGGGCTTATTTAAAGACGAATTATCGGGCAAATTAATGAAGAATACGCTGGGCTAAGGTCTAAGCTGTACTCATATCGTTTTGATGGTCAGATCGTTAAGAAGTCAAAAGGCGTTTCAAAGGCTGCAAGGCGTTCAATAACTTCTGATGATTACCTATCTTATCTCAATGACATGAATGTAGCACATTATGCCAGACAAACAACTTTCCAAAGTCGTAAGCATAACGTTCACACAGTAGAAATGAACAAAATTGCATTGAGAGGGCTTGATACCAAACGTTATATGATTGAAAACTCGCATAAAACTATGGCCTGGGGACATTTTTCTATTCCAAGAGATCCTGCTACCTCTGAGCACAGCTGACATTGTAATGTAATTCGAGAGAGAGACTATGTGTTTTTTACCTTATTTGAAAGTATGCCATTTCATGTAATTCTGTTTAATGAGAGAGAGACTATGTGTTTTTTTACATTATTGAAAGTATGCCATTTCATGTAATTCCACTTAATGAGAGACTTGGTAAACCATACTTTTTTTCGAGTTCACATGTCCAGTACTCATTTTAGAGAGAGATTTCTTTGTAATTGAATTTTTTATACTGTGAAGTTCACAAATCTTGTTTTATATTTTCTCTAAAGTTTATGCTATATGTTATGTAAACCATACTTTTTTGAGTTCAGAAGTGTTGTTTATGAATGCACCTCCCCATTTAATGTGAGAGATTGTTGTGCATTTTTATACTTAAAGTTTTTTTATGATGTATGATATGTAAACCATATTTTGAAGTTCACAAATCTTGTTTTATAAATGCAAACACATGTCCACCTGAATAAGTACTCATTTTTACATGTTTATACTGTTTTGGGGTGATGGGGAATAAGTAGGGTTATTTTTAAAAAATAAATAAAACTCAATTACTTCTGGATTCTGTTGCTTTATTTCTTAAGAAATAAAATTATACAACACACATCCTGAATCCTAAAAACATTTTGTCTTAGTTTTTTTTGCATCTTCTACACTACAGCATTCCTTTCTATCCATTCACTTTTTGGAAAGCCTAGCCACTTGACGAGTAACCTATTCCCACGTCGACGTAGTACTTTTTCTACGAGATATGTGTCAGGGTAACTAGTTCTTAATAATTCATGACCATAGAATCCACCTTGTATTACCTTCCCCTCACCATCTTCCAGATGATAGGTGGGTGGGACTGTGCTTCTTACCCTGACAATGCGAAAGATTTCAGTGCTCCAATTAGGTGTGTAACCTTTCTCGAGTAGTCCCTTATGCCTATAGATCCTATCATGTTCTCCAACATTGAACCTCCTGGCGTTCCTCTTTTCGTACCTCATAACATCACGACGATACACCGTGAGGAGGAGATCGTTGTTCCTGACGTCGCGAGGCTTCATCTGAATCGTCGAATGGTAAGTATTATTGTAGATGTTAATGATTCTTGGCAAGAGATCCAGCCATTTATATGAACCTTTAGTAAAAAATTCCTTATGCATCATAGTTTTAAGCGTTCTTATTAAACGCTCGACAGCAGCAGCCTTAATGACTCTGAATGTACTATAGTGATTAATTCCATACCTGGTCATTAATTGCTTGAAATGCTTATTGTAAAATTCCTTGCCGTTATCGGATTGAATATTCTTAGGTGTTGTATTCAGATCCTCCAGTATATCTCGCATTGCTTTTGTAACATTCACTCCGGTCTTGTCCTTCACAGGTCTTGCATAAGCCATTTTTGAGTAAAAATTAACAGCAATAAGAATGTACTTATAGTTTCTGTTTTGTTTTGCGTATGGTATCATTTCAATAAGGTCTATTTGTAATAAGTCATTAAGACCTTTACTAATTATTTTCCTACGTAGAAATTTCCTTCTGGCGGGGGAATGTAATTCACTAACGATGTTTCGTCTAATCATGCTATTATTTTCGAGTTTTTCAATTCTGTGATGATCTCTTGAATTTCCGTTGTATGATTCAAATTGCCAGCCTCCCTCGATGCAATGAGCAATCTGAGTCTGCTAATCAGACTATTAGGATCGGACCAGTATACGTAGTCCAACTTCCTACCCGGAACGTGCTGCTTCCATTCGAGACCGGAACCGGTCGTAGTGTCGATTAGCCTGCGTATGATATTCTTATATTTATACCCCTTGTTCGATCTCAGACGACCGCTCCTGCTGTAGCCCTGTCTGTGAACTAGAGTTTGTTTCAAAATCTGAGAATAAATATCCAGATCGTCTTCCGTATACGATGAGGTCTGAGGTACTCGCTTGAATAATAGTTCGTACAGCCCGGGGCTAGCCATATAAGTCTCATCTCCTATCTGAACACTGTTATCTGCAAAATGTAATTAATTTATTTCCTATCTTATAATCCCCGTCTTCGTACCGTACTCCAAAGGTAACGTCCAGATCGCTGCCGCTAGCTGTTCGAACCTTCTTCAGATAATTCACGAGGGTATCGGCTTCTTCTTCTTCTTCGGGGTGAGAGAGAGGGGTTTTGCTTTTTTCTTGATTCTTTAGTATATCCTTCAGAGGAACGGTGACGGGCTGAAGAACCTCGGACATCACGCGTTGGGTTTCGAACCTGAGACCCCTCAGGGAACGTAACTTTTCCCTTATCGCTTTACTGTGTCGAGCGATGGACTGCTTGAGTCTGATGCCTTCTACATCCATCGTAACATGAATGCAGATTTAAGCTGCTGGCATCAATATATAGGAGATTTTTAATTTGATACTTAGAATATGTCCATCTTTAGCACGATTAACTGGAGCTGTGAAGATCAACTTATCGCCCATCATGACGAATGCAGGATAACTTTCAACTCGCTTATCGTTTATTGCAAATATTGCATCCGTTCTCGTATTGGGATGCGATGATGAAATCATATTGCAGCCAAACACCTCTCCGCTAACCGGGGACCTGTAGTATTCGAGTCCCGAAGTTAGCATGTATCTCTGTGAGTTACCTCTGTACGGTTTCGTTTGCAATGTAATGATGAGCTGTCCACTCATTTTCCCTAAAATAGTATTTATTAGATTCACTCGCGAATTAAGATTAGCAATACTATTCATAATTGAGGCTACCACGGTATCAAGATTTTTTTCTACTGCTGCAATAATTTCTTGAGGCATAGAAGCTAGAGTTCGGTTTAAAACTGTCTGTGTTTCGGCATTTTTCTTTACAACCAAATGTCTAACATATTTTTTAGTTGCGGCATCGTTATCATCCACGGGATCGGCTATCTCCCTTATCCGTTTCTTTCGAAAGGAAACGTTACCGTTCGAATCGGGAAGCGGTGTGTGTGCATTTATGTAATCCAAAATATATTTTTTATTCGGAACATCATGATCGTCAACTGGAGGCAATAGTACCTTCATTCTTATCGTATCCAGAATGACATTCTTTTCTGCATCGCGTTTGAAAGCATATTTACTCAGGTATTCCATTAAGCTCTGATGTTGACCTTCGAGCGATGTTTGCACGTGCTGCCTAAGCATAGCTTCAAATTCGCCCATACGCTGATATGAAGTCTTTTCGGTGAACGTCTGCATTCGATGCTCGACGATAGTCGTAAGCGTATCCACATAGTGTTTAGTCGTTGCATCATATTCTTCTTCAGGATCCTGAATGTTGCATAATCGCTTTTTCTTGAATGGATAGTTTCCCGTGTCATCTCGATTTATAATATAACGGTTAAGCACACCCCTGGATGGGATGATCCTGCGCGATCCGAATCTGTCGATACTCATAGCTGTAATGAGCGATACTCTCTATTTATTCACTCTGATAAATACATCGAAACCGTTTCTGTATCGTCCTTCATTCAGCGGAAATTCAGGTGCCATGACAACAAAGGGTCTCGAGTTCGATCTGTCATTACTCTCCCATACTTGCTTACACAACTCTCTGAATTCCGTAAAAGACATGTCAGTATTTACGTAATTGTCGTATATGTGCTTTAAGTTGAGATTATCTTGTCGGAATAGTACGATCATATTTGCATTGTCTCTAATTAGATGTTTGGGTACCTTTGCATAAAATTGTGCAAGATATACAGCATCGACGTTACGGTGTCTGCCCATGCTGTAATACGAAGCTATTTTACCCTGTTTCTCGTTGATGACGTCATCGAATACGAATATGGAATTTTCTCTGGCTTCTGAGGTTTCCAGTACTTTTTCACCGTCCTCGAACGTGTACACTCCTATATCGGGTATGGTTTTCAGCACTTTGAGCAGGTACTGATATTTCGGTTGATGCAGTGATTTCGAGTAAATGTAAAGATTCTCGAACCTTAGCCCGTTCTCGTGGATTAGCAGGTTGAGTAAGATATTCGTCTTCCCCGCATTCGAGCTACCCAGAATGAGCGCTCTGACGTTGCTCGGGAAGAGAGAGCCGTGCCTACCCTCGCGAATGTCATTGTCGAAGTCTAAAACTTGTATGGGTAACGAGCACTTTTGCTTCACTACTTCCATCGTGCGACTAAGATTATAAGATATATCTTTCGCTTTTTATTTTCATAGTGTATCATGAGCTCTGGACGCGCTCGGAAGGGTTCCGGAGTACTTAATTCTTTGAAAATTCTCTACCGTTTGAGGCTCATTTGCCCGGCTACAGGTACTGCGGTCCCGGAACTAAGCTACATAAGCGATTGCAGCGAGGGGATCCTCCTATAAACGCATTGGACGCTGCGTGTCGAGAACACGATATCGCCTACGCCACACATCAGGATACTGTTACGAGGCATTTGGCTGATAAGGTTCTTGTGGAAAAAGCCTGGAATCGGGTGCAGTCTGCCGACGCTACTTTTGGCGAGAAGCTTGCCGCTAGACTTGTGACCGCAATTATGAAGGGAAAGCTGGCCATGGGTGCCGGATTGCGCAAACGTCGGAAGAGAATACTACCGCCATCCGCTAGAGGTGGGATCTTACCTTTGCTACCGCTTTTGGCAGCATTGGGTGCTGCAGGTAGCTTGGCAGGGGGAGCCGCACAGATCGCTACCTCGGTGAATAAGAAACGTGCTGCGGAGAAGCAACTGAACGAGCTGGTTCGTCACAATCAGCACACGGAAGCATTAGCCACGGGCAAGGGCAGAGGTCTTAAAAAGGGAGGTGGGCGACGCAGGAAGGGAAGGGGCTTGTATCTACGTCCAAAAAACTCGGGGCGAGGTCTATACTTATCCCAGAAAAATCCTTAAGCGGTGCGGAGATTGAAACTTATGCTGAACGTCTACGCATTCCTAATTTTAGAGGCGTATACATGCTAGATAAACTGCCTCTAAGACCTAGACGTGCAGAGAGGATCGTCGTCAATTTGGACAACTCGCAGAATCCCGGTACCCATTGGGTTGCTATACGCAAGGATGGAAATTTAGCCTTTTATTTTGACAGTTTCGGCAATCTGAAACCTCCAAGAGAGATAGAATCCTATCTCGACGGTGTTAAGATCATGTATAACAGACACAGGTATCAGAATTTCGATTCTGTCATTTGTGGTCATCTGTACTTGCAGTTTCTGTTATAAAACACTTTCGACGGGATGTTCGAACGGTCAAAATGAGTTACACTATCACTGTGAGCGGATCTGATTCTAGTTTATCTACCCATTTGAATCCGCCACTCCATCTGGATCCAGATGGAGTTTACGAGATTGCTCTACTGAATTTCGAGACATTTTACTCGATACCAAATGTTGATCCTAGCAATAACCTTTTCCATTACGTGCGGGATGGAAAACTTGAAACCGTCGAAATTCCACCTGGAACTTATGAAATAGAAGATATAAACACCTTCCTCAAGGATAGACTCAAAGCCGGCGATGACTTTTTTCTCCGTCCCAATAATAACACTATGGAGGCTGAGGTTCGGTGCCCCTACGTTATCGATTTCGCTCGAGAGAAATCGGTGGGCTCTCTTCTCGGTTTCACCGGCAAACGCACGGTGGAACCGGGTGTACTGACCGAGTCTGACGAACTGGTGAACATCTTTAAGGTCAGCATCATACGCGTCGAGTGCAGCCTTGCCACTGGATCCTTCATCAACGCTAAAAGCGGGCATTCTCTCTACGAGTTTTTCCCGTCGGTTCCTCCGGGCTACCACATCTCGCAGGAACCGCCCAGTCCTATATATCTACCCATCATCGACACGAATCTCATTGATCATCTCAGCATTCGCGTGGTAGACCAGAACGGGGATACGCTCGACTTCAGAAACGAAACTATAACACTGAGACTGCACATAAGACGGAATGGGAATAAATTTTAAAAGGCATTACTATAATAAAAAGCTTCTCTCGAGATTGATACCTACCCAGTCTTCGACACGCAAACTGCTAACACCATCCAACCGAGAGTTCCTCGAGCGTCTGGGATTCAAGGTTCTGTAATGGATGTTTTAGATGTGACCGGAGTTCCGACGTTTGACGATAAGATTAGTAAACAGGAGGAACATGTCTTCCTACCTTACAATACGTCTGCTCTAGATGTGAATGATGAAATTAGAATACCATGCCAAGCCGAGGATTTGTACACGCTTCCTAGCAGAAGTTACCTCTACATAGAGGGATCTGTGACAAAACCTACTGGCGAAGCTTCATCTGCAACACTGACCAACAATGCCATGGCGTTTCTGTTCGATGAAGTTCGCTTAGATATGAATGGTACTACCATAGATAGAACGAGAAATCCCGGAATTTCTACGACTATGCGCAACTATGCGGCTCTCAACACTTTGGACTCCAATCGCCTGCAGAACGCCGGCTGGACGTATCCCGGAGAAGCTGTAGACCTCGTGAACGCATCGAATGGTGTATTCAACGCTATTGTTCCTCTTTCGATGCTTCTGGGTTTCGCAGACGATCACAAGGAGCTGATACTTAATAGCAAGTTTGAACTCGTTCTCATTAGATCTAAAAATTCTAATAATTGTGTGATGGGCAACGATGTGACTATCATTAAACTAAACCGCATCGAATGGAGGATGCCCGTACTTAGACTCTCCGATGCCGAGAGGGTGGAGAAACTTAAACTCGTCCAGTCAGATCGCCCACTGCACGTTGCTTTTCGAACCCTGGACCTTCACACTCAACCTGCAGTACCGCAGACTAAAGCGTTCACGTGGAACGTTGCAACGACATCGAAGCTTGAGAAACCGCGTTTTGTCATAGTGGGTGCACAGACTGACAGACTGAACTACCTTGCTAAAGATAGCTCTATCTTTGATCACTGCAATATCACTAATCTGAAGCTTTATCTCAACAGCGAATGTTATCCGTATCATGACATGAATTTGGATTTTGCAAATTCAAAGTTTGCATCTCTGTATGATCAGTATTCTAAATTTCAATACTCTTATTATGGCAAAGAAAATTACCCTCTTTTGAAGAGAGGCGATTTTCTGAAATATGCAACACTATTCGTCATAGACTGTTCTCATCAACCGGAGGAGACCGTGACTGGAGCCGTTAACATCAGATTGGAAGTTCAAGCATCGGCGAATTTTCCTGCACAAACATCTTTGTTTTGTTTGATTATTCATGACAAATTGTTCACTTATAAACCCCTAACTCATGTTGTTCAATCTATCATATAAGAAATGAAAAATGTATTTTTTTATATCAATAAAGAATAAAATTTTTATATTTTTTATTGATTTTAGCATACATCTCCTTTAACTTTTTTCTGACACTCCTACCTCTAACACCGTATGAACATATTGATTTATGAACGTCATGCAATTGAAATAAATATATTTCAATGTATGGAATTAGTCTCTTCAGTCCTGCTATTGCAACAATGTCCAGGTTTATGACATTTTCGTTTAGACACGTATTCACAAATGCTATTTCATTAACTTTATTCATATGCACTGTTATGTTATATGCATAGATTATATTCTCACTGTACGATAAACGAGGAAGCTTACCGTCTTTCACATACGTTTCAATCACAGCTATATTTCGAACTATTATCTGCCAGTCCTCTTTTGTTATGTATACAAAAGTTTCGTCAACTGCTTTGATGAAGAGGGATACGAGTTCGTAATGCAGTCCTATATTCACACGATGCTTGGAGCTGATGGAGATGTCGTCGAGCATAAACACGCTATTTGGATTCATCTTCCTCTGACTTTTCTGGAATGGGGTCAAAGATGAGCACTATAACGTTCTCTCGAGAGGCTTCCAACATCTTCTTCTTGTTTACGACTTTTGCCTTGTTCCTCTTCTTGTCAGGCTTTTTTTTCGGACCTGTAGACATATACACATCTCTGTTTTAACACACGAGTCATTAATAAAAAACTCTTTCTTTTTATTCACAATGATTCTGCTTACCCTTCTTCTTCTTTCTCCTCCACGGGTTCGGATGTCGACACCGACCGATCCACGTCGCGATGCGGTGGCACATCTTCTCCTTCGGGCGTTCTGTAAAAACAAAGGCACAGGTTTTTTGCTAGCTATCTTTTTTCTCTCCCTACTACATCTATTCTATCACATGTTCTTTACTTACTTACCCCTTTGCTTTGAGATACACGTCGCAGCACTCTCCACAACGGAAGAATGACGACATTTGTTGATGCTGTGATGGTTCCTTACAGATGATGGTATGCGTATCGCCATCACATATTTCCTCATGCTTATCGAGACAGTGCTGCTTCATTTGCTCGTACTCCTCGAGGTTTACCCAGCAACAATTGTCACTATCGCTCGCGATTCTGATATTTTCACTACTCATCGTGCTGGCTCACAGTCGACTGTTAACGCCGATCCATTCTCGTTTCACATTTAATGGATAGGGCGGTGGTGGGGATTGAACATGCTCGTTCTTGCACTGACCTAGTTTATACCGTTACGCACGTGGGCACTTTCTCACATACACAGTCTTCTGTAACATACTCATGCAGCCTAACATTCATACACCTAACTCGAATATTATATTAGCCTCGCATGGTTTTCTTATTTTATAGTCCATTGCCTTCTTGATGAAAGATTCCAAGTTTTTAGCTGTGGGATCTCGAAAATTATTAGTGCGGTTCTTGATGCATTTCAGAGCCATACATTAGTTTTTTTAGCAAACGCGGTAACCGGACACATAACTCGAATATTATTTAGACCATACGTCTTTTTTTCTCACTTCATTGCCTCTGAACGGGGTTCTTCTTGCAATTAAGGCATACATTCAGGTTTAGCAAACAGCTGGGGGGACGTGAGCGCGCACGCGCGCACACACACAGATATTTTTTTTGGCTTTTAATTATCTTTATTATTCATTTAACTCCACAACATAACAATACAGTGTACCAACAACTTCAGGAGGGGAAATAACGTGCTCCAGATATTTTTTTTCAGCTTTTAATTATATTATTATTCATTTAACTCCACAACATAACAATAAAGTGTATCAACAACTTCACGAGGGGAAATAACGTGCTACAGGGAGGGGGACGGACTTCAGAATTCTACACTCAGACTCCCAAACGTCACGTAATCCCACACGTTACTCGTATATGCGGGTACTAACTCCGTCTTTCAATACCACGGATTGTAATTCTAGTACATAGGTGTGCAGACACCCGTGCTTTAGCCCTACTACCCACTGCTGACATTTCCTTGTATTTCTTTTTTCCATGGTTGCAGCTTTTAATTTTGTATTCAAATGCCGTATCCTAATAAATGTGCAGGTCCTGACGTATATATAAACAATTCTTTTGTCTAAATCAAGGAATTTAGAGAAAATTATGTCGCTAAGTGTTTTCATCATTCTTAGCACATTTTAAATATGAAAGCCATGGAATCATATCATCGGGAGACAGACACGGCACTGCATCACCACGTAAACTTTTCCGTAGAGGTAAGCCAACTAATTAATTTTTTTAAGTCCCATTCATAGTCCTCAGGCCGAAAATATACTGAGCAGACTCGAGCATTATCAGTGTTGAATTTATCACTCCGTTTACAGCGAGACATCCACGTGCGCCTAAGTTTATCATTTTAGGAAATCTATGATACATAATTCCAGCGGTTTTTGTTCCTATATTAGAACATTACGTAACAGCACAGTTAATTTTTTTTAACATTCATTTTGAACACGAATGCACACCACACTTGTATTTCTAAATCCATCCACAACTAGAACTATCTTCTAAGTAATCGTAAAAGAGCATTCTTATTTAGTGAGCAACAATGCTCACCAAACAACGTTTGCACCTGTGGGGTACAAAATTGTTGCCTATGATTAGTCAGTACAACGCATTACAGAAAAATATTATTTAAAGAGTTGTTCTGCGATTCCTCGAAATGATTATATAGGCGTTATTTAAGAATGGTTTTTCCCCCAGAAAATAGGGAATATGCTGCTCTAGACGTTCTCGGGCTTCAAGCCAGGTGAAGTGATGTGGAGACATCGACGTTTCGGGAGCGTACATCTCTCCCATGCTGTTTTAGAAATTAGTGCGTGAACACGTGCAATCAAATGCACCTAATAGGTTAATTCGGCACGCTTTATGACATCTGTTCGCGCTGTTTCAAATGCACAAGGACTCGGACACAGTGTCTCCAAAACTTTCAAGAAGTTCAACAGAAAGATAAAAGAAGGCGAAATCCAGTAACTTTCGCTATGCCTTAGGGTAATATACCGCCTTAAATACCAAATCATGTGGAAATTCAGGTATAACGTGGACAAAAGCTGATGACCCTTTGCAAGTGCTCTTTTAAAATCCGGAAATAAGAAAAACATTTTCTTTGCCATTTTAAGGGAACAAACACTCGGTCCATGTTGAGGAATATCATTGTAATGATATAACATTGTGATGGTATTCAACTAGAAAGTGTAATCTGCACTAAAATTACATTTTTTTACAACCTCAAATAACGATTTTCTATAGCTTACTTTTATCACTGTGGCCATCTCTGAAAACGCATAACATATATAATTAAAATTATTTATAGCTGTTTAAAGTGTGAAAATATGCACAATATATATTGTAATTATAAAACTCGGATTTTCTACATTCACATGACTTTCTTTGCTCACTCTTCTACAAAATATTCATAAAGAAGTTTATTCTTCTATCTAACTTGTTAAAGAGAGATGAACTTTAATTACACATTTAGTTGTATGCATAAGAAGGATTCAGAAAGCTAAACCAATAGTCAAATTATAAAGCATGTCGCTATGTGATGGCTTTGAAATTCCATGCTCTTTGCATGACCACGAGGGAAAAACGCCGAATAGCGACTTACCACTTTAAAAAGTTTAAGTATTTGAACATTCAGACAAATAACACAGAATATCTTGTACATGGTTAACGCCATAATAATATTTATTTGGCATAAAGTGTGTGCTTTAACGAGATCTACTTCTTTTTAAAGTAATTTTTTAATCTTTTAACCTTTACCAAATTATACAAGCCATTCAAATGAAGTTTTCAAAGGTTAATTATGCACATATGCACTTTAATCAAAATGGTATTAGTTATTTTTGAGAACATAAAAGTAATGGATAATTTCCCATGTAAAGGGTAGTTCGTGATACGAAGTCTTCTTAAAAAATCATGTCGCATCCTTGGAAGATGCTGGAGTTAGATTCCAAGTTTGGTATTTAACCGACTTTTCGTTTTGAGTTATGCTGTTCACACGCATGCACAACCTTTTTCTAAAAACGTGGTTTTTAGATTCAAGAGTCTCAAAACATGTGTTTCCAGTGAAATCTCGGTATCTAAATTTTGGGTGGAATACAATACTTCCTCTACTTACTATAAGTAAATAGGAGGGAAAGTAAAATTGCAGAAATAATGCATAGCCTGAAGGTTCTATTTTATTTTAATATAATATAGTTTTTCCTCTTCCCTTGTCTCTCTCTCTCTCTCTCTCTCTCTCTCTCTCTCTTCGTTTATTACTTGTTTAAAAGGCAATAATACTTGCTATCTTTTTAAGAAATGCAAGAAATGCATTGCAATTATAACTTAAATGTTAAAAAAAGTGTTGTTTAACAAGACAAGCTGTAAGATAAGAGTATATGGCATAGTTTTGTTTCTTCCTCCGTATTATTTTTCTATTTTATATGTTACGGAATGAGAGTTTTGTTTCAAATAAATTTGCTTGAGGTGACCATATCATGTCAGAAAGCATGACAGGATTTGAATTATATCTTAAACCCTGAGCTTCCACATGACACCACTAGCAGACAGCTCGACAAGCAGTGAATGCGCGGAAGCGCCCCCTCCCCTTGCAACTGAGCGCAATATTGGACACAAACACACACAAGCGCTTGTATCTCCAAGCGCTTGCAGATAGCTCTCCCGAAGCTAAACGAACAGCACGCTTCCAGAGCGAATAGCGCGACCTCTGTCATGCTGATTGATGAGAGATGAACTTTAATTACACATTTAGTTTGCTGTTCTGTGGTTGTATGCATAGTTACCTTTAGGCACAGGGGTGATGGTTGGATTGGCTAAGTGGAAACCGAGGGCACTAACTCCCCACATGGACACGGTGTGTCACTAGTTGTACTTTTGCGGGAAAGGCGAATTTTCTGATTGGCTGTTTCAAGTTTGGACGTTCGTAACGAACTAAATTAAATGGCAGAGGCACGAAGAAAGGGACCATGTTGGATTTATATAACTGGAAGTTTTCGCCCGAAGTTTTTTCATCAGGAACAAAGCCGAGACTGTAATCATACATTTACGCTATTTCTGATTGAATGTATATTTGTTGTAATATTGGTATTTTCTATTAACTTCAGTGATATTCGTAGAATGAGGTAGAAAACTGATAGGTTACTGTATGTTGCAACATTTTTATATAACGAATTAATTTTCAGATACATTGAGCCGTCCAGACAGAGGGGATACGCCTACGATTTACATTCCTTCCAGTGTTGTGGTTCGAGTCCCGATTGGTGACATAGAATCTGAAGGTATGTTATTAAGTTTCCAGCATGAGAGTGCTAGATGAAAGGTTAAGTTTTTAAGAGCTTCTTAGTGTTGCTGAATTTTATATTGTCCTGATTTACTTTTCAGATATTGTGAGTCATCCAGACAGTGGAATATACGATTAATTTTCGTGTTTGCACTTCATAATTGATGGGTGGAGATCACAGCCAAAAGTAGGTAAGGTAAAATCAACCTTTAATGCAAATTAATTAGCATGTTACTGTGCTAATATTCAAACACATAGATGCAGATCATGCGAGTGATACTCTTGTATAATTAAAAAATGTAGGATTATTGGTGGACTGACACACTAACTGTCAAGGATAGCATGCCAATGATACTATAATTCTTTTAAGACAGTGCCCAAATGAAATTTTCTAATACAGAAGGAAGAAAGATATTTGATATCATTCACATATATTTTAGTAATTCACCCTCTTTTGGGCATTTTTATCTAACTGCCAGTATGTGCTTTTTTGAACTGGGCATGGTGTATGAAAATAGAAATTCTGGTAGCTTTTTTGACAATTAATGTCCTTGTAATCTGTTATTAGAGATGCTCAAAAGCATTTGTTTCCAAGAATAACTGAAGTGTTTGTTTTGAGTGAAATTAGCAGCTTCAGTATGTGTTCTGAGGCTTTGAAATTCCAAAGTGGTTCCAATCTTTCGTGTCTGTTTTCTACCATTTAAACTTTGTAGCAATTTTGATGATACAAAATCCTTCCCTTAAAGATACATTGTGCAATAGTAATTAAGTTGCAGGATATTATAAGAAATGTATAGGCATTTAAATGATCGTGTTGTTTTTGTGCAAAAATCAAAGGTTTTGAAGTAATGGGCATTTAATATTTTTTAAATGTATTGAAGCCTTTTAAGTTAACACACATGATAAACATGAAGTTGATCACGATATATGATGAATCATTTGTAGAATACTTATGAAAATAGCTTACTGTGAGTAGAGAAAGTCTTAGATGGCAGAGCAGTGGTATGGCAAGTTAAAGATTGCTGGTTTGAATCCCAGGCATGGCATTGAATTTTTTGTCTGATTGTATATACTCATCCACTATTGTGTATATGCAAACAACCCATGGCTCTTTTCAGTGAAGGTTTCATGAATCTCTTCAATGAATTGGATCTTCTGAATGATCCTTTGATCTGTTATTTATAGTGAACATTTTAACACACTACGTATTTTAAACACTTTTCATATACAGCACATTGCATCCAAGTTACTATGGGAGGTTAGGTTTTTTTTATATAAGCTTAGGTTTCTGAATTTATGGAAGGTTAGCATTAGGTTTGTTTATTTATATGTATAAGCTTAGTTTTCTGAATTCACAGAAGGTTAGTAATTTTTTTAATGAAAAGTATTTAAAATTTCACTATAAATAACGGTTCGAAGGATCCTTCAAAAGATCTGATTCATTGAACCTTCAATGAAAAGATCCATGGATCCTTTGCATATACTGAATTTTATTTTGTTCAAGTAACACAAAGTGATGGTGGTTTTACAATAAAAAGTGTTGTTTCCTTCTCATTTAGCACTTTATCAACCAAACTTTTTTGCCACTTTTTAACGGTTTCCCAGTTTTGTGTTAAAACAGCTTATTCACACTATGCACTTCTTCCTTTGTCATGGCAACTCAAACACTAACTGATAAAGTTGAAGATTTGACTTGAGCTGAGCATATGAGTGCTAGCGTATTATGAATGACTGTTTGCTTATCATATTTCCTGTGTTATGCAAAGAGTTTATTTGGTACTCAGATAGCAATGCTGAGAATTCATTGCTGTATTTCTCATATAGGCAAGAGAATAGCAGTCATCCATACAGTTGATAATTAACAAAAAGATACTCTTTGATTGTTAATGCAATAGCAGGTAGAATTAAGAAAATCATATTTTGTAATCTCTTAACAGTTACTATATATCCATAACCTTTCACAATGAGTTCTTACGATAATCACAATAAAATGTGTAGTTCTATACCTTTCCTACTCTAATGTTTCATGACACAATACGTTTAAGGAATTATTTACATTGGCATAAGCGTAGTGCTTAGTTTGAAGACAAGAGGAAGCATATGCTTTGTTTACATCAGAGAGAACTGTGGTTTACAGTGGATAGTGTGTAATATAATCACAAGGTGTTTGTAACCACAAATTTTTCCTTAATGTAAGTAATTTCTCTTTTCAGAAACCTACTTTTAAGGGTAGTTTAAACATGTGTGTTCTATTTAATTCTAGGATATACACAATGGAAAGTTGGAGTAATTGTGGCTATTTGTGTCCAGTGATGGTGCTTCAAGTCAGAGCACAGAGAGTGACAATGACATTAATAGTGTTAAATGGTGTGGTGAAACTTGCTAATGACATTTATTGCACTGCTAATAGCAATTTAGTGAATGACAAACAATAGCTACACTATTGCATATAATGTGTGCAGAAGTTTCTTTGTAGGAAATGGAATTAAGTTATTCATGTCAAATTGTATTGCGCTATCTAGAGTAGAATAAAATAACAAGTGTCAAACCTGTGTTATTCTTCCAATTTTCCTGTCAAATTACACATCCTACTGTTGGTTGGAAGTTCAAACAAACAATGGAGGCATTTAAGTGCAAAAGATTTTACTATGAAGCATGCAGAAGAAATTATTGCAAGGTGCTGGATCTCATTCACTCTCAAAAATTTAAATGTGACCATTATGTATTATGACATAGAAACATTCAGCAACCACTATTAACCCCAATAATATTATATAAAAAGCAATGTATGTGCCGACTATTGGATAATTTAATAAGTTACACAGGAATAAACAGTTGTGTTTTTCATACTAGCCTAGCTGTGAGTGTTCAACTGATCATAATTGTGTTCTAATATTGTATTGCTACAGATGACAGTGACAAGTTATTTTATGTGAGCTTTAATCGACTCCTTTAAAAAGAAATATGAATAACTCCAAGTGCAATCACGATTATTGAAGCTCACGTAATTAACTTTGTACGTCGTCAGTAGCGATACAATATTGGAACATGATCAGCTGAGCAGACAGCTAGACTGGTATGAAAAATACAGCTGTAGTAGCTACGAGTGACGTCATCATCCGAGAGCACGATTTTTCATAGTTTAGTTCAACCCCAGATCACTACTCACGCTGCGATCGCCCTCGTGTTTCCAACGTTTAACACGAGAGTTGCACTTCTAATAGTTTGCTGTTCTGTGCCTTTAGGCTTGAAACTAAACTAAGATGGAAGTCAGCTGATAAAATAGCAATGCCAAAAATATAAAAATAAAGCTGAATTTTCGTATGAACGAGCAATTGTGTAAATGTAGGAGTTTATAGTGATACCTTATTTAATATTGAGTACCAAATAACGCACATTCGATGTTTAAAACTGGAACATGACCTGAAAAACTATTAAGGTAGAAGACAGGTTATGAATCGAAAGTTTAGTTGGTTTTAATCATTTTAATGAATTGAAATATATATAGCGAAAACAAGCTAACCTTAAATATAAACTATACTTAGTATGTTAAGGTGTTAAAATGTGTGTTTGTGCTATTTAGTGTTGAAATGTGTTCGAATTAGGGACTATTTCGAAAAGTTTGTTTTTGTGGATTGCACACTAATATCGTAAAACGAACATGAGTACTCATGCTCAAAGGTTATGTCTGATACCTATTTCAATTTTGAATGTGATGTAATGATAATAATTTGGGATCCATAGTTTGATTTTGGATGTGTATTAGTGTTGTGCTCAAACACTATTTCCTGCTGTTATACCAAATAAATAAATTAGGACATAATGCTCTTTTCATTGCAAAATAACTTAAAGCATTTCATAAACAGAAAATTCTCCATATGCACTGTGTATCTTTGGGAATTTTTTGTCAATCTGAGTAACTCGGTTAAGCGCTGGCCTTGGAAGCACAAATAGTTACAAAAAACTTGTGTATTACCACATTATTGCTGAATGATTTCTACATATCGAAATGTCAGCTACCATATTTATGACAAAACACCCAACTTAAATTATATAAATGTATACTATGTACTGCATGGCAAAATATCTGCTGAAATAGTTATTCTTTTTTAAGTATCTATTAATGCTTTATTTACATACACCTCATTTGTGAAGTCATAGTGGGAGCTGCCTTGTAAAACAACTTCCTGGTTTCATTACTTGATAGTATTGAGTAATACTATCTCTGTTTTAAATGTTGTCTCATATTCACACTTCTAATTGGACAGCAGTATGGCCTCTCACAAAAAAAGCCTGGATTCAATCCTAGGGATCAGAGGTGGGATTTTGTGGTAGATAAAATGGCACTTAAAATGAATGTTCTCTGGTTTTCCCCACCATAATTCCATCAATTGCACCATCTTCATCATTGTCATCCCCCCTCCCACCAGTCTCCAATCTCTGCAAACCTGTGAAGTTAAAAGGGACATTAAAATTAAAAATACTATGGAGGACAGAGCAATACTAATGAACGAGTGTCTCATCCAGCCCCCAAATTTATAAACCAGCATGTGCTGTTACATTCTTTCTGCAGTCAACATATGAAAAAACAATTAATACTGGCACACTAAACTACATGTTAAAGTGATTGACAATTGTGAAGGGTGGGTGTGATATGGTTAAACACAAAGAGACATTGTTATTATTTAGAGACATTGCATTTACATTCATATTTAATAATACTGTATAATACATTTGTATGGTATTTTAAGGAACATGTGCCTACATTAATATATATTTGAATGGCCTACCCAATTAAAATGTCCATTAAATTCTAACCTCTTGAATGTCTGTTATTACAATCTATTGGAATGATCTTATAGGTAATTGCACTTAGTCACTTATGCATACACAAAGCCAGTTCTAGTTAATAAAACTTACAGTTATTGAATAGAAAATACACTTTGATTCCTTTTCCTTGGAAAGGTTCTATATACAACATTTGATATAACAGTGGAGGACCTACAGCACATGGGAACCTTAAATTTATTGACAGGTCATATGGGAAAAAAACAAATTGAGCCCATACAGTGATGTTTGTTTGTGTTTGTTCATTTGGCTCCACTGTGAGCAATGCTCAGGGAAATTGAACACATCATACAATTATGAAGTATGCAGAGTAAGTAAGAATATACCCAACGCCAAGAACAGCCTTTGGGGGGGGGATGCTCCCCTCCCCATCATTCATTATCTAAGAGAGAAAAATTTGTAAACCATCACCATTTCAACAGTAAACTTCTCGACACGCATTACAGTAGGACAACAATAGCAAATAAGTGTTAATCACCATCACATGCAATCTGCCCTACATAAAGTGCTTACATGAGGTTGATACTATTATGATGATTAATTCACTTTGAATAAGCTCAAAATTATAACTTTATACTTATGTTATGCTTAAATTTCAATTTCCCATGTAATTTCTATTACTTTGAAGACATGTTTGAGAAAGACATCACTTGAAACGAGAAATTCTCATTATTACTGCATGAGTATTATTTGGGAGGACAGTATACAGGGTGGAAGGTACTGCTTGAACCGTACGTTAATCATGGATTCTATATAATGTGTAGTGCAAATATGTCCAATACAATTTTTGTCATTAAACCTACAAAAATGAAACATAGTGATGTTCCTTGTGCCTGTGTCTATTAGCCATTTTATTACAGTTCAAGTAATACCTTTCACTCTGTATAAGAAAACATTTAGAAGATGGTGGAGTTTGCATATACATAAAACATTATAACATATAAAACTGGGATGCAACAGATCCATCAATCCCATTGACTAACAATTATACAATCACTGTGTGCTACCGGTATTCCTACTACTTTCTATCCACCAATAGTATTTACATGGTAGCTTAAGTATTTAAAGTCCAATATCAAACCTGCTATGTCTGTAGAGACTGGCACTGTAGCAAGATGACAATATCACAAAAGACTTGTCAGGAATGGGGAGGAGTATAATTTCCTCTGCTTCCTCACCATGTGTGTTCAACTACAAGTCGACAGACAACCAAGGAATTATTGCGCTTTGTTTCTACATGTAATCAAACAAGCATTATACAAACTTATGCAAACTCAACTAGGTGAAGTAGTACACAAAAGCTGAAATGGCAACCCTGTACTCTCTAGACTACTTCATTATCACCATTTGGAAACGGAAGAAAGGAATTTCAGTTACAGTTGCGTCCATGTGATAACTGCATAGACCAGCAACAGAAGACTAGTCATGATGTACAATCAGAAAAGCAGCAGAACAAATTCAGCACACCAGAAAAATCTTGGCACTATCCTCTAGCTACTCAGTGATTGGTGCAAATCCACTACTGAGCTGTACCGCTAACTGATTACATTCTTCATGATTGGGCTTTTTAAAACGTGAAGATAATTTCATAGTTTTCTTTTTTGTAGAGTAAAACATGACGTTTCTCTGTGGACATACCTTTTTGTTAGCTGGCTCTTTTAAAGTTCCAGCTTGGCAAATGAAATGTGTTGTATGTTCTTGTGTTTGCTCTGCATTTTTCACCACTATTTCAAGAGGAGCGGCGGCCCATTTCTGTTAGGCAAAAAGTCCAGCTTCTGTTTTTATGCCATCTATAATTTTCATTAGCCTTTCTGCTTCACATTTCTTCCTCAACTCTAAGTCATCTACTTTCCTCCTTTTTGACAGCTCCTTGGCAAGAAATTCTGCATTTTCAGTGGGTAGATGCGCTTCAGTATTTATTTCAGGCTCCTTATTTTGGGGGCATGCAAGTACAGGCTTATATGCTTGGCATACTAAATGAATATGTTTACACATATTCCACAGGACAACAGAATCTGTGCATGTGCATTTTCCATTTTCCTCTGTTGCTTAAATTTACCAGTTACACGAGATTATACAAAATTCCTTCCGAATGAAGAGGACTTCACAAGCTATTTCCAGAAAATTAAAAATAAACATTTTATTTTTCATGTAAATATCTTGAATACAATGGCATTTTAATCAAAATCGTTTTGAGTAATTTTTAAGAAAAAAATTCGAGAATTCTTCCGTGTTATTTTGGGTGGGGAATTTTCTTGAAAATCTTTGAGTCGCATGTTTGAAAGGTACTGAACTTAAACCGATTTGTACTATGTATGTACAAATTCCTGCTTTGAAACGCATGGCTTTATGTATTCACTTTCAATTGCCAGTCGAAATGCGCGCGCCAACATCCCATGTTACGTATTTGACCACAGCCAATGGGAGCAAAATGTGCCGGAATGGACTACCTTCCCCATGAACTGGAATGCTCCCTCAAGATCGTTCACTTTTCGCTTTCGTTCGGCATTCGCTCCAACTTTGGGAGAGCTATCTGCAAGCGCTTGTCAAACACACAACATCCACACTACCAACATTTAAGTAACATTCAGCGATTGCTGGTACTGTGATGATGACAAACTGTATACCGCATTCTTTAATCCGAAGGCTACCGGTTGACCCACGTGAAATGTGTTCAAAGGTCTTGGTCAAAGTATGTAATTTTGTAGGATCCAAATTAGATTTTGTACCCGACAGTTTAAACGCTGTTAAAAAGAGGGTGTATTTCATCCCGTTGCCTGGTAAGTGTATACTTTGCATAGGGTATTAGGTGGAAGAAGCCTTAAATGCAGAATCTCAGTTATTTTTGTGTATTTGTAATTAGAGTTCGGAATTAACGCCCTGTCTGATGTAATATCTTCGGCTATTATTTATCGTTCTGATGATGCTTAAGTAGTCATTATGACTGCTGAATACCAAACATCGCAGTTATAGGCGTAAACGCTCTTAACATAACATAACCTTACACTGAGGTGGTGGATGCGATTCACTTTCAGGTTATCATAGAAATTAGCTTTTACAAATCCCGGATTTCGTCACCACAACATATTTATACACCCTTGGGATAAACTTTGATATTGGATTATGGCCGGTATCACTGTACCGCCGGAACAACTGCTACACCAAACGACTCCTCATTCAACAAGGATTACTCTGGATAGCAAAAAAACCCCGATTTCGTAAGTTTAAACACTCAATTTTCGTCACAATCGAATTTCAAAGTATTACAATTGCCCTGAAAATCTTTCAGAAAGAGTTAAAGTTTCTTATATATTCACTCCCCATATACTATGTAGGAATTTTTTAATATGTCTTGCAACAAATGCATAGGGCAGATGGCGTATGATGGTGACTATACACGTATTTTGTTATTGTCCTATTGTAATGCATGTTGAGATGTTTACTCTTGGAATAGTGACAGTTTACAAATTTTGATTTCTTAGATAATGCATGATGTAGAGAGAGAGAAGAAGAGGGAGAAATGTTCTTGGTGTTGGGTATGTTGTTATTAAAAAAAAGTTCTTGGTGCTGGGTATTTATTAGTTATGCTGCATATTTCATAATTCTATGACGTGTTCAATGTCCCTTAAGGTACTCGTCCACGATGCAATTCAAATGGCTTGCAACTTCGAACTGCGCAACAAAAGTGGAGTTGCATCGTGTAAACTGCCAAGCAAGTAGGAAAATTGCACGCACAACTCAAATTCAGCGCAACTTCTAAGTGGCGTGCATTCGTGTATGCAGCAAAAAAAGAAAGTTGCGCCATCTGAAAGTGGCTTGAACAGATTAGAAAACTTTTGTGGCGTATTCCGTGCAACTTTGTTATGTAGTCTGATGTGACAGTAAATAGCTGTTTGAGATGTAGGTACAAGGATTATAATTTGTGTTACACTGAATACAGAATTAAGACAGATACGTGCATTTTATTTCCTTAACAATACGAAAAATTTATTGTAGTGCGGTGACAATTTATTTCTTCATAGCTAATAATGTCCTTAACAATAAATGGACAAGGGAAATGACAAAAAAGTTTATTGAACTGATTGAGACCAAAGATTGCTTGTGGAGAGTAGACACTGCGGATTACAGAAATAAACAAAAGAGACAAAATGCATTACATGACATAGAAATAGAGTTCTACATGTCAGCAGAAGAAATTAAAGTAAAAATCCACAGGTTGAGAACCCAGTTCACCAACGAAAGGGACAAAATGAAGGCCAGGAAATCTGAAAGTGGTGCAAAAGACAAGTATAAAACAAAATGGGAATTTTACGATGCACTGGGGTTTATGTTTTACCACACCAGCACCAATAATGATGCAGTAGATTCTTTGGTAAGTACCAACACACTCACTTTAAATGTAGCGATATTGCCATGGAACCTCTCCTTCACGGCAAAAACTACTTCTTGAATTCCTAACGTTTTTTGCTGCAGCATGAGGATTCATACTTAGTTATTTGCAACGGCACAAAGTCTTAGTTCTTGTTGTGCCAAATATAAGAAATAAGTACATCTTTGACTGATAGCTGCTGCCTAAAAAAAATCACATTGATTGTATAGATGACAGCCGAACGTGTTATATATTAAACTCGGTAATGTTACCGCTCCATTATTTTAAGCCGAATTACCTGTGGCTAGAAATCTGTGTCAACACAAGACGTTCTGTTGCTGATATTGACCTTCTCATTATTGTATCTTTTGTATTACAGGTGCTATTCTTCTAAGCAGATAATTAAAATCAACCGCTGACATGCGTAGGAAATTCTAAATTTTGATCTCCGTCGTAGAGCTCTTGCAGCAAGTTGTTTACAACCCCACAATATTCGCGACATAAAATCCACTCTCTTACCCAGCACTTTCTGGTCGTCCTTTTACGTTTTTGCTCTACGTCGACGAAGTAAAATAAGAGACAGGCATGCTATGGATAAAACTTCATTATCAGACGACATATTCGTCATACCAAGCACACAGCTGACTAGAAAGTGGCATTCAGAAAAATTACCGCCACAAATATAGCATCGTGTAAACGCTCGGTGCAACATTTCTGTGGACATGCCACTTTTATAGTGGCGCAACTCGAAATCGTGCAACTTTGCAAGCTGTGTGTAAACAGAATGTGCCACATTTGTGGCCTACAAGAAAAGTGGCATGCCATAAAACGGGCATCGTGGACAAGTACCTTTAGTGTTGCTCACAGTGGGGCCAAATGAATAAACAAACAATTAGCAGATTTTGTTCCCATTCCTGATTGCCTTGCTGTTCAAGTTGTTAATAATGTTTATTGTTCAATAAAGTACATACAGTTCATGCACAAAAGAACATTGTCAGATACAAAACAAGACAAGTTATATAAATAATGACTTTGGTGATTTAGATTAGAGCATGGCATATATTAGGTATGGTCCTAATGAACTAGATGTTGTAGTACATTTTTTCAGTAAGATTCGACATGAATTGCCTCTCATTTTGAACTACCTGATAATTCTCCAAGGAACAAAATTCTTTATACATCAAGAAGAATCTAAGATGCATAATACTCACGGAATCAATTCATAGTAGGAGATGTTGGAATAATAGTGTTCTCGAAGATAAGTGGCAATTCAGTGGGTAACTTTTTTTGGTAATAAGTGAGGCAAATTGACAATGTGCAGTTTCATTAAAAAACAGTAAGTAAAATTAACACATAAATGTTTAATTTCAGAGGTTTTGGTTTGCCAGCATATGGTCATCACATTAGCAATTGCCCTTATGGAAAGTACATATACTTCACTTCTTAGCTATCTTGCAAATAATTAAGATGGATTTACAAGCTTTCTGTGCATGAGCATAATATTAGGCATCCAGATGATTTACACATGCCAGTAAATAGTTCAAAACTATTCCAAAAAGAATGCTACTATTCCGGAATAAACATACATAATCAACTTCCATGCTTTTTAAAGCTATTAGGCAAGCCTAAGAATCATCAAAACTTTTAAAAAAGAATTAGTTATTCTTGTATATTACTCCCCATATAATCTGGAGGAATATTTTAAAACCAAGTAACTGATAAAGACTCTAAATTAGAAGTATATGTTGCAGGTATTAGTGGTGTTTACATTTTTCAATTTCTTCTGTTTTACCTAATGCATGGGGAAAAAAGAGCTGATGGGTATGTGTTTAATATACATGTTCAGTGTCCCCCGAATGTTGCTCACTGTGGACCTAACAAACAAAATAAAAAGAATGCTTCAGTTTAACCTTTGAGTATTACATATACAATCTTTAATGAAAGACCGCACAGATTAGTTCATGGACAGCTTTTCAGGTAAAGATTCACTGCAGCAGAGATGTTTAGCTGTTAGAATCTATTTTACTGAGATAACTGTTAAAATATTTAAATTAAATAAAGAGATAGTGAAATGCATTTATATTTGCTTTACTTCTATTAATTGCTATGTGTTTTCTGTAAGACTTAATTTTGCTGCAATGAAATTTGTGCTTTTCATTTCTATATTAAATGGAACAACGAACAGATGTAATAGTTACTATTCAAAACAGTGCATCTTATGCAGGTTGATTTTTTAACATCCCTTGCAGCATCTCAGTTCTACAGAGAGAAATGTATCGGGTAGTGATGTTATGGTTCACTTGTAATAGTATCAAGCAAACAAAATAGAAAATTTTGCATCAATGTTGTATCATGTAGTTAGCAACTGTTTTTTTTGCTAATAAATGTTTCCTAAAGTTTAGGAAAATAAAGGTAGTAATATTTTAAATATATACAATCCTAAAATCACAAGTTGCAGATAGGCATTGATAATGCTTCACTTGCTCAGCCCTCTGATATGCTTTTAGATTTCCAGGTTGATACACATCTGAACTGGGATGTTGGTCTACAGTACATCGTCCCAAAACTAAGATCAGTAATATTTATCCTTGATCAGTTTATCCTTTTTACTTCATTAAAGGCAGTTGAATATGTTTACATTTGTTCTCCAGTGAAATATGGCATTTTTGGGGGTAATTCTATTGAAACTAAGTATTTGTATTAAAAAAAAAGTGCTAATAATCGAGCATCATGAAAAGCTAACATCTTGACACTTCCTTGCAAATATATTTGTTTGCTTATGTGCTTCTATATTAAAAATAACAAAAATACTTGCCAGAAATTTGAATATACACACCAGTAATACTAGACAAAAATGTGTCTTCACAAACCCAATGCCATCTTATCAAAAAGGACTTTATAATGAATGTGTCAGAATATTTAATGCACTTCCAAACAGTTCAAAATTGGTATCTTCTGGAAATATAAGAACATATAACTCTGCTCTTACAGAATACCTGTGTAACAAGGCCTGCTACTCCATAAAAGTGTTTATGGATGAACAATGACAACTTCAATTATGCAAAATAAGTTTTTTGTTCTATTCTGTTTTCTTTAGTTGCATGGTATACCCCTTAACCATATGGTGGCATAGGTGTTTGAATGATGAGTGCATGATATTTATGGAATTATTTATATTTACCGTGCGCACAATGTTACTGGTGAACCACCCATGAGTGCACCCTGGCCTGGCTGTTGGGTATGGCTGGTCCCAGTGTAGAACAATAGCCCATTGTGCACCACTTAATGACTCACCCACTCCTGAGGATACCTTTTGGTAGTTCAAGTAGGTTCCCTTTCTAGAACATTCTGCTTTGTATGCAGGGTCTATATAAGAGGCTTCTCTTGCCTTTAGTTCAGTTGAATGTAGTTAAGAAGTTACAAAGTTAAGTGCAGCCAAGAAGTCAAAGAGTTTGGCCAGTTAAAAGTGGGCAGTGCCAAGTGCAGTTCAGTTTGAGTTGTGACACTGCAGTTCAGTTGTGATTTAATGGATCAGTTTTGTTCTGTTCTGAGTGTGTGTCTAACATGTCTCAAGTGTAAAGTTTGTGCTACACTGAGCAACTAAGTGACCATTAAGTTGTGTTTAGCAGCAACTGATGTTTTCATTTGCTACAGTATTCATATTATCAGGTACCTACTTTAGTTGTGTGTGCAATGGTGGTGGTTATTGTTATTCCATACATTCTTGAGGTAGGTGCCTGATATTTTTTGAACTTATATGACAATGTGCCGATTACTAAATCATATTATAATGGAATTGATAGTGATAGCTATGAGAAATGTATAAGCTGTTTGATATAATGATATTGAATAGTGGTATATTTTAATGATTTTTGTGCTCGACCATGCCAAAATGTAGTATTTATATGACTGGTAGCAGTACTTTAATGGGCCTCATTAAAGCATTGGTATTCGACCAATCAGAAGTGGCCACGTAACATTGTGAAAGTGCAAGTATCAATTCTTGTTTCTATCAACAATGGTACTAGCGCAAGCTTAGAAAAGAGTCTAAATGTCTGACAGTAACAATTACATTCAACTTACACCCCCAGAAATTATGACAAAAGCACTTAATCTTACCAATAACTTGTTGGCACAAAAGAAAGATGTACGAGAAATTCTATTCACAATTCATGGATTGGAGAATATCAAAACATATACATTTGTTCTCAGAAAATATCAGGTGCTACAAGGTCATTGTATTGTAACCATAGATAAAGGAATAAAGATTCTAACACATCACTCAAACCAGAAACGAATACTTATGAAACCTTTAATTTAGATAAATGGTCAAGCATAAACAGTCGTATGAAACTTGACTATAATGGTGATTAAAACGCTCATATGATGATTATTAACCGAGTGAGCAAAGCGAAGCTCGGTTAATAATAATGCTTGCATTTTAATTACTACCATTATAGTCTCGTTGCATAATATACTATTATGACTTCACTACCCTAGATTGTGTAATGATGTAATTTGTGATGGACTTTGAAAGCACATGAGTTAACACATTTAACTTTGTCATGTGTAATTGGCAATTGTGTTTCATAACATGTGCTCAGTTTCCTGAGCATTGCTCTCAGTGACCTGCACAGAATACAAGCAAGCAAACAAACAAATAATTCTGGGTCCAAAGAAACTAGAGATAACTTTTGCATTTTTAGGGTAAAGGAAAACCCAAAATAAAATGTACTATGCAGTTCATCCCAACTATGACTTGAACCCAAGCATTTCGGATTACTAGGCAGACATACCACTCATTACACCTTGGAGGTGTGCTTTGCAGGTTGAAACAAATGCTTCCAGTAAGGGAAAAAAAAGTGTGCAGTTTAACCCATTCACATCATTTGAACCAGGGCTCGCATGCACTTTTTTTTATATGAATCATATGACGAGCTCAGCTTGCAATGCTGCATTGCTCTATATAAACTGTTAGGGGAAGAGCCTCTGGCGGAGTGGGTTTATTTGTAAGACAATCCATGGGGAAAGTAATAAGAGATACTTGGTCCAGGATTAAAAATGTTTTGTGGATTGTATTGGAAGATAAACTGATAAATGAGAAAACCATATGTTTAGGTGTAGTGTATAATGCACCAGCTCCCTCGCAATATCACAATCCTGAATTGTTGAAGGCGCTAGAGAGAGATATAAATAGGTTAAGAGAGAAGTACGGGAATACGGAAGTAATAATAATGGGGGATTTTAATATCAGAATAGGTGAAGGAGATGTGAATATAGAGTGTGATATGTTTGTTGGAAATGAAACACGTTCCAGAAGGGAGCAGTTCAGGCGAAGTAAAGATAAGTGTATTGATAAGTCAAGTGATGGTTTTATCGAATTTTGTGAAGTGAACGCTTTAGACATATTGAACGGTAAATATGGAGATGATTTGGAGGGAGAGTTTACTTTTGTTAATATGAATGGGCAAAGTGTCATTGATTATATATTATGGCCGATTAGCAAGGCATATACAATAGAAAACTTTAAGGTACTAAACTTTGTATCTAATAGCTCCCACTTCCCGTTGGTAGTGGAGATTCAAAGGCGATCAGAGGAAGTACGGGAATTCAGACGGGAATGGGGAAAGAATACTAAGCAATATATTGAATTTAAATGGAGGGAGGAACAGAGGATAGAATTTAAACGAACATTAGATTCCAAGCATGGTCAAATATGTCAACAGGGAATGATTGTTATGATAAGGAACCAGGAAATAGAGAATGTAAACAATATTTTTAATATGTTAATGCAAAGAGCAGGGGAAGGGATGAGAAGGGGGAGAGGCAGGGTAATAAAGGAAATAGGGTGGTATGATGAATGCAAAATAACAAAAAAGGTGGTGAAACAGGCATTAGTAAGATGGAAAAAGAGAGGGTATGAGGAAGATAAGAAGGAATACCTAAAGAGTTGGAATTTATATAATGCACTATTAGAAGAAAAGAAACAAGAATGGAGAAATAAAGAACAAAGTAATTTGATTAAAGTATTAAGAGAAAACAATGCCAGTAAGGTGTGGAGAGTGTTAAAATCCACGTATAATAAATGGTTAGCTAAACCAAATATCACTTCAGCAGATTGGATGGAGTATTTTAAAATGTTATTCGAGGAGGAGGGCTTTATCAAGATGAAGCCAGTGGCGGATTTTGGAGTGGGATACATAGATATATTAGATAGTGAAGTAACAGATGAGGAGGTAGTGAAACAAGTGAAGGTAATGAAAAACAATAAGGCAACAGGTATTGATGGAATTCCTACCGAGTTTATCAAAGAATGGTGTAGCGATGAGACTAGAGTAAAGATGTTTACTGATTTGTTTAATGTAATAAAAACCAAGGGGTATATACCGAAGCATTGGAGGAAAGCAATAATTCATCCTATATATAAAGGTAAGGGGAGTGTTGATAAGCCCAATAATTACAGGGGAATAGCATTACTTTCAAATGTTGGAAAGATTTTCACAGGGATTTTAGCTAATAGGATACAAAACTGGGTAGAGGAATATAATATCCTCTCGGAGTTTCAAATGGGTTTCCGCAAGAGGAGGAGAACGGTAGATAACTTATTCATAATTAAAACTCTGGTGGATAAGTATTTAAAAGAAAAAAGGGGAAAATTATACATGGCATTTGTTGATTTGGAGAAAGCGTATGACCGCATTGATTTAAATTTGTTGTGGCACAAACTTTTGAGGAAGGGAGTAAGCCAACAGTTGGTAAATTTATTTAAAGCTCTATACAAGGACAACACATTCTGTGTGAAAGTAGGAGTAGGATTGATGACAAAAGAAGTAAATCAAAGGAAGGGGCTACGACAAGGATGTAGATTAAGTCCAGTGTTATTTAATCTGTACATTGATGATATCCTCACTGAGATAGGAAGGAATAATAGTTGGTTGCCTACGATAAATAAGGTATCAATCCCTGGGTTATTATTCGCTGATGATTTAGTGATAGGATCAGTTTCAACGATTGGTCTGAAGCAGTCCCTACAGCAAATGAATAAATAGTGCGATGAGTGGAATTTGAAAGTAAATCAAGAGAAGACTCAAATTATAGTGTTTAAGAAAGGTGCCAAACTGAGCAAGTATGAAAAGTGGAAGAATGGAGAGAAGGAATATAAAGTGGTCAGAGACTGTATATATTTAGGGGTTAAAATGGATGGGGGTGGAAAATGGGAGAAACAGAAGAAACTGGTATTGACAAAGGGGAAAGGGGCAATGGCAGCGATTAGAGGGTGCAAATATAGAATACCAGATATAAATGTTAAATGGCTAGAGAAAATATATAACACAGTAGTTGAAGCAAAAATGTTATATGGTAGTGAAATATGGGGAGTAGAACAAGGCTGGGAAGAGATAGATATGGTACATAGGAGTTTCTGCAGAGAAGTTTTAGGCCTGCCAAATGCTACAGTTAAGGAATTTTCTGTAATTGAAATGCAGAGAGTGGGGGGAAAGGGGTAATAATGGAGAGAGCTCTTAAATATTGGTACAGACTATTAAATTTAGAAGAGAAGAACTTGTTGAGGCAGTGTTTGGAATACCAAGAAAGGAGCTTAAAGAAGAATGGGTGGAGTTATAGTATACAAACTAATTTGGAAAATAGTGGTCTAGGGGAAATCTGGAGGAGGAGGGAAAATAATGTTAAGGGTTTCTGGAAAGAAGCTAGGCAGAGGTTTGAAGATATAGAGATACAAAATTTATTTAGCAACATTGGGAACAAAAGTTTCTTGGAATCATATATATTAATAAAAAATGTATGGGCTAGAGAACAGTACGTGGATAACACAAATAAGGAACAAAGAGAAAGTATTGCCTGGGCACGAGCAGGTGTATGGAGATTAATAGGAATGAGAAATGGGTTCCCACAGAATCAGTGCCCAATATGTGAGGAAAGAGAAGATTTAGAACATATCGTTTTTGACTGTAAAGGTACACAACATTGGAGAAAGGTAGCTATAAATGGGAAATGGTTAAATCGGAACAGGAAAGTAGCTTTAAGCAAGATTTTTAACAAGGATAGTAAAAAGGTAGGAGAATACTTGTCCAAAGTTAAAAAGAAATGGTTATGGACAATAAAAAGAGATGTAAATTAATTTCATCAAGTGATGTTAAGTTTTGTAATTATATTATTATTAGTATATTATTATTATTATTATTATTATTATTATTATTATATATTATTACTATAAGATTATTATTTTGGTACCATTACTATTATTTTTATTATTATTATTATTATTATCATCATTTTTTATGTTATAATAAGAGTGTAATATGGGTAGAATATGGCAAGATAACAGCTTGGGCTGATGTCAGCCATATTCTAAGGAAGATTGCTAGCACAAATAAATAAATAAATAAAATAAAAATATAAACTGCATGTAGTTTGGGTCCCTTCTCACAGATGCCATTTGTATACATTTGAAATGAAGCTCTGACATGTGATGTTTGTAATTTTCTCAGTATGACCTCACCAACTGTGTTTCAAGCAAAGAAAATTAATGTTATTCTTTCTACACTTGAGTCAGTAGCCATCATGGCGAGGCGGCTATCTAATCGGTCGATCATCCCCGGTGTCGATGCAAAGCATCACTTGGTATGGCCATAATTATCTTCTGATGGGCTGAAGAGACCTGGTATTCCACAAGCAGGTTAAGGATGTGCTTCTCGCCTTGCGAGAGGTTCTGAACTGCCTCCTGAACAAGATTAACCAGATGACTAGTCATTTTTGTTGGTGTTCGGTCAGCCCTCGGTGCCTATGACCGTACATATTATAGAGGCGACTGGCTCGCACTTTCCCAAAACATTTTCGCTAAGCAGCTCCTGATCCCAGTTGGTGGCATTAAGGACCCTCACTGAGACGGTCTCCCGAGCAGGACTTAGCATCCTCACGCCATAAACCCCATCTCGGTCAAGTTCTCCATCCTCAATCATGTTCCTCGTTAGAGGTTTCTCTGCCCGCGCCGTCACTACCCTCTCACTCCATGCTGGAAACACCTCTTGTTCGGGAAGTAAGATCCTTACCGTTGCAACCTACCTAGATGGCTTAACAGGATCTCGTCTTGGCCTGGACCAAGTGCAATATGCGGCCCCGATGTCCACCATAGCATCGAAGAACTGAAGGGCATCCTCTGTGATTGCAGCAACGAACACCCACATTTGTAGTCTGCTCCTGCCAAGGTTTAACTCCAGATAAGCTCCCTCAGTCACAGGCAGGGTTTCGCCCTAGGCAGTTAGTAGCTCGTAGCACCTGACCGGTATCCTTTTCAGTAGTCCTCGCAACCATATCGCACCATTTCCAACAATTAGCAAATGCTAGTATACAGGTAACTTGTCAGTTGATGGTATACAATATAAATATAAAACAATATAAGAGTGAAAGTAAAAATTCCAAATATAAAAATGAATATGAATATAAATACGTAACTATACATCTTTTGATATAGCATCTCATTTTGGATTAAAGACACATCCTCCATGTTTCGACTTACAGGTCTTTGGGTTTACTTGTCTCGAGGACCATAAAAGTGGAAGGTCACCCTTCATGCAAGTTGGGAGTGGGGGGTTAGAAAACATGTTTTGCAAGCAGAAATGCCAAAGTCCATTCATACTTGCCTCTTCAATTAGTCTTGTGTTGTTGCACAGTGTCGGACTACTCCAAGTGTGCATGTGGATGGTATGTTACATATTTTAATATAAAGTTCATCATTATACCATTCCTTTTGAAATGGAAGGAGTATGGAGACCTGGACATACTTTTAAATATATTTATCCTATTTATAATTGTGATCCTTGAACTACTAGGTGGTGTTGGTAAACAAGAAAAACCTCTGCAGTCTGATGCTAGAGAGATGGTTTGTAATGTGTACAAGTTCTTCGAAGAAGAGTTCGATGCCTTGAAGAATGGAAGGGACACAGTGTTAGTAGTGAGTGTTTTACAAAGAATGGCTCTTGCAATTGGAATATTTAAAACATTTTCTCGTATTTTAAACGAGAAGAAACTGTTGCAAGAAAATGAAATTACTCTCACAACTCTTGGGGAAAAAGAGACCTAATAGAACACCAAAGAAAACAGTCGTAGATTCATCCACCAAATCTGCTATACACTGAACAATTTATGGTTTGTATAAGATACATATTGTATAATAATTGTATAAGATACAATTCTTTCCAAGTTTGGATGACATCAGGAACCTCTAGGGAAAGAGGCATTGTTTGACAGCAGCAAATTCTATGAAATATTAAAAGGCATGAAATTTTGTTATGTGAAAAACAGTAAAGTACGGAAATTTCTAATGGAAAGGAGTTATATTGTAGTGAAAAGATTTAATTTCTTGAGAAATATTAAACATCTGCAAAATACAAATCGACCAACTATTTATCTAGACGAGACATAGATCAATGTGAAGTATACCAAAGGAAAAATATGGATGTGTGAAAATTCTGATGGGTAATTTGAGCCACCCTTAGAATGTTTAAGGGTAGAGGTTTACTATTCTTCATGCTGGATCTGAGACTGACTTTGTTCCGAATAGCTTACTGATCTTCAAATACAAGTCGACAAAAGACTGTCATGAAGAAATGGATGGAAATGTTTTTAAGAACTGGTTCCTCAACACATTACTTCCAAATATCCCTTTGAACCCGGTTATTATAATGGATAACACTTCTTATAATTCCATTGAACTAAACAAAGCTCCAATTTCCTCCACAAGAAAAGGCGTGATGCTGGACTGTCTACATCAACACAATAACAATTATGATCCATTTTCTACCAAACCTGTGCTGAATGACAGTATTAAAACTATTAAACATAAATTCAGAACATATGAAATTGACCAAATGGTTGCACAACATACACACTATTTTCCATCTGCCTCCATACCACTGTGACTTAAATCCGATTGAGGTGATCTGGGAACAAATAAAAAGTGATGTTGCTAAACACAATATAAGCTTTAAAATTAGCAATATGGAGGGACTGGAATACCAAGAAATGTCTTCTGAAATTATGTGCATGATTTGGTTTTTACATATGTATCATACATAAAAATTCTTAGTTCAAGCTTGAACTTTTCAGTAGGCATTTCAGTGCACTAATAAGACAAAAACAGCAAGAATCATAATAGTAAGTTATTCACACACAACTTAAATGTTTGAATAAGCTTTCACTTTTGGGATGTACAGTCTTTGTGGCAGAAAGCAAGTTAACAGTTGAACGGGTCATTCACCACTAGTGAGCTGGCAGAACATACTCTAGCAAATGAAAACACCAGTTGCTGCCAAACACACTTTATTTATCACTTAGATGTTCAGTGTAGCACAAACGTTACTCTTGGGACACTGTTGACACACACTTGAAGCAGAATACAATTGATCCATTGAATTGAATCACAACTGAACTACTGAGTCACAACACGCAACTGAAATGCACTCGGCACTCTCCTCTAACTTTGTAACCTTTTGACTAATTGAACTAAACTCAATGGGCAGAGCAGCCCCTTATTTAGACCATGGATACAGTGGTCTATTTTTGAAAGTGTGGTTACTAGAATCTGCCCGTAGGAATTGTTATTAAGCAGTAATTACCCAAACTGGAGGAAAGTGGCACACAATCAGCTTTTGTTCTGCTTGGGCTATTGTTCTCAAGTGGATCAGCTATTAGCTCCATCAATGCCCAGGGCAGGATGCACTCGCTGGTGGCCTGCCGTAACTTCACACGTGTGGTCACAATACTGAGGTCGCTGCAGTGCAAGTGAACCACACATACACACAATCTATGTCCAGGTCAGTAAATGACCACTCTTTGCTTTCTCTGGGTACAATAATTGATTAATTCTTGAAACATGCATAGTACAAGCTTTTACTAACACACCTCTTTGTCATGTTTGGTTAGGCAAGTTTTAATGGCGAGATTTGCATTTTGTAAGTCTTGCCTACAAACTAAATTTTTGTTGTTACTGTTTTTCAGGATGAGTATAAGCATATTGGTTTCAACAGCCAAGTGTACATACTGTCACAAAAAGCAGCTGATAGGAAAGTGTTGCAATTTTGCAAACTGGTTTAGAACAATATGTGCAGCAATGACTGAGATGGTTACATCCACACAGTGTATATTCTAATATCAACCAGTAAAATTGGTTAAACTTGGTTTGAAGATATTTTGTGTTAATTTTGTATCACTTTTACAGAAAAGGCCGCAGATATTAAATGGACAAAAATACAGAGCTTTCAGATTATGTTTTGGTGGGGAGAGCACAGGAGTAGTATGCAGTGTGATCATGGCTTGCTTCTATAAGCCTTACCCCACAACATTCCACTCACTTTTACTTAATATGTAAACAGATTAATTTATTGTCTATTGAGAACTAATCTAACAATAGAAGTTCTTGCAACCTATGTAGTCACACACCTGTATTTTCTGCACAGTTTAAAAATTAGTTTAGTTGCAGCATGCAACCTTTGAAGACCTGCTTCTTGAGACAGATGACAGAGATTTTCTTGGAGAGTGTTTGAAAGCTCCCCTAATTTTGTGGAGTTCTTTATTTGTTAAAACCACTGTTTTTTGCCTACAAATGCAAGTGTTTAACGAACCGGCTTCTTGACTAACTATGTCTGTTGGAACTCCAATGCCAAAGAATTTCTTTGAAAATAGCCAAAAGATATTTCAACATAAGTAGGATTTCATATGTGTACCATACATGAAAATTCTGTGTTCAAATGTAAATATTTTGGCTGGTATTTCAATGGGACAATAATCTGCATATATGCATGAACTGAAATTATAGTGAAGAAGTTCAAAATGTATACAGAATAAAGATTATTACTGATGCTAAAATCTACTCTTTATGAAAAAAAACATGTGACTCGAACTTTGGGACTGAACTGATTGCTAATAAAGAGCCATGTATGCAGAACATGACCTTCAAATCACTGTGTTAATTCCCACACTGTAATGGTCCAAAGACCATCCCAAGTTGCTGAGTCAGCCCCCAAGGCAGATCCTGTGCTTTTATCGGCTGAAAAATGTTCTGACCATTCTGTAAGAATGGGATTATTGTAGGAAAAAGTATGTTCCCATATTCAACAGTTAACTGAAGTGTAAAGATAGGAAAAAAAGATAAAAATAGAAAACAATTATATTTAAAAAAGTACCATCACGATTATTCTTGATTATTTTATTATTCACTGTAAAATGATAAATTTCTCAGAAGTCTCATACTGGCATGGAAGGGATGGTGGTCCATATAATCTTGCTTTTCAAGCAATCCAGCAACTTTGCCACAAAGAAAATGTCAACATGAAAATTCCATAAATGCTCTGTATAAACAGGATATGGAAGTATTTGAAGTGCTGAAATAATCCTGTAAAAATGCAATGTGTGATGGAAATTGGGAGCAATTCTTTTTCTTTTCTTCTTTCTTTTTGGATCAACAGGAAATAGACGCCTAGTGCTAGCTAGTTAATTTAGATGGATATTACATACATTTTTTACCTGCTGCATCCAAACACAAGCACTTTTTTCAGGTGTGGTATTTACAGACGTCTTTGAGTGGTGAGGCAAAATCTGTGCTCTGGCCATTGGCAAGTTAACTTGAGGTAAATATATTTTTAAAAATTAAGTAAATTGTATCACAATTGAAAGCTTAAAATAAGTTTCATTACAAAATCAAGTAATTCAATTATAAATATTAATGCTTTGCAATTAATAATTACTAGAAAATCAGTGTTGTACATCTGTCACAGATAACATAGATGCCACTGAAATGAAGGGGCAATTAACTTAAATTATTCACAGGAACAGCATTACAGGAAATATTCGTGATGGAAAGATAGGACAAGTGGTATGAAAAAATGATAAGTTATAGTATTTTCAATTTAATGTTTACAATGTAAATGTATAGAACTGATTCAATTAGAAATGCTGCAACATAGAATTCAGGGAAAGTGTTCTTGAAATAAAGCCACAGTTTTCAGAAATCTGGATTATGTAGAAGACTTGGGTACAGTGACAATGCTGATATTAAAATTAAAAATGTGATATATTTGACTAATGAGCCAGAAATTTGAAACACTAAGTAAGGGTAGTACATGAAACACCTTCAAAGGATTTATATTAAGTGATAGTTTAGTGCTTAAAATTTCCAGCTCATTAGTCATCTTGTATTAGTAACACATTAATATTTATAAGTTTTACTTAATATTAAAAGTTGGAGGAGTTGATTGGTGACACAGCTTTTGTCAAATGCCAATGTAGCTTGAAGTGAATATATTTCAACTTGGTTGTGATTGGTTGAATGAATCTTATTATAGCACATCACCAGGGGAATTTTCAACTTCATAGTTCTGTATTTGTTGTTTACATGTGTATATTTCCCACATTGCTAGTTCCATTGAATCTGTTGCATTAATAGTTTTGGATTTTCTTCATCCTGAAAATCCAAAGCTATTAAAACCTGAAACAGGTGCAACAGAACCAGCAGGAAGGGAAAATATTATACACACACGCATGTATGTATCTGGAAGAACAAAGAATTATGAACTTCAAAATCCTGCCTGGTGATTTCCTACTAAGAAGATTCATCCATCCACTGCCATGGAAAGGATGTCACTTCAAGAACACTGGCACTCGACAAGAAGCTGAAAATGAAGGACTTTTGAAACATGTTCTTAATAAATTTTGAGTAAGTGGTGTACACATTTCACAAATTATCTCAAACTTTTAATGTTATTTTCAGAAACCTGTTTGTATATTGTAAATGAAACCGTGCTTAACCTAAACTAATATTTTTAGTCTTTCAAACCATGTTAAATCTTCAATTTTTGTAATCTTAAATTTAAAAATCTGATTTGTAACATATGCACAACTTTCTCTACCCACTATATACTTTGTCCTTATATATTTATTGTTCATATAAAAATGATTGTTCCATGCATGTTACATTCATCATGATAAATGTTTGCCTAAAATTGGTTTCAAAGTAAGGAATTATAGTTACATGCAACATATGGAAACAACACTCGGCTGTTTAAATTACAAGTTAACTTTTCTCAGTAACTACAGCCCATAGAAAGGAAAAATAAAAGAATCACATTTTTAAACATTTACTGTGCACCAAATGTAGGCCTCTTGAAGCTTAAACATGCAACAATGAATATTTCAGAAGTGGTTAATGCTATTGGAAAAGTTGTTGGAGTAGCATACTTTGACGAGTTTTACATGTTTTGGTTAAAGAGTTTTCTTTTACCAGATATGATTTTTCAGTTTAGTTGAATTCAATGAGAATGAAAGCTTCATAGGTTGTTTAAAGATAATTCAATATATACATCTGTATTCATTATGCCTATATCTCAAACGTATAACTTGTAATTAAAATGATTAGTGATTTTCTTTGGCAAAACCAAAAAAAGTTCTTTGGGTAGAGAGTGCTTTTGTGATAAGCTTTGCCTTGCATTCTTAAGAAATGTTAGGTTGTTTATTCAAAGCAAGCTGCTCCAGAAGGTGAAGATGATCCCAAAAATTAGTAGATGAAGCTCTGAATATCAGGATGTGGCTGGTGATCTGCAAAAAGCAAATTCCACCACAAAAGCTTGTAATTTTCAGGTCTCTCAGTTTATCTTTCTCTACCTTGTACCTAATAGGTAGAGGAAATATTGCATTCTACCCAAAAATTCTGTATAAGATTTCACCAGAAATACATGTTTTACTGCCCCCTGAATAAAAAAGATCTGTTTAACTAAAAGGTCTGTGTGTGCACAAGAGAGAGAGACTGAACAGAATAGCATGACTGAAAAACAAAATTTTGGATAAATATGAAAATTAATGTTGTGGTTTGGTTCGGTTTTCACTGTCACTTCACTTTTCCTCATGCATAGTGGCGTAATGAAATGCCTGAAGCATCTTTCTTCCGCTCACTCACTGGAGTGTCGAACGCAAGACCTTTCTGATTGCACGCCGAGAACAGCTATAACTTTAGGTCACAATTGTCATCAGCACTTTGTTGCATCAAGAACAACTCACTCGTTCACTCACAAGCACGCTCTCTTATACAACTGCTAGAGTTTCTAGAAACTTCATGAGGGGAGGGTAAGAAGCTTCCAGAAAAATCCTGTTATCCCTCGATAGCGCTTCTGGAATTTACGTCTCATCCTCCGTGGTCTAGGGGTACCATGCTAGCCTCTAGTTCCTGAGGTTGCAGGTTCAAACCCAGTGAAGGGCAATGGATTTTTTAGGCATAAAACTCCTTAGCGTGGCTTCCTTATGGAAGGGAAGTAAAGCCGGTGGTCCCATGTCATAGATTTACAAAACAACCTCAAGCCTGATAAAGAGGCCTTTGATCAAAATTTCCTGTCTTCACGCCCAATATGGAAAGGGACCATGGTAGTTTAAGGGCATCCATAAATAAAGCTCAATTACTGGTGATGATAATGATGATGATAATAATAATAAAATGTATTTTCTTCCCTTTATATTTAAGTACATTTTGTGCTGAAACCTTCCTTTTTAAGGATTTTCTATCCATAGAAAAATATATACAAGAAATCTTTATTCTGCAATCTTGAAAGTATATTTTACATGAAACTCAAACAGCTAAAAGTAATGAATATTTCCATTTACTTCTTAAATTCTGATTTGTTTCTGCTGGATTCACAGATTTTGGTCACCGGAGTAGGTAAATGTAATGGCTGAGAGTGAGCCACCAAGCCAGGCTATTGCAGAAACGTGATTAGGGTGTCAGCTAAATCAGAGCCTTCATTCACAACTCAGTTAATGCTGCATGTTACATGGGTACCTCTACTCCTTCCCCCATTGCTTTGCATGTTTTCATTTAGATACAAGAGTCTATGGAATATTGCATTCTTTCACCCACAGAAAATGCAGTCAAGGTCTAGCAAGAACTATAGTCCAGCAACTTTTTGGGGACACATCCGAGGCAATAAACGTGAAGTCTCAACTCCTTTCATCCCTTATCTAGCTTAAAGCTAAACGCAACAGCTTTCAATAATGCAAAACTTAAGAATTTAAAAGTATCAAAAAGGTATCGAAGGTTTATCTCAAAGTATTAGATATACCTCAATACCACCGAGTATCAGCACTATCGAGGCCCCATCCCTATTATACAGGCCTTTCCTGGAACGTTGCAGCTTCAGTGGCTTCCTTTAGTCCTTGGAACGATAGAGCCATACAAGGTCACCCTCCTGGAATCCGGCACTGTTTGCCAGACGGTCATAGGGTTCCTACTTCTGGACGTTTACCAGCTTTAGGTGCTCCTGGCAAGATAGTATGCTTGAGATTCACTAAACACTTTGCTAGATTTCTTTTGACCTTAGTGCTATCATTTCTTGCTACATTGTTTGTTTTGCCCAGAATGATCACATAGTCATTGGAGGTTTGCACATTCACTTTCATAAGTTCATAACACTTCTTCTATTGGTGCACCTGGCAGCGCTAAACCCTCTACCCTAAGATCTGGTCGTAGGTCAGTCAGAATACTGGTTATACCCTTCCATGGCTATCAGCAAGGATTTTCACTTTTCGTTTCTTCTTAATGGCACCTCGGCTTTGTTTGCCAAAAGTTCTTTTCTCTGCTCTGGTACTGCTCAATCTTCCTGTTCACTGTTGCCCTCAGAGAGACACAAGAAACTGTTTCTGGTTTCAATTCCAACATTATAGACGTCCTGTGTAAATTTTGCTGTTTGATGCAGTATTTGCCAACTTTTCTTAGCTTTAGATAGGTTAGCCGCTGCTACCAAAGCGTAAGTTTGTTTACCTGCTACATCTGCATTCACTTTCTCATATCTTCATTTTCAGCTTTTAATACTCATATTTCACCCTGTGCCTGTTTTAGGGCTTTATTTAGTAGGCCTACAGTAGTTTGTAGTGATGCTATAACTTCAGCTTTTGAATTCATGGATGCCCACACTATGATGTTCTGATGTCTTTTTTCTGCACCCATATTTCGCATGCTGCTATCTTCATTTCCATAGTTTACTTCATCCCTAATATTAATATTATCACTGACTTTTCCCACCTTATCTGAAGTTATTTAGTGAATATTGTTTAATTTGTGTATCCTATTTTGCATCACCATTCCACTCGCCTCCATCTTGAAGCATAATAATGTTAATGATGGGTGAATTATAAGAAATAGACAAAAACATACTGAAAAATATCTCTCTTTAAAACACACAATTTATTTCAAATAAGCTTTTTTGTGGCATTAGCCATTTTCAAGGTATCCTTTATTAGTTGTTTGAATTCTTCAGAACTTGTTTATTATGTTATAGTGCTTCGCTATTCTGTTGTTTCGGCTGATGCCATGGAAAAAGTATGGAATTTTAAGGACAGCATATAGCAACCTGCATCTAAATATCTGACTATTGATTTGGTTTCCTGTATATCCCTTGCACCTATATTGAAATATGCAATGAAATAGTCATGCCATACCAAATCAATACAGTTAAAGTAAAATTTTCAACCTGACCCCTTTTGATTTTCATTTAATTTGGTGAGTGCATAGACACCTTTGTGATATGAAATTGTGCCAAATTGTGGCCTCTAAGTCACCTACTTTATGAGATAGAGTGGTTCAAAGCTTGGAAGAAAATAGAAAAATTCCTGCAAAACCATTTCCAATAATGAATGTAACTTTTGTGCTGAGTATTACACAGAGTTGAGAGTAGTATTAATCAAAAGCTGGTAAAAACACCTTTCAGATAAATTTTTGTAAGTTTTCAAGGTCATGCGATTTAACCTTTGACCTTGAATTGCTCAAAACATGTCCTCTCAAAAAAACTGGAGAAAAATATGCATAATTTACAATAGTATGCATTCTTATTATGACCAATCAGTACATGATTAGGCAACTCATAGAAATTCTTGTTTCATCATTCATTAGCAAATAATTGACTATAAGTGAAGTACTGCTATATGTGTATGCTAAAAGTAATTAATGTAAATATTTTGAGTGAAAATACATCTAAGATAATATTTTACTTAGAAAACAGTTGTCAAAGAGATGGATTCCGTAAATATGCTTTATTGTTATCCTTTTGAGGAAGATGGATATAAAAGGTGTAAGAAAGATCTACATAATCTGCAAACATGAATGCTTCAAAAGATTAGTGATATAAATAGAGGACAAAAAATATGTGTTGGTTTCAAATATGTCCAAAGATGTAATCAGCAAACAACTACATGCACAGTCATCTAGTTCACTGGCTTCAAGATATGACTCTTGACACATTAGTAGCCACAAATATAGCTTTACATGCATTAAAGGAGTCTTGTATATCTTGGTGAGTCACCAGATAAGATAAGATGTTTATTGTCACGTATGCTTACATTGCAATTTGAGCAAAGGCTCCATAAACAGGTGACTTGTCAAATAGTTACAGGTACACATATATAAAAGGCAGGAATTTACATACAATATGAGATAATATTTACAGTAATGGTACACAACGAATAATAAAAAAAATGACAATTTATCTATTAAAAAAATATTCTACACTCTGCTAGATCAAAACACTTATCTTTATAATTTGATAAATTTTCATTCATATATTCCATTACTAAGAAGTAGGCCTTGTCAATAAGTAAACCCTCACTGTTCTGTAAAATAGCTTGGAATTTTTAATGTGTCTGATATTGTCTGTCAGTTCGTTGTTGGCTCTAATCCCAGCGTAAAGTGGACTTTTTTCATGTAGCGTTAACCTGTGCATGGGTGGTTTAAGTTGTTTTTGTTCTGGTCCTGTAACTGTTGATTTTGCACATTGTAGAGTTTGTTAAACTATGCATGTATATATTTATTTAGTTCATATAAGTATTGTGAAGGTAAAGTTAGTATTTGTATGTTTTTAAAGAGGTTTCAAAGCAAAAAGAGATTACAGGAAAAGCAATACCCTAAAGAAATTTAAGAAAGTTGCTGATACACTAAAACAAACATATGTCAATCAGAAGGCAATTGTGGAACAAGTGCTTAATCTGTAATTATAAACAACTGAAAGATAAATTTCAAACCAGTCTCACAAATATGAAAGGATTCAAATATTAACAGTTTCGCCAAAGAGTTGGAGATTTCGACAGATTGAAAAAGAATTTGCAGCTTCAAACTATTTAGTGCAAAAAAACAAAACAATTATTCAAGTAAAGTGGTATATTAGCAAATCCTAATCCCAGACCTGTGTGAGCAATGAGTGAGCACATTGTTATTCACATGAAAGAATTCTACAACAGTGATGACGTAAGTCACTGTTTGCCGGGAGAAAGGATTTTGTTTCTACGAAGGAAATGGTATTGGGATTCATAAACAGAAGTGTTTGGTGTTAGAACATTTTAAAGAAGTGTATAAAACATTTGAAGATAATAATGAAAATATGACTATCCAAGTTCTGTGAATTCGACCAAAGAACTGTGTGGCTGGTTCAAAGTGGCACTCTATTGTGTGCATTTGAGTATACATCAGAATGTTAAGCTAATGTTGTAAGGTTGTGGAATAAATGCATTGACAAGTAATGAAGACTTCCCACTCAAAACTTACAAAGACTGTCTTTCACAAATCATTTGTAATCCACCTAATCATGTGAGAGTTGCCCTGGTACATTTACTTTAATGAAACATATAGCTGATATATATTTGATACCAATGGAATTGATGAGATAATTTACAAAATATGGATATCTACGGATGGAACAATACTTCAAACAGTTATCACTCCTGTACTAGAATTTTTGGAAATATTTGAGGAAAAATTAAATCATCTCCTGCCACATTCTTTCATAGCAGCCCAACAGTCTTCTTTAACTGAATTGAAAATTAAGCTTATTGACAATGAATACATTGTTATATGTGAATGCAGAAAATTATGCATTTGTCCTTTAGGATGGTGTGCAGGGTTTTCATTGTAAGTGCTCAAGCCACAATCCATCCCTTCGTAGTCATGTGGGCATCTCAGAGAATGAGTCTGCCGACACTGCTGCCAAATCGGCAATTTTATCACCCAGATGTTTTACCTCTGTTGTTCCCTCCACAGATTTGTTTGTTATTTTACATCACCGCATCCTCTCGCTTTGGCACGATTAGTGGACTGCCCTCCGGGGGAACAAGTTGCGGGAAGTTAAACCTCTCCCGTTAGTCTGGGGTACCTCTTCTCATTCTTCTCATCGGGAAGAGGTAATTTTAGCTCATTTACGTATCGGACATTGCCTTTTTGGTCATAGACACCTGCTCAGTGGTGACCTCGCACCACTCTGTGAGCAGTGTAATGCGCCCTTAATTGTGCGTCACATCTTAGCAGAGTGTCAGGTTTTAGCTCCATTGCGCGTTCGTGTGTCTCTGTCTGTTGGCATAGCTAACATTTTGGCATGCTGTAGAATGTCTTTTATGTTTTATCAGCAACAGTGGTTTTAGTCGGCACATTTGATGTGCTGAGCGTCTTTTAATTTTGTGATTTTATATTGCCTGTTTTAATGGGGGGGGCTCTTCTCCCCTGCAGACATATGGCGTTCTTGTCCCTTGACTTCTACAGTTCCTGACACATTGTTTAATCTTTTATTGTTTTATTTACCATGTTTTTAGTGTGGTGGCTTTTAGACAAATCAGGTTTGTGTCCCGTATTTTATTTTTTGCATTTTAAATTTTATACATTGTAAGGGCACTGATGACCTTAGATGTTTAGCGCCCTTAACCCCCCTATATCATCATCCCTTTGTAGCTTCTTATAGAAATTCTGAAATCCATGCAACAGATATTATCTTTGTTGTATCAGATTGCCTTTGGCATGATACCGTCAGTGCGCATCTGTCCCAAGGCCATTTAATAAAGTTCCTGAGATCTAATTTCAAGGGAACTTCCAAGCATATTTATTATTTTTCTCATGGGGCCTTCAGCAGTATAAAAATAGGAAGCATTTTGTTAATCTGTGTTTCCATTATAAAGATGGCAATGTATCAGCAGAATGGCAAAGGGCCATGCGACAGCACAGCAGGTATTGTCAAGAGACTTGCTGACCGTGCCAGTTTGCAGCATTCATACAACTTACAGATCATGACACTTAGACAATTATTTGAATGATGTTCGGTAAACATTACATTGTGTAACTGTTGTTATACCACTAACATGGAATACAATGAAGAGGATTCCTTCCTTCATAAGCATTTTGAGAACATTCACACAATTGCAGGTACACAAACACTACACTGTGTTATATACCAGCTGGCCGTTATACCATTAAAGTGAAAATCTTCTCAAATTCTGATGAAGTGAAAGTTGTGTTATTTAGATATTTTTGCTTTGTTTTCCCAGTTAATTGCACTCTAATATTTATAAAATAATCATTAAATGCTTCTACTATTGATTTTAGGTTATTTAAGATACTAGAGTTGCTTTTAAGTTTAAGATTATTGCTGCTGGATGTTTTACCAATTAACTATTACAGTGGAGTGGTTTGTTTGAGATTTCATGTAGGAAACTTTTTTGCACAGGAAGCTTTATACCTTTCGTTAGCCATGTTTTTTGTTTATGAATAATATATACATATACACTTTTATGTGGAAAAGCTATGTCAAAATGATATTTAAAGGAAGAAGTAAAAGCATCATATTTATTGTTTGGATTGCTGTGATTATGGACTTCATGCCAAGATTCATTTTCGAGCATGCGTAAAAACATTTCTATATTGCTATTATACAATATCCTTTTCATCTTTCTTGCTTTTGTGGGTTGGAATATTCCACTATTGGGTGTAAAACTAATTATTTGTGCATTATGGTCATTAAAACCCATTCTAACAGTTTCTATATTGTATGGCCGATTCAAGTTTATAAATATTTAATCACACAATTTGTATAAAATTGGATTGTTCATAGAACATTAAGGGAACAGCTACTTTGCCCATATCATGTCCAAAGAGTGCAACATCTAAGTGAAAATTATCATCTGCCTTGAGTAGCATTCTCCAATGGCTGAAAGAGCAGTGTCTGCGTAATGCTAACTTTTCATCATAGGTGCTGATGACTGATGAAGCGTGTTTCACATGTAATGGTGTTTTGAATTTCCCCATACAGTGCAACAAGATCACTTCCAGCACCAGCTTTCACTGAATATCTAAGCTGGAATAACTGTAGATAAGTTGATAGGTCCTGTTACATTACCCACAAGATTGACTGGAACAACTTATAAGCAGTTTCTTAAAAACATACTGCCCACTCATTTGGTGGATGTCCCTCTCCAAGGTAAAATATGTGGTTTATACATGATGGGGCACCCCTTCACATCAGTACAACGGTTCGACATTTATATTGCATGTTTCCTGATTGTTGGATAGGACTAAGTATTAAAGATATTGGCTTTGTTTTAATATACCAGGCGAGTCAGCTGCACCTATTTATTTTTGAATTTATGCAATGTGCTAAGCGACATATGTGACTTACGCCTTTCTTGAATGCCTTTTAATGGCTGTTTTGCATAACACTTTATAGAGGAGGGATACATAACTCGGTGCATAAGTGTTTTATGGGACAAAATGCAATCGTTATTCTGTCGATGCAAAAAACATCCTACCCTGACACTGAGAGCTGTAGGAGCACTTTTAGCCAATTTTACAAACTTTTATTCTTTAGCATACATCCATGCATCCCTTTGAAAATGCCCCTGAAGGAACAACCTATCACATGCATTGGTTGACAAAACCATTTGAACACAAAATGGCAGATCTACGCAGTATGACCAATTGAATTTAAGCCGTTAGTCAATGTACAGCCTTGTCAAAAAATGCTAAGTATTAGGTAGATAATTTCTCTTATTTCACAAACTATGGCGTATTTCAGATAAGAAAGTAATTGTAATGACTGATGCAGTTTATTTGTTTGAATTAAAACCACCAAACCGAGCTCAAAACACTGTATGATGCTGCAAAAAACGTGTAAAGATTCGAGGTGGGTGTCTAGTTCTGCGATTACTAATTCGTATTGGAACCTCAGGTCGCAAGCTAGCATTGGCCGAATGGTATTATCATGGTTGCGTTAACACTGTGCCACTTAAATTCGGGTTGAAATCCTTCAGGTTAAGTTTAAACTTTTTATTACCTTTTGTTTTATCTCTTTGTTCCCATAATTTTATATTATGATATAAATAACATTTTTAATAAGATTATAAGTGTGTACAAAATAGAATAATTGCCACGTTTTCCACTGGCAGGTGGATAACTTGCACTTCGTAGTAGGTGTTTTATTGTGGTCAGTATTAGCTTGACCCATTCAACCAAGTTTAAAACACTTTCCACATGCAAAGTGGCTTTAGCTATTTGCGCCTGCGTCAATGCTTGGCGTGAATAAATAAGTCTCTCTCCATTGTCTACTCAGTATCTGAAACCTTTCTACGAGAAACGGCTGCTGTCATAATGTATACAAATGAGTATGTTGACATTTTGTTAATATATGGAGAAACAAGGTGTAATGCACTGTCAGCAAAGCGCCTGTATGAAGAACGGTTTCCAGGAAGGAGGGCACCTACTGCAGACACTTTTCGAAGGGTTGTAAGACATCTTCGTGAAACAGGATCATTTGGAAGAGCACCGCTTGCTCGTGATGCTCCAGTAACCTCTGGAGGCAATGAATAAGCTGTGCAAAACACAATGGAAAATAATCCATATACCAGTTCAAGAGCCATAGCAGAAGATCTGCACATATGTCAGTCCTCAGTGATGCGCATATTGCATCATAATAAATATCATCCGTACCAAGTACAACTACACCAGGCTCTCCATGGACGCAACTTTCAAACGAGAGTGATATATGCACAATGGCTACAGCAGCGAGCGCAAATGGATGGAGAGTTTTTAGGAAGTGTTCTCTTCAGTGATGAAGCCACATTCCACAATAATGGAACTGTTAACCGCCATAATATGCACTACTGGAGTATAGGCAATCCTCACTGGATGAGAGAAGCTGCATTCCAGGTACAGTGGAGCATCAATGTCTGATGCGGAATATTAGGAGACCAGCTAATTGGACTGTACTTTTTTGAAGGCACAGTACCTTGCATTTCTGCAAGAAGAATTGCCATTGCTCCTAGAAGATGTGTCACTAGTGAAACGGACAGGAATGTGGTTCCAGCAGGATGGAGTTCCACCACACTGGTCACTGATTGTAAGGAATCACATAGAACATATCTGCAAAAATGGATTGGCCGAGGGGGCCCAATCGCATGGCCACCTAGATCACCTGATCTCACCCCACTGGATTTCTTTCTGTGGGGTCATTTAAAGGAACGGGTCTATGTTCAAGAGCCGCAAGACCCAAATCATCTACGGGAAATCATATGTGAAGAATGCAGGCAGATTACATCGCTCATGTTACAGCATACAAGAAGCTCTCTCCAGCAACATACCAAATGTGCATTGATGAAGGAGGTCGTCATTTTGAACATTTACTTTCTTGATGAAATCCACACTCTTTAACAATTTATTTTTCTGTTTACCTGTGAACTTAGCACTTTTACAACTCCTTTGTCAAGTGAAATAGGGTTTAAACATGAAACAAAAACTGTTAGAGTTGATATCGTCGATATGCACCCAAAAGAATCAAAGCTAACTACGTAACACGGTTTACAACACCAGATACGGTACAGATTATTAGGGTATACATGATACACAATTATCTGATTGTAATTATGTCTTTGGCTCACAGGAGAGCCAGTAACAAAAATAAATAAATTAGTACGCTAAAATACAGAAAATAAACACAAGGAGAGAGGGGGAAAAAAACTTTGTTTGTATCAGATTCGAACCTCCGAAGCTAGCCTTTGCTTCACCACATTCCGGCAGCTAAACCACTCAGCTAGAACCCACTTAGTCTACCTCGTTCTTCGGGAAAACATTCCTCTATGTCCTTGCAAGCATTATATTCATGAAACACCATCTTTTTTAAGGCTTTCGCAGCTCTTTGGTTCACATTCAGGCCTTTAATTGTTAATGAGGAATGCGTATAGTACCAAATAGAAAGGCAGAGCTACAATAATGGTTTGTTTGCTAAAAGGGTCAATGTTTTCACATTAGACTATAAACTGTGGGCTGCATAGATACGATTGCTTAGGGGCAGCTGACTCACCTGGTATAGTTTCACCTGTATATGTTACTTACAACTCACATTTGAGTATTCTTTATTTCTGATCTTCAAACTAAATGCTGTTCTTGTACGTAGTTCATTTCACACAACCTGCTCGCGTATGTATTACCTCAACTTTCTGGAATGCTGCATTGATAGCCTTACTAGTAAACAGTCATATGTGTGAATGCATATATGGTAGCGGAATCAACATTAGGAAACAAAACATTCTCACTTTAGTCCTACCCTGTTGCCATGTTGTGCAGATTATGTATTGAATAAAGTTCACTTATCTCCTTTACCTTTCATGGTAGCTGCATTTTTCATATTGATGCTCTTATTCATCCCATTTGAATCTATCAGCATGTGAAATTTGTGCACTCATACCCCTAACACTGTATGCCAATTGAAAGGCAGCCTCACCAGGTTTTGATTGATACCATTCTCAAATCTTTAAGTTTGTAATCAACTGAGTTACGTCAATAAATAGGGTCACTATTTGTAAAAAAAAAAAAAATCAATTCTTTAAATCCCTATATTTAATAAGATTATACCTAGGGACCTATAATTTGTTATGAATACTTTTTCCCACAGAACTGAAATGTCTACCAAATTCCATTGGGATTAGAGTATGTAAGGTTGCAATTTGGCATGGAATGATATGAAAGTATTTCTGCAAAGGTGTATCTCAATTAACATGAAGTAGATAAAAAATAAGCCTTCATAAGAACAGTTTATAGAAACTATATAAAAATAAACAATAGTTGGCCAAGAAAGTCATATGAATGTAACATGCCAGAGTTTTAAGAATGAAAAATAAAGAGTTCATTCATATTTATCTTTTTAACTGTAAATGATTTTTACGTTTCCAAAGCTAAATTAAATAATAATAATGAATATTACTTATTGTCACTAACAGTTGTCACTATGACCACAGCATCATGTTAGTGTCCCAGACATGGCACTGCATTAATACTTTGTTATAAAAATTTAAGGGTACTCAAAGCTTGATAATTGATGTTCATATATCAAAAGCACTTAGTGTAAGCCCTTAACTGGTTTATTACCTTAGTGATAAACAGTCTTTTCAGAAAATTAATAGACTTCAGCCTCATACTGTATGCAATGATAACAAATTGAAATTGCCTCATCATAGTCATCTTGTTATCAGGTGCAATTGTGTATTTAAATGAGTGACATATTGCAGGAATTTGCAGATCTGTCAGAATGGTTCTTCCATTTCTTGTAGCACGCAGGTGTTTTTCTTCATCTTCAGCCATGGCAGCAACTATTAAAAACGTGACTGTTATTGGAGGAGGGCTTATGGGATCTGGAATTGCACAGGTTGGTGCATATTGATATTTAGAGCTGTTGATGCAGAAAGTAGATGATTAGAATATGTGTAAAAAGAATATACATATCACCCTCATAATAAATGAATAAGCTTAATATATATCTATTGCATTTTCCAGGTGGCAGCACAAACTGGACACACTGTAACTCTTGTTGACATCAATGAAGCTGCTATCAGTAAAGCCCAGAGTGGCATTAAATCCAGTCTACAGAGAGTGGCAAAGAAGATGTATAAGGTAAAGTTGCAGATTCCTTTGTAAGTGTGTTAACAATAATGACAATTTGATACTTTAGTTCTCTTTTAACTTAAATTCTCTTTCTGGATCTGCTTCAAATATAATAAAATCCAAAATAAGCAGTTACTGTTATCTTCATTTACAATTCATTTAGGGGTACAATGCTAGCCTCTAGCTCCTGAGTTCGCAGGTTCAAACCTGGCAGAGGGCAATGGAGTTTTCTGGCCGTAAAAATCCTTAGCATGGCTTCCTTTGGAAGGGAAGTAAAGCTGGGTGGTTCCGTGTCATAGATTTATGGCATGTAAAAGAACCTCAAGCCTGATAAGGAGGCTTCTGAGCAAAATTTCTGGTCTTTCATGCCCAATATAGAATGGGATGCTAAGAACCATAGTAGTTTAAGAGCATTCATAAATAAAACTTGAAAAAAAAACTATGTATGGGAAAATATTTCTGTCAGTATTTCCTTCAAGTATTTGGCATGGCCCAAAAATGCATTATTAGTATGTATCTTAAATAGACCTGTTTGCATTCTTCTCTTCAATTGCTATAGACTTAAAATGTACACAGATGTTTAATGTAATCAATTAGGATGTAAGGAGCATTGTTTCAAAATGTGTTAAATCCCCAAATCCTAATTTTGTAAAAATAAAAAAGTAAATTAATTAATTAAATAAAACATTTCTGTGCTAAACTGCTGGGATTATATACAATTTTTAACCTTCTGCCTATTTATATAGACATTTTAAACTTATATTAATGACCCCTGACATAATTAAAATTACAATTAGTACAATTTGGTCTTTAAATTGTTACTTAATACATTTTGAAGCAATACACTGGATTTAATACAATCTGATTCAAACCTTTTAATTCTCTGCAAAATAATGTTGGATTTATCGAACTTCTTTGAAATAGTTAAAGTAACCCGAATTTCCTATAAGACGTAAATTGTGTGTTTAAGTTAATCTTGTAAATGAAGCTTTAAATTTACTATTAATAAAATTGAAGTTTCATTGTAATTTTTCTGTACCTTTACGCTAAGGTTGTACAGTATGGGAAATACACTTTCATAATCTTTCAAAACCAGATTTTTCAAGAAGACAGTCACACTGTTGAACAGATTCATTATTTTCAACAGAAGATTGTGTGTTGATACTCAGAGCAGAAACATACAACCTCAAAACATAAAGTTCTTTCCAATTGGCTCCAAATGTCACTTTCAGTAGAGAATCTACACCTTTCTTTTTGGCATCACTAAGAGGTTGGAGCATTTCTTTAATTGGTGGCTTTCTTACTGTTTTTACTCCTCGCTTTGCAGCAGGAATTCCCAATTTGGAAGGATCATGTATAAATGTAGGTTCCACTTTTAAAGTACCTAATGATTTTCCATATTTGGTTTTTCTGTTTTACAAAACCTGCTTCGTGTCTTTAATTCCTCCACCTTTCTAAAATGTGCAGACAGCAGTTTGTAATTGTAAATTGGCTAGTTCTCTCCAAGAGATTTATTGTTCCTAGTTCTTCATAGCCTATAATCAGTGGAATAATTATCTCTGTCTTCTTGTGTAAGCTTTCTCTACTACTCCAAATACTCTATCAGCTGATAAAACAGTGTGTCCCCACTCTGAAAATTGCATTGCGATTTCACAAATATATGAGGGTGCTTTGTATTGGAGCCAAGAAGCAGAGCATGTACGACGTGCATGTTTTTATTCTGCCTGCCACAACAAGAAGTTAAATCCTGCTGCAAGCTGCTTTCTTCAAGAAAGGACACTATTCCTAATGCTACTTCATTTGTTCCCCTTCCAGCCTGCGGCGGTATTTCGCCTCTTTGCGAGGGTACTGGCTATTTGGCAGCATGGGATTTGCAGGAACGGTCCCGGCTTCGGTACTACTCAGGCATTTGCATGGATCTTGGATCTCGGGTTAGTGGTGAATACGACTGTATTATTTTCCTGCTCATTTATTTCCCATCACCGTTTTAAAATCTGATTCCTGCTATTGCGTCGACACACACACATGCATTTCCTTATTGCTATGCCTTATATCATCGCACCTATCTGCGGACACATTTTCTAAGAACCATCTCCAAGGAACTACAATGGCGAAGTGTGTCTTCTAAACTCTCCTGTTTCTCTATTTCAAATTTCCTATCTCCCCATTCCACTATCACCTGATTTCTAGCTTCTTTCATTGGATGCCTAAAGCTATCTGGCTTTTGCGAACATTGACCCTTTTCTACACATCTGCGTTCCAGGCAACCTAACGGGACACTTAACAATAGAGGGAAAAACCACCCGTTTCCGGCCGCTGATGGCACTGTCTATTCAACCCTTGATCACATTTACAGTAACACTCGCTTCCCAGTTGTTTTCAATATTATTCCTACTGATTAATATTTATTTTCCTTAGATTATAATTTTATTTAGCTACTCAAAACGTACTGCTTCAAGCCTGAGTCTCATCCCACGTGTAGAATTTTGGAGACTTAATCTGAATATCAGTAATGCATAAAATGAGATTTATCTAGAGTAGTAAGCCTCATCAATTGGCAATTTCTGCTGTAAGTCAGAACAATACAACTCTCCCAAAGCCACATTGTAATTATAAAATTGTTTATCTCTAAATTTGTGAGCACATAGGTCAGCCAGAAGATGCTGTTTTGAACTCACATCTGTTCCAGATTTTGTCCCAAGTCAAAGGAGAACAATAACTACAGGTATCAGTTGCTGGAATGCCAAAGCAAAACAGATGTTGAAGTGGACATGAAAAATATTTTAAAAAACTTTCTTGAGCTTCAATTCTGGTGTAACCTTTGAATTATATAACTTAAAAGGTTTGTTAATATTTTAATCAGCTGTCAGTTAAAGTCCTCTTCTCTTGATCCAACCATAATGGGATTTATTTGTCTCGGGTTTCTTAGTAGATTCATTTTTTTTTAAAGCATAAAGTTGTTCTTAACAGCATCTCTTACTTCATATTTGATCTCCTTTGCAATGGTATTAAGTCTTGTTTGACCCAAGCTGAGAACTTTTTAAAAATTTAGAACATACAGGCGGTACTTGATCTCCAGTTTTCACCTGCAGTGAAACTAAAATGTCTTCAAGCACTTGTAATGGATTATTATTTCTCCCCTGAATAATATGTGATTAAATAAGCAAATCCAGTTTTCATGGAGTGACGACAGATTGTTCAACATTTGTATAATAAATACGGGTAATGTTTTATTTTTATTTGCTATTCATAGGTCTGATTTGCCATATATAAATGTGATAAACCATCAATAACTGACCACACTTCCCGCTTCTTTTTATTGCTACGGTATTAAGACTGTCAGATTCAGTTAACAATCACTCTACCTCCACTACTGCTGCCCCCACAAGTTTTTCTATACACCCTGTGCTGCACAACAATTCCATTGTTTTCTTTCCTTTTTTTAGATCCTTCCCTAGTTTTTGGAAGTTTTGGTGTAGAAACTTTCATCATTAGACTCAGTCTTCAATGCTGCTTCAAATTTTTTACTTTTTGGAGAAAATATACAGGAATATTACCACATCTGTAGCTACCTTCTTTATGACCATACAGAGATTTGAAACCATGTAAACCTGGATCATGATTTGCATATCTGTAAACATAATATGACTCTCCTGGTAATACTTATTTCTACTGTAAGCATTTGTTAATTAGGTGGTTTTTAAACGTATATGCATAAAAATAGATTATATCAAGGAAATCATAGTTTCCTGACACAGATAAGTTAACTCACCCTTTTTTCATTTCATGTTCCCTTTTTGTTTCTGTTCATACTCTTTTCCTTCTTCCCTTTGATCTCTGACTATTATAGAACCATCAATTTCGTACATTAGTAAGCGAGCAACTGATGTTCAGTAAATGGCACATTTGGCTAACAATTCAAGAAAAGGTGCAGGATTTCTATCAGGCCAGCTAACACCTAGGAGAAGGCAGGGAATTTAAGACTCTTTGAACCAGTCAGTTTCGGGAACATAACACAATTTTGAACTTGCAAGAGTAAAATGCATAGGATATAATACAAAATGCTATAATTTCATTGCGGAATCTGAGAGATCCCTTGCCTAAAAATGCAGAGTCATATCTTAACTAAATTTTGATGGAGGAGAAACAACTCTTGTGTGATTTTTTTCAAAAGAAACAAAATCTATATTTTTGATTTCTACAGCATTTGCTCAATGCAGTATGTAGTTTTCACGATGACAACATTTAACAACATTTAAAAAATATGTATGTTTTAAAATTCATGGTTCTGATCTTTTCTTTCTTTCTTTTTCTTTCTTTCCTCTCTCCCTTTCTTTCTTTCCCATGGGAAAGTTCCAGTTAAATTTCTCTATTTGCAAGTGGTTCTCTCAGGACACAAATATTAGCAATAATGGAATTAATTGTTCTTCCACACAAGCCGTGTGTTGAACAAGGCTGGAAAGGTAAAATCAGACGACCAAGAAAATTCACTACCATTGCCGGGATTTGAACCATGGATCTCCCAGTTTCTGTCCGGTTGCTCTAACCACTGAACTACCATGGCAACATGCCAGTACAACATTAACAATTTGTAGCATTAAGAATAATGCTGCAAATCAATTTATATTTTATAGAAACTAAAATCAATACTAAAAGCAGTACTACTAAGTCTACTAGCTAGTGTCTGTAGGTTGTGTGTCCATTTTTAAATTTAAACATTTTTAAAGCATAATGAGTCTAAAACTTCCACTTTTACACCTCATTCATTTTTGATCAGAACATATTTCAAGAGCATTTGCTTTCTTCCTCAGCTATGGACCGATTGTTGGATGAACTGGATGGAGTTTCCCTTAATGTGGCGGCATCTGATGTTGAAAATTTGCACCACCCAGAAGGTGGGGTGGTGATTTTCTTAGCTGATATAGAGGAGGACATCGCAGTTCACAATGTAGCCTTTGTTCTTCAGGATATGTGTTTTGTCCCACATTGACAGTTCAACTGCATTTTTAGTATATTTCAAGAGTTTGTCAATGGGCTTAATTTCACAGTTGAGGGATCAAAAATGGGCTGCTGTAACTGATTTTATCAGTTTGTATTTGACATTTCTTAAATGTTCTTTGAGTCTGGTATCCAGGTTGCATTTAGTTTTTCCTATGTGTATTTAGTGGCAATCCGACTAATCAGTTTGCTGGAAACCCACATGCTTTTTGGGGTGGTATTTTGTCTTTGAGTGAACTGCATAAGATGTTTTTATACTAAATTGTTGTGGAAAGCCAAATGTATATTGTGTTCATTAAATTTTTTTTTTTAATTTAGTATCTGCCCACGGGCAAAATGTGTTATCTTTAGCAAAGACATTGTCCATGTATCTAACAGTTTTTAAAATTCAATGGAAAGACTTCTTTGATGTGAGTATCAAAATGTCTCATATACAGTTCAGTTAAAAATGGGAATAATGGGTTCTCATGGTGAGTCTCTTTTTCTGTTGGTAGCAATTACCGTTGAAACTAATTTTTTTTTTTTTTTCATTGCTAAGAGCAATGCACAGCAGAAAGAAAAGTTTTAGAGATAGAAATAAGCAAACATTACTCTGAACTACACAACACCAAGTTAAAACTATATAATTTACAGTTCAAAATTTCCGAAACATTAGGTACCATGGTTGAGCAGAATTTTGAATCAACATACTTAGCAAGGCTCAACACTAAAATGTGGAAGAACATTTGCAAATTAAAAAGCAAATTAGATGGCTTACACCACAATTTCCAAAATTGAGCCACCTACACATGCAGAATTTTGTAAGAAACCCCAGAATAACAGCTTCGTGAACTTACCCAGTTTCACCTTTTCTGAAAATGAAACTTTGATTCTGAATAAAGGTTTGAAAACATGCATAGGTTTCTTGAATTCCATGAACAATAAATAAATAATGATAATAATAATAATAATAATACATATTATTTATTTATTTATTTGTTTATTTATTTATTTATTTATTTATTTATTTATTGATGAACCATAATGAATTTGTAGCAAACATTAAAATCGCAACCCAAAACCTAAAGGACCGTTATAAAATCTCAGTTGAAAGCAAATGTGAGGAAGTACTAAGTAAAATACATACAGATAACACACTGATAACAGCTCAACATAAACAAGCCATCAACTCCACAATAAAGACATGATATACAAGAAAGCAAAAAAAGGGCAATAACACTGTGATTCTGGACAAAGAAGATAACTTACAAAGAATGCAGGCTCTTTTAGAAAATGGAGATTACAAACAAGTTGAGAAAGATCCGTTAACAAGTTGCATGAATACATTCAAGACCATAAACAAGTCAAAAGTGTCAGTTAATCCAAAAATGAAAAAAGCCACAATTTCGCTAGATGATGCATTGGTCTTGTTTGATGTCACAGCTTTGTTCCCAAGCATCCCCCACACACAAGTTGCATCACCTATTAAAACATTTCTCACATACATCAATTTAAATCAAGCAGAAATTGAAAACTTTGCATACAAGAATTTGTTTTTCAGCATCAAGGTAATTACTAGCAACAGACAAAGGGACTCGCCATGGGGAACCCATTATCCCCATTTTTCGCTGAACTGTATATGAGCCATTTTGAAAACCGTTTCAAGGAAGGATACATCTCATGTGCTATTAAATACAAACAAACAAATGGACAAATCTGCAGTTTCACACCATTTTTGGATCACTAATCACAACATCAAACCCAATATTACATTAGTCAAACCAGCCAAATTTGCAGCCGAATTAGATGCATGGGAGAAGATCACCATTCTAAAACACAACACACATCTAATGAATTTTGATTTGCCGCCACCAAATCCTCTCTGGAAGTACATTTCTCCACCACAAGATGCCACCACAGGATCCAGTCCAAAAAACAGAAACACCAACAACATGGGCCAGTCGAATTAACCTTCTGAGGATGGGAACAACGGTTTCCCGAAACATGTTAAGTGAGTAAACTTAAGTAATGTTAGTGTAACAATTCCGACTCACCTTTAAATAAATTCAATACACATCACTGTTTCTAGCTTCTTTTCATTACAATATCAACGTAACATCATCAATTTTTGAGTGTGCAGAAAACCATCTCACACACATGATTACATAAAATGAAATAGCTTTAATCTGAGATCACATCACCATTTGGCCTTCCGGAGGCTAATCAACCTCCTGCTCAATGGTAAACAATACCAGGAAGAATATAAGCAGATCCTAAGCACAGTGTCCCATAATGGCTTTCAAAGAGCCCTCATAGACAACATGATAATGAAATTCAAGATACAAAAATCAGTAAACCAAATAACTACTCTCAACAAAGAAAAAGAATTCCAAAAATTGGTATAGTTCACATATCATATAATCTTAATATTTATATTTGTTTGTAGTAATACAATGAAACAAATATCAAAGTTATATAGTTCACATATCACCTGTGGGGAGATAGTAAATACAAAAGAAATTTTATTGAAAACAATGTACATCTGGTTTCCTACAATTAGTATAAAAAGCCTATTATGCAGTTCACTCAAAGACAAAATTCCACCCCAAAAAGCATGCAGATGTATACACAATTGATCGCTGAGACTGCCACCAAATATAATAGGAAAAACTAAATGCATCCTGGATACCAGACTTGGAGAGCATTTAAGAAATGTCAGATATAAACAAAGTATAAATCAGCAATAGCTGACCAGTTTTGGTCTGTTAACTCTGAAATTCAAGCCCATTGACAAACTCTTGAAATATACCAACAATGCAGCTGAACTATCAACTGTAGCAGTTCCCCATCGTAGGTGGTTATAGGTCTCTTATCTTGCATCATCGTCGCTCTCTGCCATGCCGCAGGGGGTTGCCTTCAGGAATCGATGTAAGTTAGGAAGTGCACGTCGTATCTCAGGGTCAACTGCCAGCAAATCGATCTGAAATTCCCTACTACTGTGATTATATCAGGGTAGGATGCGGGAGTGGTGACACCAGGATATTGTCTTGAAAGAAACATGTTTTCACTTTTCTCACTATAGCACATCTTTTTGCTAGAAATCCTGGAAGATTCGCTTGTTTTCCCTAGCACGTGTGATTCTTTTAACACTGTCTTCTCACTATTATCTCTTGGTCCACTAACGTTTGCTCTGGCTAATTATTTAGTATCTCGATGCTCTATCACCATTCTTCAGATTCGCATGAACTTAAGTAGTCATTTAATAATGTTAAATCGCTTATAAGCTTGGATAAAAATTATCTCAACAAATACAATTAGCACATTAGTAAAATATTCCACATATATCACTCTGTAGTTACATACTTACATGGCACTTTAATTAATTTCGGAACTTAGCATCCTTTCTGCCTCGGAGTACTATGTGTTCACCTATCGAAAAATCATGACAGACTGTGTGAAATCCATGTGTATGTTTTCATATATCATCTTGCTACTAGCCTTTGGATTTTTGTGCATTCAACCACGTATTCCTATCTTCTCATTGGTTCTAACAATTATTCTACATATTTATTGGCTCTCCAGTTGAAAATTTGAAGCTTAAACGGTAAGAAAAGTCTGTTGCCTACAGCATGTACTTTCTCTTAAAACTAGGTTCTTCCCCTTGAAGTGCAAAGAAACATTGGATTTTTATGGCCCCACACTCTGAAAAATACAATGAACGTTTCGAAGCGAAGCTACTCTGTTTTGCCTAAATCTTGCAAATTTTCTTATGCAATTATGCCTTTATTTATTGGATAATATTAATGAAACTCAAAACATATTTACACTTTTTGACGGACTCTTGATTGATGTAGTTTTTAATCCAATAGGTTTAAAATTGTAGAAAATTATCAGATTGCATATTAATTAATAATTCATAAACAATAATTATTTAATATTCCTTTTAGTGCAGGTGTAATCAGGCAGAAATATCACTACACAACAAGTGAAAAAACACATATCCTGAAGAACAAAGGCTGCATTATGAATTTACTTAAGGTGAGTCAGAATTAGTTACACTAACATCACTTATGTGTTTCTCGCTTTACATGTTTCGGGAAACATGTTAAGTGAGTAAACATAAGTGATATTAGTGTAACTAATCCTGACTCACCGTAAGTAAATCAAGGGAAGCTCCTTCCCATTTGACCATCAGTCGGTCAACATTGAGGATGAGAACAAATGCTCTTTAAACATGTTGTGATAAACGGAGTGAGGTATAAAAGTGCTTCAGTTTTGACACTCTATGTTTTAAAAATGTTTAAATCTGTGATTCACTTCACTGTAAACAATTTCTGCCTTGATTACTATGTATTTACTTGTTTCCACTACCCACATGAACAGCTCAGAATATCAGAAAACACATTTTTTGTATTAAATCAGATGTAACTGTCTACTTAATTGCATTGGATATGCTGAGAAGTGGCAATCTGGTACAGTTTGTTCCAGGGAAAAGTTTTCTGATGCTCCATGTTAATATTGTACATTACTTCAGAAAGTATTAGGTGCACATATTCACATTTTGTTTCACAGCATTGGGAGGACTGAAAAAGCTTAAACCTAATTAGAAAATCCATGGAAGTCCACACAGCGCAAGAAATAGATCTTATGTCTGCGCCAGGGGCAAATTTAGGTACTTGGCACCTCCAGGCATAGAAAAATATTTCGCCCCTTATTATGGCATGATTGTACCACCAAGTAACCTACAATAAACATTACTGTAAGTGAATAATAATAATAATAATAATAATAATAATAATAAAAAACGCGTAAATATTAACAAAGCTGTGATTGCAAGCAACGAGATTGGCTTCCTAACGTATCGTAATACTATACCAAAAAGTTATTTAAAGCGATGTAACATTGAAAAATAGTGTTATGCAGGCATTGTGAGATTACTGTAAGAAAATAATGTTTGGATTTTTGTTGACAAACTGTTGATTACATTGAGTGTACTTTTGCCAATGTTATTAATTTCCATTTCATTTTGCATTGCATTCCTTTTACTATTTTAAAGAGAATAACATTTTTAAAATATAAAAAAGAATTAACACTACGTTTAAAACCCAACCCTTTAAATCTAGCACCCTAGGCAGGGCCTAGTCTACCTAAGTTTAAATATGCCATTGGTCTGAGCTGTCGGATGCAGACAATTCTCTGCCCGCATTTGGGCACTAATTAAAGGAACAGCAATAGAGTTTGATCACTACGTTAGCAGCACACTTCTTTGTAGCCGTTAATTTGCATAACTGATTTGAATGAGACAGTACCATTTATGCATTAGCTATTCTCAGTACTGAAGAGGCAGTCGTCAGCATCATTATGCCAGTAGGAGTTATTTTATTAACTGCTATGAGGAAAAAACAATCTTCTGAGTTACATTCACATGACTTCCTTTATGCATTAAACATTACTTTATTTACTGCTGCGAGAAACAAATTCTGATGGGTTACATTCACATGAGTTTTCTCTACATTTACACATTTTTCTACCCAGTGCCAACCCAAGGAAGTTTGTAGCCTGTAGTTATAGTACTTGCAAGATATAGTACTTGTATATCTTGCAACTCTACCCATGTCCTCCAAAATATATAAACTCTTGAAATTCATAATTCAGTACAGGCATTAGCATGACTGATAATTCATTTTAAATTATAGCATTAATGGCTTTCACATGTAAACAAAAAGTACTCGTAAGGGACCAAATTTTCACGAAAAAGACCATGCAAGAAAAAATAAAGAAAATCTTGGATGTTGTAACTTGCAGGATGCTGTTCTCAGGTAGAATGAAAAATTTGCTAAACCACATGCACTTAAATATGCAGTATATATCTTTCTTTTTTTTAGTTTAAAATACATAACAGCCCAAATTTAAAATGTGAATTTTCTTGCCTTCATGTTCGCAAAATCTTGTAGTCCAATTTATGAGCCATTTCATATGCAGCTGAAATCATTGCAAGCCCTTCAAATCCATATTCAGCTATAGATGATCATAAATAAGTTTTAATGTTGAAAAACCTCGCTCTCTGCTTGCAACTGTAATTGGCAAAGATAGCAATATTCTTAAGGTCACAGCAACATTGGGGGCAAAGTTGTTTTAAGATTTTGTTTTGCAACACTTCAATTGGGATCATATTTTCTCATACTAAAGCGTGAAACCATTCTTAGTGCATTACCTAGTTCAGAGGCCTCAATGTCTGTGCGTGTGCTTGTGTGTGCATGCTTGGGTGGTTGTGTTTGTGAGTGGTTTTTGTGCATCCGTGCGGGGGGGGGGGACTACCATACCGTTGTTACCTCAATACTCACGATACTTGGTGGCATTGAAGTATGTCTAATGTTTTGAGATAAACCTTTGATACTTTTTCGATATCTTTAAATTTTTAAGTTTTGCAATATTGAAAGTTGTTGCATTTAACTTTATGCTAGATAAGGAATGAAAGGTGTTGAGACTTCACATTATTGCTGGACTATAGTTCTTGATAGACTTTGGCTGTGTTTCCTGTGGGTGAATGAATGCAACATTCCATAGACTCTTGTCTATAAATGAAAATGGCAAAGCAATGGGGGAAAGAGTAGAAGTACGCATGTAACATGCAGCATTAACTGAGTTGTGAATGAAGGCTCTGATTTAGTTGATGCACTAAATTACGTTTCTGCAATAGCCTGCCTTGGTGACGCACTCTAAGCCATTACATTTACCTATTCCAGTGACCAAAATCTGTGAATCCTGCAGAAACAAATCAGAACTTAAGACATGAGATAATACAGGTTGAAAAAATACATGTTTTGTGGTAGTTGTGATTAGTGGTAGAATGGCATAATACATTATTTTTATGGAATTAATTATTCTTATACACAAGCCATGTGTTGGACAGGGTTGGAAAGGTAGAATCAGATGACTGAAAAATTCAATGCCATAGCCGGGGTTTGAACCACGGATCTCCCGGTCTCCATCCGGTTGCTCTAACCACTGAGCTACCTTTCCAACCCTGTCCAACACACGGCTTGTGTGAAAGAACAATTAATTCCATTAATTGACCTAATAGTGGTTGTAACTATAAAGCCCGTGACTTAAGTAATTACAAAGAATGTAAGTCGCCATTGGGGTATGACATCTCAATACAATTTGAGATCTCCTTGTGGTTTACCGGGAAAAATGCGAGTCAGCTGGAGAATTTAATGGCGTGCCGGCATGTTGCCATGGTAGCTCAGTGGTTAGAGCAACTGGACGGAGACTGGGAGATCCGTGGTTCAAATCCTGGCTATGGCATTGAATTTTTCAGTCATCTGATTCTACCTTTCCAACACACGGCTTGTGTGAAAGAACAATTAATTTCATTAATTGACCTAATAGTGGTTGTAACTATAAAGCCCGTGACTTAAGTAATTACAAAGAATGTAAGTTGCCATTGGGGTATGACGTCTCAATACAATTTGAGATCTCCTTGTGGTTTACCGGGAAAAAATGCGAGTCAGCTGGAGAATTTAATGGCGTGCCAGCATTTTGCCATGGTAGCTCAGTGGTTAGAGCAACCGGATGGAGACCGGGAGATCCGTGGTTCAAATCCCGGCTATGGCATTGAATTTTTCAGTCATCTGATTCTACCTTTCCAACCCTGTCCAACACATGGCTTGTGTGAAAGAACAATTAATTCCACTTTCCAACATTATTTTTAGTTGTTTGAGTTTCATGTAAAATATATACTAGTTTATATTTTCAAGGTTGCAGAATAAAGCAGAATTGCTAGTATTTGTTTTTCTATGGATAGAAAAGTTTTCAGCATAAAATATAGTTACATAAAAAGGGAAGCAAAGAAATGATGATCATCATCATCATTATTGTTGTTGTTGTTGTTAACACAGTCACCGCCACTTTAGATACCTTTTTACATACCATTTCAACATGTGAATTAATTGCAGTTCAATTCTGGACCTAGCAGCATGCCTAAAACCTTCACATTAATATTTTCAGTACCACCTGAGCTTTGTCTAACACTAAAATTAATGTATTTAAAGATGAGTCGGAATTGTTACACTACATCACTTAAGTTTACTCACTTAACATGTTTCGGGAAACGGTTGCTCCCATCCTCAGAAGCTAATCCGACTGGCCCGTGTTGTTGGTGTTTTCGTTTTGTGGAGTGGACACTGTGGTGGCATCTTGTGGTGGTGAAATGTACTTCCAGAGAGGATTTGGTGGTGGCAAATCAAAATTCATTAGATGTGTGTTGTGTTTTAGAATTGTTTTAGATGCTTGGGAGAAGATCACCATTCTAAAACACAACACACATCTAATGAATTTTGATTTGCCATCACCAAATCTTCTCTGGAAGTACATTTCACTACCACTAGATGCCACCACAGTATCCAGCCCAAAAAACGGAAACACCAACAACACGGGCCAGTCGGATTAGCTTCTGAGGATGGGAACAACCATTTCCCGAAACATGATAAGTGAGTAAATTTAAGTGATGTTAGTGTAACAATTCCGACTCATCTTTAAATAAATTCAATACACATCACTGTTTCTAGCTTCTTTTCAAATATCAATGTAACTAAAATTAATGTTTTGCATTTTGTCTGTTAGTTAAAAAGCCAGTGATAGAAAACCATTTAGTAGCATCATAAATTATATTGTTACACATCATTAAGAACAGCAACTTCATTATGTTAGAATAAAATTACAATCATCAGCATATATATAGAATTGTATATTGCATGGTAAGTCATGTATCATAATAAGAAATAAAAATGTTCCTAAGATGGTTCCTTGAGGTACTCCAAAATCTATACAAACATTTGTATTCCTTAAGCCATTTACAAAAACAGCATGACTACATCCAATTAAATAGTTATAAAAAAAGCTTTGTACTCACTATTTTTTATTCCATAGCAGTCTAATTTCATTAATAATAAATCATGTGGAATGCAGTCAAAAGCTTTACTTAATCAAATAGTAGCACAGGAGCATTTTCCTTCTCTCAAAACCTTTATACATAATACGTAATAAATCTTGTATGGCATCATGTGTTTTTCTACCAGGAGAAAAGTCAAATTGTGATGAGCTGAGAATGTTTTTATTATCTTAATGGAGTACAACACCTTCAAAAACTTTGCCCGATATAGGTACATTAGCAGTTGGCCTGTAATTTTCGGGTTTATTCACATCACCCTTCTTAAATATGGGAACTGTCTTGGCAACCTTTAACTTCTCAGGAAAAACACCAACAGTTAAACATAATTTAAGATAAAGCTGTAATTTTCTGGTTTATTCACATCACCCTTCTTAAATATGGGAACTGTCTTGGCAACCTTTAACTTCTCAGGAAAAACACCAACAGTTAAACATAATTTAAGATAAAGAGAGTTGAGGGTTGGCTTGTTCCCATCGTCAACATGTTCTCAACTCAAGTTGAGAACATGCTGACGATGGGAACAAGCCGTCTTCCGAAACGCGTTCAAGTAAGAATATTTTAGTGATGTAGTGTAACAACCTTCAACTCTCTTTATCTTAAATTATGACACATCACTGTTACTAGCTTCTAATTCTTCAAAATTAGTCAGTTAAACATAAGTTGATACACATGGTAAGTGGTTTCACAAAATAAATGATAGATTTTATTATTCTATTACAAAATCCTTATATATAAACACTGGAAGAGCTTTTTGTTTTTGTTATAACTTGGATAACCAGATCTTCAGTTATTTCTTGCCATCTAAAACTTGTATCATAGGAAGAATGATTTTCACTTAAGAGACTTGTAGCTGACACATTAAACTGCTCTGATATTTGCTTTGCTTTGCTACAGTTATGTTTCAGAGATTCAGAAAAACCGTTTTTAAACACATCTGGTGGAATAGGTATAATAAATATATTTTTACTATTATTAGCGTTCTCTCTTCACAACGTTCATTGCTGCTTTGTATTTATTCTATGCATTTTCAATATAATTAATGTTGCATTCTAGCTTTGCTGTTTGTAATCCAGATTTATATTGTTTTATATATTGTTTATACAATGTTAATGCTTTTTTAATTTGGTGCTTTTATATATAGTATTAAGGGCCATAATAACCTTATTTCTCAATTGTTCTAAGTCATCATTAAATCATGTTTTAAACTGTTTATTACTCTTGTTTTGTCTTCTGTTGTACAAGAACAGGAGGACAGCACATATCAAATACATTTAAAATGGTGTTAAAATGTTTTAAACCTCCATCAGCATCTAGATAATTACAGAATAAATTATCTTCCCAAATTATATTGTTGAGAGATAATATAAAGATCTGTATATGATTCTGAGTAATGATTCTTTTGGATGCTATACTTTCAGATACATACTTTTCAAATTGTTTTTCAAAGACTGAAAAACTTAATGCAAAATGATCAGACATGAAGGATAGTTACCTTAATTTCATATAAATGTTTAGGAAGATTTGTGATGAAATTATCTAGACATGCAGTGTCTCTTGTAGGTAAAGTATGAGTGTAATAACAATTCACAGTTCTATGCATATTACTGAAACACATGTTTTTAGAATTTAAAATAGACATATATTAAAATCACCACTAATTAAGTTTCATATTTTTTCACTAAAATATGACAAAAGTTGTTTAAATGCAGATAAAAAAAGTCTCCATATTACCACTTGGTGGACAATAAACAGTGATTATAACCAGATCATAGTTCCTTATTAAATAGCTACAACCTCAAAATGTTGCTTTATACAGTATGAGGACATTGATTTCTGTGAATTGTAGTCCCTCAGTAACAAAAATGTCTACTCTCCCATTTTTCTTAATTAGACAACAAAATACAGCTGCTCTTAAATAACCCCTTATTATATATACATTATATATATTACATCAGTTTCATTATATACAAGCCAATATTCAGCAAAACATAACACTGAATAATTCTTATATTGTAAAAATACGTCCACTTCATTGAGTTTATTTCTTATACACTGGTTATTTATAAAAATATATATCCTGAGACTTTATTACTGTTTGTGGTATATAATTAGCTGGTAGAGATTGGGATTCATTATATTCTACTAGTCTTGTTGTAAATACTGTTACAAAATTTTGAGCTGTACTGTACAACCGGTTTTTATTATGATCATTTCCTTTCCCTGCCATGAGTCACCCTTGGCATTGAGAGTCAAGGCATAGAAGAGAGAGGTTGTATTTTTAAAGTGTTTATGATGGAGTGGAGAGAGTATGAGAACCATGTGGCTGTAATAACTCTTCATATGGTAGAGAAATCTGCATCTATATTTTCAAGACATAATGTTCATGTACTGCTTTGTCAAGTGATTCCTTGAGATCGAGACTCTTGATGACCGGGCCAGGACAGGAAAACTATGCTCGGTCAGAACTCCAGCACTTGTGAAAGCAGTGGCAGCTCATATTTGCAAAAATGCGGTGCAGGGACAATCAATAATAGCTTGTAAGCTAAATGTCTCAACAAAAAAAACATGTCCTGGTGTGTTACGTAGTGACCTTGGGTTGAAAGCTTACCGGCGAAGCACAGGTCATTTTCTCACAGCCCAGCAGAAGATGCAGTGTAAGCTAAAATCAAAATGCCTCCTGCAGAGGTACGCTCAACATGGGCACAGGAGAATTCTTTTTACAGATAAAAAAAATGTTCACTCTTGAAGAATCTTTTAATGTCCAAAATGAAAAGGTTATGCCTTAACATCTTGTGAAGCCTGCACAAGAGCTCTTGAGGATCCAGCAAGACTATTGTCCTGCTTCAGCAATGTCTTGGGGTGTGAGCTATTCTGGCACCACTGAGCTCCATTTCTGCGAACAAAGGGTGAAAACATCAGTGAAGGTCTACAAAGAGAGAGTGTTAGAGCCAGTAGTAAAGCCCTTAAGCAACACAAGAATGGAGTTTGCAGCAAAATTCAGTGCCAGCACACAAAGCCAACACCACCCAGGAGCGGCTTCAAGCCAATGTTCCCAACTTCATATCTCCAGATTGGCCTTCCTGCAACCGCGACCTCAATCCCTTGGATTACAGACCGTGGTCTGTACTTGAGATGATCTACAAGAAGAGACACCCTAGTATGAACAGCCTGAAGCGCTCCCTGGCAGATTTCCCTTTGGAGATGAAGTAGTATTAATGCTGTATTTATTTAACATTAATTTTAGCCCCACGTTTGGAAGCCAATATGCGAGAGAAATTGCTTTACGTAATGTTGTTTACATCAGTGTTGAAGCCATCTTGTGACGTCATTCATTTGTCTGGTTTGTAGCTCCATCTGGCGTAGCAATTTGTATCAGTTTTGAAATAATTTATTTTAAGTGTCCTCCAGCTAGCTGTTTAGGTCGAACATTTATCTCTTGCAGGGTGTGAATCGGAAAGGAATCTTTTGTCCAGAAATTATACTTAATGAAGAAATTGGTTTTATAACTTTTATTGCCGAACACGTTCACAAACACTTTTACATATTGATTTAGATACTCGCCAAACTGAAACTGTTTGTAATAACTTCTTACTTATCACTTTTAACTCTGTATTTCAACTTTGTGTAGAATTAACTTTATAATAATTCTCGTAATTCTGCTGCGCGTAACTTGACGAAATGAAGGACTGACTGACGACATGTAGTGTACACGAAATTTTGATGAACTGAGGGGAAGCTACCTCGAACCTACCCTATTTATAGGCCTGCATCAAGATACGCCTAAAGATTATAAATGAACTGCTATTGGCTAATAAAACGCGCCAACATTAGCGTCTATTTTAATATCCAATGAAAACCACGAATACATATTGCTTTAGGAACTATTCTAGAAGCTTCTACCGAAACCGCGCGAAACATTACGTAACTTCCTTGTTCCCAGTAATGATAAACAACTCACCCCCTCGCTGCATTATTGCGTTATTATTGACAGTTTCAGTAAAGCCGTATATTATTATTTACCAATAATAATTACAATTAATAAACCTCTGAAATCAATGTCACATAAAAATACATATTTATATTACAATCATTAATTACATTTAAGTAATTTGTGATACAAATTACCGTATCATATGCCCCACTAGAAACATAATTATAAATATTTATAACTTGTTTGGAAATTTTATAATTGTGTTTTTAGTCTCCTAAATCTTGGAACACACGCTATCACTTTCACTTAACACTTCACACGCATTTAACACACGACATATGTTTTATCTCGCCACTACTTACTGGCTCTGATTTAATTAATTTAGATATTCATCTGACATCACAAATTTTTTATAGCAAATACTTTACCCTAAATTATTTAATCACTGCTACCAAATTGTTTACTTTAAGTTGTTGACAAAAATTTATACATTTAAGATTTTTGTAATTATTATACATATTTACCAAAATATTCACCCTTTATACAAAATATTTACATCTCTTAAATCTAGGCAATGTTTCACATGTTCTGTTTGCTACATAAGTATTTGTTTGGTTTTTTTTTATTATTATTATTTTTACCCATTTTTGTTATTTTGTACTTTAGTTTAACAATGTCTTGGAATAGTATTTATGTACTTTACTTTAATATAACATCATGCTTTATTTCACATGTTCAGTTACTAATAAAATGTTATTTTTTTTCTTTTAAATATTTATTTCTTTTTATTTTTCTATTTTTTTTTTTTTTTTTTAATTTATTTCTGTTTTCTCATGACATATATATATTTAGTTAACCCTCTTACGTTCCAATACATTTCTCTGCAAGTCATCTTTACCTATCCAGCATTTACTTTACATCTCATTGCTATTTACCCTCCTGGATCAAATTGTGTGTGGCTAAACATTACTCGTAGTCGTAACCTAATCTTCAAATTTTTGTTCATGAATAACCTCTTGTATTCATATGACATTTCGTTCCCTGATAACATTTGAAAACAATCTACAGTTTCTTGAACAACACATCTTTTGACAACTTTCATTTTCAATTCATCTGCTATCTTTTTACTTTGAAAGTACTCTGACAAATCTGTAATAAACTGTACTGGACTGGAGTTTTCATTTTGAACATCTTGGTACAATTTATTTCTTTGCATTACTGACTCCTGTATTTCTGATATCTCCCCTCTGAAATTAACTTGCGCCTCATTCACATCTACATTCATAACCTCTTTCATCTCTCTTAGCTCACTTGAAATACTACTCATTTGACTTCCTAACTCTGTACTTTCTACATTAACCTCACTTTTAGTATTAACCTCACTTTCTTTGTTACCTATTTCCATGCTCATGTCTAGCATTTTCTTTGAAACTTCTATCTCACTTGCTATTACTTCCTCATTTTCATCTCTCATTTCTGGCATACTACTATCTAGCTTCATAACTTTCTTTTCAATTTCTTCACTGCTTTGATCTACTGTTTGCTCTAATTTCTCATTCCTCCTACCAATACTTTCCATTAATTTCCTATGATTCCTGTCCATAGCTTCCCTTAATTGTTTCTTTAATGTTTCACCAAAATTTCTCAGCATTTCCATCATTATACTAGCATCAAAATTAACATTTCCTGCTATTCTATTCTGACTTTCTGCACTAACATTTCCTCCATCAAATATTACATTGTTTAAGCTATTTTCTGTATCCTGTATTGAATTACAGCTAACTGATTCACTATCCCCTTCCATCATTGTTTCTTCAATATTACTAGTAGCCATTGTTTTTGTTTTCTAAAAAAAAATTACTATACTCTGACCTTTTGTTATGCTGTCTGTTGCTGTTACTTTGATGTCCAGCTTCCTGCCCCATTCTCCTAGGTTTGTATGTCGCTTCGATGAAACTGCGTAGTTTTGTTGCCTTGTAATCTCGGAATTACGATCGTAGTCTGTCGTCCCTGTTGTTTCTGGAATCTGCGTCTTGTAGATCATTTCACCGCTGCATTCCTGGTTATGTTGATCCTTTCCTGGTCATCTTGTTTCTTTCCTGGTCATCGTGTTCCTTTCCTGGTTATCGTGCCCCACGTTCTGGGTGCCAATTATGTAAGGGATCAATTGTATATGTTTTAAGCCCCACGTTGATGCCAATTTGCGATGAGATTCTTACAAATGTTTGTTTACATCACGTGTGTTGAGAATTTTGTTGAACTGAGGGGAAGCTACCTCGAACCTACCCTATTTATAGGCCTGCATCAAGATACGCCTAAAGATTATAAATGAACTGCTATTGGCTAATAAAACGCGCCAACATTAGCGTCTATTTTAATATCCAATGAAAACCACGAATACATATTGCTTTAGGAACTATTCTAGAAGCTTCTACCGAAACCGCGCGAAACATTACGTAACTTCCTTGTTCCCAGTAATGATAAACAACTCACCCCCTCGCTGCATTATTGCGTTATTATTGACAGTTTCAGTAAAGCCGTATATTATTATTTACCAATAATAATTACAATTAATAAACCTCTGAAATCAATGTCACATAAAAATACATATTTATATTACAATCATTAATTACATTTAAGTAATTTGTGATACAAATTACCGTATCAGAGATCATGTGTGCTGCCATAGATATCTAAGAGACTTGCTGCCTCTGTAAAGGCAAACAGCGACCATTTTGAGAAATGATTGGTGCTATGCACTCACAATGGATGCAATATAAATATATTACATGGAGAATAAAATATCTTTAACTACATTTATCTTTTTCTTTAAAATCCTTGTAACAGTATTTATGACAAGGCTAGGCACATTAGTATCATTGGGGGAATTTATTCACATCCCTAGTTTGAACAAGTGCCACACACAGGCATTCAATGGCCATATGCTGAGCTACATAGAAGAGTCAAAATGTTCAAGGATATCCTTTTTAATGGAAGAGCACTCCTGGGGTGGTTGTGATACTAATTGTTCATACTTAATTTCTGGAAACTTTAGTTTTAAAAACTGCACAACATTGTCAACTTTGATATTTGGAGCCAACCTATATACATGCAGTGACACTTTGTTACCCCTTGAAGCTTGGTTGTACTTAATTTGTTCTTTTACGAGTTGTTACAAACCACAACTTTGCATTTTATTTTTCTGCTAATGACTTTTGCCCAAGTGTCTTTTTCTTCATTATTTTGTATAGTAATAATTGCATCAAGTGTTACCTTGTTAAATTTGTGTACAGAGAGTTCACATCATTCTTCAGTCAAGAAAGCGGGTGGAGGAGGCCGGTAGGACGCAAGGTAAACATTAGCATTCTGGATGTGTCGTTTCCCTGAGTATTCTGCTCATAAACTTTCATTATTCAAAGGCATGCACACAGTCATCATTTTATTTCACTAACATTTTACAGTAGTTGCCCAAAGTGGGTCCTTTAGCATTTCACATTCCCAACATCTTTTGTTGAAATTTGCATTTACATGCAAAAGTTCTTCCGCTGTAATCCTTTTAATTTCTGCGCTTATATTGTCTTTCAGTTCATCACACTGTGTGGGTTATTTCTATAGCCAATAAATTGCCTACACACTTGTCACATGAGTCTATTTTGATTTAAGTATTGTACATAAATATTCATTGTTGTAGAGTAAGTTTTTTAGCCGGCATTTCAATTATTTAAATAATTAATTTGGTACACACACAGCACAGGCACTTTAAAAGAATTCAAAAGAAGTACACAAAAAAACATGTCTTCTAACACCCAAAACTGAACAAAGCAGCAGCCGTTAACCTAAAGCCTGCATAAATACATATTCTATTGCTAACACCTTAACCTGTACTATAAAACAGAAATATATGGGCCCACACAGCATTGAAGGAAAATTACACGACCAGAATGCCACTGTTTACCTTGCACTTTACCAGCTTCCTCCTGCCCACTTTCTCAGTTCAACTGTGACTCGCACTCTCTGTATTTCTTTGTTGACATGAGGAGTTGTTTCCTGTTTATCCTTGTCTTGTATTGATTTTTCCGGCAGTGGAGAACTGGTTGGTGATGTCACTTGAGCACCTTGACCTGGGCTAGTGTTAACATTCCTCAGAAGTTCAATTGTTGCAGCAATGCTTGTACCTTGTCCTTCATTTCATTTATGACAGTCTTTTTGTTGCACAGTGTATTTAAAAATACCAATATCAATTTTGCTTTCTACATTGGTTTCACTGAGTACTTCAAAGAAATTTCTGACTCATTACAAACCTTTATTTACCATTGCACTGTCATTGGTTTGATATTAGTTTCACTTAAATATTCATGTTGTTTAGATACTTAGCACAGCTTATATGTACTGAAGTATTGCACATGGTACAAATTAAGCTATTTAATACTTTATTCTTATATCTCTTATATGGCAAAGTGACCTCACCACCAGCACTTGTCATCTTGATGGGATAGGGCTTTTAGCAAAGTAGTATAAGGAATGCTAAGGAGACAAGACAGAGTGAAATGACAATTGTTATTGAATCTTATAGTGGTACAATATGTATGTGATATTTATTTCAGTTGGCATTTTATCAAATACTACTGATGTGTGCAATGAAATAGTATCAAAATCTCTAGGAAAGCTTTATTCTAACTCTACAGAAGTGTGTAGTTAAATTTCTTTATGAAAAAAGCTTATAATAAAGCTTATATAGGTAAGTTTTGCTGAATTTCCTGTGATTGTTGTAGACCAGGCACTTTACCAATGTGTACAGTGGTTGCCTACTGTTATGTATTGGTTTGACACCAGTTGCTCTTCAGAATTGGTATGTGTATTTTGCTAGACTGTCTCCCAGTATGTAGATAGAGTTTGGAATTTGCTGCCAACTGACAGATAAAGCGTGATGTGCAAAATGTGATGTTTTCAATCTTCATAACAATCTTATGCGGGCAGAATGGAATACACATGACTAAAGCCAATTGAAGTTTTAGAATGATTAAAAATTAATGTCAATGTTCATTTTGTTTTCCTCTATAAACTACTCATAAATATGTAACATGAACGTTTATTTTGCTTTTCACCCTAAGTTTGGCATAGAACCTTTTTCATTTATTCATGATTAGATACCGGTATAGATACATGTAAAACGTTATCTTTTCATGCACACTATCCTTTCCTCCAAGTGAGACTGGTGTTTCCTTCGTTTAGGTGTTAACTATCCTGTGATAGCAAGCAGTAAAGCATGTGCTTTGGTGATTCTATATTGCCATATATTGCATTGCAAATTATTTATTTTTGGTGAAATGCTTATGGTTAAACAAATAGGTAATAACTTTTCTCGTTGTAGTTTCAATTCATATTTTAAGTGTTTTTAAATGTTTTACAGGATGATTCAAAAGTGTCAGGCCACCGTATTATTCTGGAAATGTAGGGGAAAATGAAATATAGTATTATTGGTCAGGTATTCAATGGCCAGCTTCTACTGGTTTGTCTAAAACATGAGAGCCATCTTGAAAATAAGGGATATCTTGGAACTTTTTATTTGCTATGAATATTTAAGGTACACAGGTATTGTTACAGGATGGCTTACATTCAGCACACAAGAAAGATAGGTACAGAATGCTACTTCTGAATGGGAATAGCTCTTGTATACTTACACCTTTTATGCATTGTAGCCATTAATTTTGTAATTGGTTATTTATTTATTTTTAGGAGAAGCCAGCAGAAGGAGAAAAGTTTGTATCTGAGGTATTTGGGCGGTTGAAGACTTCAGTCAATATTAATGAAGCAGTGAAGGACACAGACATTATTGTGGAGGCTGTTGTTGAGAACATGGAGCTCAAACACAAACTTTTCTCAAGCATTGACAAGGTAAGTGTATCAACTCAATTGGAATTTGAAATACAAATGTTTTGGCAAGTTGGAATGAAATGTAAGCCAGTGGATTCTACACAATTGATTTTATTTAGTACTTTTTAAATATATAGGACATACCATGGGATTCTTGTAGTTGATACTGTTGATACCGAGAAACCCAATGAACTATTAACCAGCTGTGCTGTGTTTTTCCACTGGCCATGTGGACACATGTTTCCCACCACTGCTGCAATCAAGGTCACGCTACTGATGCCAGCTTTGACCTGCTCTGCTGACCGTGATTCGGGGTAGTGCAGTTATTACAGTTTATTTATTATTGTGTCCTGTATTTAGTAACAATTATGGCTCAGTATAGGTTTACTATTGTGCAGCGAGTGTTTATGTATGAATCGTATGTGTTAATGCGCAAGTGCAAACACGATGATTCCCAAGTGTAAAAGTTCCAGGACATACAATGAAACATAACCTGTATAATAAATTTCAGGCCACAGGTAGTGTTCAGGCTTAGAAACTAACAGACAGCATAGAGTTCTTAAGTAGAAACATTAGATAACATCGGCCATTGTTTGGAGGCTTCCCCCTGAAATCACTTTGGCATCATTCACAACAGGCAGGCATTTCGTATGGCTTGGTACAAACAGCTACAAAATTGTTGAAGTTAAAACCATATAAAATAGATGTGGCACATGCTCTTCAACAGTGTTATTAGTAGAGATTTGTGCCACCCCCCCCCCAGGTCCCCAACCTAACCCATTGCAACTTTTATCTCTGAGGTAGAGTAAAACATAAGGTATATAAGACAAACCCACACACCCTGGAAGAATTAAAATAAAATTTCACAATATGAACTACAGAAAGTGATGGATATTTCTTAAAGAGTTGCCAAAAATGTATGGGCAGTGACAGTGGCCAGTTTCAGCACCTCCTTTCATAACGTTCATAAGTAAACCCATTAAACATAGCTAAGGAAATTGTATGGTTGCATCAGCATATTCTATGATAGCCACAAATGGCAATGTGCACCACCATTGCGAACCAAAAGAACACTGTGCAGCCGTTCATTGAGTATCCCTGTATTACAGGAAGATGTAACTCTGTCAGCCAGTGGGTGGTGCATGTGGAATGAAGGAACCTTGCCAATTAAGGTTAATAACAAAATTAATGATGATAGCAGCTCATTTTGATGATGGGGAGATGGAAAGAAATTCACAGTTTTTAGAGTAAATACTTAGAAGGAGCTAGTATATATACAACCTAAGATGAAACTCCTGTGAAGGTTATGGCAAGAATAGCTCAAGGATTTTTCTTGTTGTGTGTTTCTTATTGTATTTGTAAGCAACATTTGTGGTAATTTATTTAGAAGCTTTTTAATAGTGAAAGTAAGTTGATTACTTGAGCATTAAGGGTTGAATTTGGCACACACTTGTTTAACTGACTCTGTTGTTATACAGGACATATTTCAGAACTTTCGCTCCCATCTTCAGCTGTAGGTCAACTGGCAGTGCTGGTTTAGTCTTTGTTCTAGTCTCTGGTAGATGGCATGATGTCTGGATGCAGGATTTCAAAGTTCATAACATAGTGTTTGTGTTTATGGATGAAAATCTTCTCCCATACAGCCAGTTCTAGAGGATGGTTTACTTCTTTAAGTAATCTGTAGTCTGTGTCTATTTCTTGGTTGGTTTCCCAAAAGTGTGCAATGGCTAATTTGTCTGTCTGTGTATATTTTATGCCCCAGATGTGTTCTTTGGTGTGAATGTTTGTTTCGTTTGGTTTTTTAGATGTATAGGTACCCTGTAAATTCCTTGTTACCTGATGTTTGGGAGGTGCTCTTAACAGATTTTTGAAGTTGTATCTATTTTGGGGGTCTAGAATTATGTTGTGCTTTGAGAAGACCTTTTGGAACTACTTGTGTATTACCGGGTGGAATGTGAATTTTTTAATTTTCTTCCTGTCTTCCAAGGATCAGAGGTATTAGGGTTATGGTATTGTTGATATCCTTGTTTATTCTGAATCTGTTTATATTTCTCACTATCATTTGCGAGTTAGATCCATTAACAAGTGCTATTTTGATGATTTGCTGGTATTCCTTGTTGTAGTCTTTGCTTAAGGGAACATTGATTAACCTGCATACTAGACTTGAATATGGTATGCTGGCATGACTTTGGTTTAAAAGTGTTGCACTTGATGTAGTTATCTTAGTGCAGCCATGGGAAGACTTTAAGGGGAGGAAAAGATAACAAGAGTTCACCCACTCCACTTATTGCCGACCAGTATGTGTGTTGACCTCGAGAGGAAGTTGACATGTGTTGTGTTCACCTGCATCTAGGGATGTGCAAAACTAATGACGGTATGACACTGTACTGAACATGCCTATAATACCTAATTCAAGCTAACAATAAATAAAAGTAAATAATAAATTAATAAAACGTAATTTACATTAATACCTAATTAACATAAAATAGTTCTATTAACTAAGTTTGAATAAACTATACTCATAGCAGTGATATACATGGAGTATTACATTCTTGTTAGTTACGTGTTGCAGAACATCTGCATTGTTTTCTACTGATAAGGTTATCTATATTAGGTACAATACTGTTCGTACACAGACATAAAGCTGTCAGAAGATGATTGTCTGTTAGAAAAACTGTTTGCAGATATAAGTAGAGGCAAATATTGACATCATTAGTGCGTGAAATCACGTAACATTGGAAATATTTCATTAGACAGTAATTAATATAGTTCAATGCCGTTTTGTGTGTCATTTTAATTGGAGTACTATTTTGTAAGTGAATTAGCTTTAATTACAGAGTATTGGGAGCTATAATAGCACTGAAGGACATAGGATGAGTGAATAAATACATTTCATTCTCCATTGATATAACTGAAAACCTAATCTTGAATTCTATTCTATGAGAAGATTCTCCATAATATTAGAATAGCATTCATAAGTATCTAGTTTTCCTTCTACTAATGAATGCAGTGATGGCAAATGATATGTAACTCTGCTTTCTAACTGACTTTTCCATAGTTTTAATTGTGCCATAAATGCCTGATGGAATCAAACATTGTCACGGCTGTTTTATTGCATCCCTGTAGTTGAGTGTTCAAGTTATCTAGATGGGCTGACAAATCAGTAAGAAATGTGAGATCACTTATCCATTATGGAGTTGTAAATCCTCAATGACAATTCCCTGTGACAAGAAAATTAATGATAAAGGAAACTATACTTGTGACATGTACAAAAACAACAATATTAGTAAATTCAGTGCAAACCTATTTCCTCCATAAACGTCTAGAACTGTTGATGTCAGAGTGAGTGTGATTTAATCATATTCACTGTCTTTACTACAGTCTACGTTACAGTATTTAGATTAACTGATTGTGCACATAGTGAATTACACTAGGTTAAAAATGAAAACTTTTTTTCTGCGGTACAATTAAAAATAGGTGACATACTAATTTTGGTGTACAGAATTCAAAAATGCATTCGAGTTTTCCATAGCACATCTCATTTTGGCAATATGATAGCACTCAATGAAAATATAATTATAAAATTTGCAAAAATATTACACACTCATATACAGCTTTTAAAGAAAGTAAAGAATAATAACAACATGAGAGTGTACCTGAATTTGAGAATGTATGTTGGTTATCTTGTGTACCCCTTTTTCTTTTCTCATGGAACTTTAGTGTATGTGGTTTTCTCAAGTGTTCTCTAAGCTCCTAAATTTGACGGGAAGTAGTCAAGATGTGACTTGAGGAAATGAAGCTTCAAACTCATATTATAACCGAGCAGTCTGAAATTTTCCAGCATAGTTCTGACAATTTCTTATTGAGGGTCTTTCACATTGCTCAGAAATTTCTTAACCACCTCTCTGAATCCATTCCACACATCGTTTTCAATTTCATTCATAGAGCTGGTAAAATTAACATTGTTCATCAATTTCCGTATTTGTGGTCCATCAAATACTCCCTCTCCGATTTTAGTGTGTGACAGTGATGGAAACTTTGTGCATAAGTACTGGAAGCAAGGGCAACTTTTGTCAAGTGCTTTCACAAATTGTTTCATCATGCCAAGTTTTATGTGTAATGGAGGGAGTAGAATTTTTTGACGATCAACAAGAGGCACATTAGTAACATTTTTTTATTCAGGTTCCAGTTGCTGCCTCTCAGGCCATTGGTTGGTTTCCCAATGTTTGTTCCTCACCCTGCTATCCCATTTGCAAAGAAAATAAGGGAATTTTATGTATCTTCCCTGTTGTCTTAGTAACGGACCAGTGACCTTCAAGTCACCACATATTTGCCATTCATGGTCGCAGTACTTAATTTTCTCAGGAACACTTGAGAGTTTCATAAGACTCTCTTAGGTTCGTAGAATGTGCAAGCTGTATCAAAGCTGACTTGTTGCCATTATGAAGTAACACTGCCTTAAGACTTGTTTGGAAGAATCAATAAAAAGATGCTAGTTACTTGGCTCATATGCCTCCCTGCCCTACTATTAAATAAGATTATACACATCCACACAAAACACAAGTTGATCTTCTTGTGCAACTGTGTTTCGCGATTCCTATACCATGAAAATGTAACGCCAGGTGATAACAAATTCTTCTGTAGCCTTGAGCCGAGTAATTCACTTTTTTTGTTTTGTGAGCCTAAATCCCTCACTAAATCATTTAACTCAAATTGATTAAACTGCGGTGGTAATTGCCAAATTCTTCTGGATCAGAAACCCACTCATTGTCGGAAGTCACAGACCTGCTTTTAGATTCACTAAAATTGAGGTCTGCTGGTGATGTAGGTATGGGCAGTTCGGGTCCATGAGGAATAGGCCATTTAGCTGAGTTCAGATTTTTGTTTATGTAGCCAACAAGTTTGCACATGCAAAAGTAACAATCTTCATGGTGATTCTGTTGCTCTCTCCATATCATTGGTTTGGCAAATGCATTGCCTTCTGTTTTCCTTCATACCAATAACGTAATCCCTCAACACAACGTTACATGCAATATGATGCGCAAACGATTTATCATGATCAATCCTATGATGGTCCAAACCCCATATCTGCAGAGAAGAGGGATCTGCTATACCTTCTGCCATTCATCCCTGAAACATGTTAGGAATTCTACAGAAACCTGAAAGCCAGTGTAGATGTCCATAGCATTTTTACCCGACATTGGTGCTGAAGAAGTGTTGAAGGAGAAATTCAGTGAACAAAGTACTGTATTAGAAATGTTCATAAAACTAAATTTTGTTACGTTGATATTGTAATGAAAAGAAGCTAGAAACAGTGATGTGTATTGAATTTATTTAAAGGTGAGTCGGAATTGTTACACTAACATCACTTAAGTTTACTCATTTAACATGTTTCGGGAAACGGTTGTTCCCATCCTCAGAAGTTAATTCGACTGGCCCGTGTTGTTGGTGTTTCCGTTTTTTGGACTGGATCCTGTGGTGGAGAAATGTACTTCCAGAGAGGATTTGGTGGCGGCAAATCAAAATTCATTAGATGTGTGTTGTGTTTTAGAATGGTGATCTTCTCCCATGCATCTAATTCGGCTGCAAATTTGGCTGGTTTGACTAATGTAATATTGGGTTTGATGTTGTGATTAGTGGTCCAAAAATGGTGTGAAACTGCAGATTTGTCCATTTGTTTGTATTTAATACATCTCATGTGCTCCTTTAGCCTAGTTTCTAGGTTTCTTTTTGTCTTACCTATGTATACTTTATTGCAATCTGAACAATTGATTTTATAGATACCAGCTTTTTTGTCTTGTGGAATGGGGTCTTTTAACTTGTTACAAAGTAATTTCTCTATGTTAAATTTGTTCTGTGGATTTAGGCTGATGTTATGTTTCATGAAAATCTTCTTAAATTTGTGAAATGTTCCTGGGTGGTATGTGAATTTCTTGAACTTTAGCTCTTTATCTTGCTGGATGAGATTTGTTGTGTTTCTGATGTGCATCTGTCGTTTGAATTTTGCAATTTTTTTGTCAATAGTTGTTTTGTTGTACCCATTATGTATTGCTGTGTCTACTATATGCTGGTATTCTAACTGGTATTCTTTTTTATTTAAGGGGGTATATACCAGTCTATGTGTTAGGCTGTTTAGTACTGCATGTTTGTGTGTGGTTGGATTGAAACGCTTATTTTTTATGTAATTAGTAGAGTGTGTTGGCTTCCTGTATATGCCAAAGTTTAGGTTCTTTTGTTCTCTGATGATTCTTTAGGTCTAAAAATGGTAGCATGCCTTCTTTTTCTATTTCTATGGTGAATTTTATTGATTGGTTCTGTAGGTTTAGTAAGGCTAGGAGTCTTGTATGAACCTATTAGGGACAACAGCGAAGATGTCATCAACATATCTATGCCAAACTTTAAACATGTATGGAAAGGAAGTTGTTATGTGTGTTTCTAAGTAGCTCATAAATAAATCTGCCAAGAAGGGTGAAAGTGGGTTGCCCATGGTTAGACCAGTTGGTTGTTGATAGAACTTCTTATTGAAACTAAAACAATTTTGTGCAATGCATAAATTGGTTAGTTGTATGAGGTCTTCTATTTCTTCAAGTAGGTTAGTCTGCTGTAGCCATTTCTTTAATTGACGCAGGAGTTGATCTGTAGGGACACTTGGAAATAGTGCAGTGACATCAAAGGAAACTAATCTGTCTTCTGGTTCGAGTTCCAGGGATTTTATCTTCTGTATTAAATCTTCTGAATTCATTATGTTTTTGCTATTGAATTTTGGTAGTGAAGAGAATCTCTGTACTAACCATTTTGCTAGGTTGTAGGGCCAGTCGAATTAACTTCTGAGGATGGGAACAACCGTTTCCCGAAACATGTTAAGTGAGTAAACTTAAGTGATGTTAGTGTAACAATTCCGACTCACCTTTAAATAAATTCAATACACATCACTGTTTCTAGCTTCTTTTCATTACAATATCAACGTAATTTAAGACCAACAAGTCACAAGAAGCAAAATTTATAATTGGCCACCACGTGGAAAAGATACAAGTCATGGCAGAAAACAAGGTAAGATTAGAAACCCTAAATTTCAATACAGATTTCAGTGGAATAAAAAGTGACATCAAAAGATACCAAAAAATTGAAGAAAAGAGAAAAAACACATTTGCGGACATCCGTTTTTTAAACCTATGCATACAAGGCAAAGTCACACCAAAGTGTGTAAGGAGAATTGTAAAATATGACAAAAACAGCAAACACCAAACATCAGCCGATAAAAAAGTAATAATAATTGAGAGAAACAACCACTACGCAAAATTACAAAAATTGGAACTGGAATTATATGCTCTTCACCTTAAATTAACGGACACACTCGGCTACCCACTTTGGCAAAACATGCAATCAAAATTCCTCACTATTCTTAGCTACAGGATGAAAACAAAAATGCTGAAATTAAAGAAAAAACTAGACATACTACGCCGGAAGCAACATTCATATAAACCTAACCTAAAAAATGAAAAAACGACGTCATACCCAGACGTAATTAATCTTTCAAATGTAACTTTCACCAAAGCGGAATTATCGGTATTAAACCTTGGCCTAAAAACATGTGGTGGCTACACAAAAACAACCGATGAAATAGTCGCAGACATTGAGATTGCTACTTACAACCTAAATGAAAATAGTAAAACCACTATAAAAAAAGAATGTGAGATGGTTCTCCAAGAAATACAAGCAGATAAACATAACAATTTCCCAACCAAACATGTGATCAAAACATTAAAATCAAAACCAGTAGTATACACAAAAGCTGACAAGGGAAATAAACTAGTTGTACTGCAAAAAGATGATTATATTGCCAGAGTAGAAAATATGCTGCAACAAGAAAATTACATACAAATTCAAGAAGACCCATTAAAATTACATTTAAAAGCCTTCAATCAAACCATCCAGGAAAGCAAAACTATAACAGACACTGATAAATCTAGATTAAAACCAGACCACCCCACTTTACCAAGAATGTATGCTCTACCTAAAATACACAAACCGGGTAATGAGATGAGCCCAATCGTCAGCAATATTGATTCTCCTACCTACAAACTGGCAAAATGGTTAGTACAGAGATTCTCTTCACTACCAAAATTCAATAGCAAAAACACAATGAATTCAGAAGATTTAATACAGAAGATAAAATCCCTGGAACTCGAACCAGAAGACAGATTAGTTTCCTTTGATGTCACTGCACTATTTCCAAGTGTCCCTACAGATCAACTCCTGCGTCAATTAAAGAAATGGCTACAGCAGACTAACCTACTTGAAGAAGAAATAGAAGACCTCATACAACTTACCAATTTATGCATTGCACAAAATTGTTTTAGTTTCAATAAGAAGTTCTATCAACGACCAACTGGTCTAACCATGGGCAACCCACTTTCACCCTTCTTGGCAGATTTATTTATGAGCTACTTAGAAACACACATAACAACTTCCTTTCCATACATGTTTAAAGTTTGGCATAGATATGTTGACGACATCTTCGCTGTTGTCCCTAATAGGTTCATACAAGACTCCTTAGCCTTACTAAACCTACAGAACCAATTTTATTAATTCACCATAGAAATAGAAAAAGAAGGCATGCTACCATTTTTAGACCTAAAAATCATCAGAGAACAAAAGAACCTAACCTTTGGCATATACAGGAAGCCAACACACTCTACTAATTACATAAAAAATAAGAGTTTCAATCCAACCACACACAAACATGCAGTACTAAACAGCCTAACACATAGACTGGTATATACCCCCTTAAATAAAAAAGAATACCAGTTAGAATACCAGCATATAGTAGAGACAGCAATACATAATGGGTACAACAAAACAACTATTGACAAAAAAATTGCAAAATTCAAACGACAGATGCACATCAGAAACACAACAAATCTCATCCAGCAAGATAAAGAGCTAAAGTTCAAGAAATTCACATACCACCCAGGAACATTGCACAAATTTAAGAAGATTTTCATGAAACATAACATCAGCCTAAATCCACAGAACAAATTTAACATAGAGAAATTACTTTGTAACAAGTTAAAAGACCCCATTCCACAAGACAAAAAAGCTGGTATCTATAAAATCAATTGTTCAGATTGCAATAAAGTATACATAGGTAAGACAAAAAGAAACCTAGAAACTAGGCTAAAGGAGCACATGAGATGTATTAAATACAAACAAATGGACAAATCTGCAGTTTCACACCATTTTTGGACCACTAATCACAACATCAAACCCAATATTACATTAGTCAAACCAGCCAAATTTGCAGCCGAATTAGATGCATGGGAGAAGATCACCATTCTAAAACACAACACACATCTAATGAATTTTGATTTGCCGCCACCAAATCCTCTCTGGAAGTACATTTCTCCACCACAGGATCCAGTCCAAAAAACGGAAACACCAACAACATGGGCCAGTCGAATTAACTTCTGAGGATGGGAACAACCGTTTCCCGAAACATGTTAAGTGAGTAAAGTTAAGTGATGTTAGTGTAACAATTCCGACTCACCTTTATATAAACTAAATTTTGTTATTTATATTCTGTGTTATTTACTGCATTTAACATTGCAGACTTAATTGTTCTGAGATTTCTAAAATTTATAAAAGATAGTGAAATAAGTTAAATCTGCATTGCAGTTATGTTTAAGATTTGTAAATATTAGAAACAGTGTGTGTTATAGTGCTCATAAAATTTGTGAATATTTTACTAAGAATAGCATTTTATGTTCATTTAGACTATGTTTGTGCATTAAAAATAGAGTTTGAATTCTTTCTTTAAAGCTTAAAAATGTATTTTCATAAGTAAAACTAAAGTAGGAATTCAAAATTGTAGACATTTTAAATTTGTGCGTTAACAGTGCCCATGTAAATGGTGAATGTTTTACTAAGAACAGCATGTTATGTTGAATTAATCTGTTCATGCATTAAAAAAATGCTGTTTGTATTTTTTCAAAGCTTAAAAATGCTGTTCTGTTAATTACATTCAAACAGCAGTTTATTCCAATAAAATAAAAACAAAAAAAACATATTGCTGATGTACACCTAAGTAAAAAAATTCAGTGTTTAAAAAAACATGTGTAAAGAAAGTTCAGTTTCCTTTTCCGAGTGTGAAGTCAGTAAGTCGTTATCATTATGTTCTCATTTTCTAATTATTGTTTATTCCATAAAATAATTCGAGTGACAGTCCATTGTGATGAAATTGTACACTTATCGAACTCAACATTCATTCATAATGCATGCCAAATACTAATTTGCAATTTAACATAACTGATTTCAATTTTAGTTTTATTAAATAGTGGTTTTATTGACTTACCTGACTTACCTACACATGCATGCAAAAATTGTTCAGATATAAAAGTGTTAATTGCATTGAATGTTGACATATTTTAGAAATAAAGGTTTTACCAATGTGATAAATGCTGTAAATGTTCTTTTTGGTTTTCCATTAGCATTCTTTATTGTAAAATATTTTTTATTTGTGTATTGTGTTCATCTTTAAGTGCTAATGCGTTGTTCCTTGTTTTATAGATTGCACCACAGCATACAATTTTTGCATCAAACACATCATCACTGTCAATATCAGAAATAGCTTCTGTTACATCTAGAAAAGATAGATTTGGAGGCCTGCATTTCTTCAATCCAGTTCCTGTTATGAAATTACTTGAGGTTTGTATTTATAATGATGAAGAGCCTGGATTCATATACATTTACAAAACTTGAAATATACATGCAAAATTTGCTGTATTATGAAATGTGCACTGCAATATAAATTTCAGAAATTTCAATATTTTAGAGAATTGAAATTTTTCACTGACTTGAAAGTGGCGAAAAAAGCACCTTCAACTGATAAAATCAGTACTGAAATGCAAAAATATGTGCTCTCCATTGATGTCAACAGAGTAGCGGAAGGGGATGGGGTGCAAATGTCTCTCCTGAAATTCCCAAGTGCTAATGTAGTAGGACATCATTGCATGCAGAGCTGTATATTTTCATTGTACCACCACCTTTCTGAAGAAGCCACTGGAAAAACTGTGGTCAGATTTAAAAATCTGAATGAGTTAGATGATAAAAATGTATTTGCTCTTCACACAGAATTCTACCTATAAATAACCAGTTTTTACGCCTAGCATGTGCTATTGCTGTAATGGAGAATTGCAGACCATATCTAGGACCTCCTCTTCCAAAGCAACTGTTCTTATTGTTACTTGATCTGCTTTTCACTGTCACTTCACTAATGTGATCTTGCTCAGTTTTCCCTGTCACTTGACTTTTTTTCGTGACGTAGCTGCATAGTGTAATATGAGTAAAGCAGCCTCTTCAGATGATTCACATGCAGGGGTGTATCTAATCTCTCACAGAAGCAGTTCTCTCTGTACATCAAAACTGTTGTCACAAACCTACTTGTAGAACTGCACTTGATGTTACACCAGAAATGCACTCACTAACTGCCTCACTCGCAAGAACGCTCACTTATATAGCCACTGGAATTTCCTACAGAACATTTTAAAAAGTTGGGGAGTCAGGGAGAAGGGAAACTTCAGAAGATTCTATTTGTCTCTTGAAAGCATTTCTGGTGTTTACACTGGGCAAGAGCATTACTTATCTGTCCTTATCTCTTACCAGCTGGCGCCAGCCAATTGATAGTTCGGCATATAGCTGCATCACATGGCTCCTTCTTCAGAGCTAGTCATCCTGAGCAGGCAATCAAAATGTACCACCATCAGCTTACCTTGTGGTTGACACTGAATGCGGTACACCACATCATTGGTGCAGGTGATTACCATATACAGTCTATCTCAGGATCGTTGGCATTTTGGCGACTTCCTTTTAGTCCACGTTGGATGGTAGAGCCATATGAGGTTACCCTCCTATAATCCGACACTGTTTGCCAAATGGTCATAGCATGCCTTCATTCGCTCACTTGCTAGCTTCGGGTGCTCCTTGACGATATGGTGGATGTCTTCCAGCCTGTCAGCCCCAACTTAACGTGTTGCTGGCTGGTCAACATCAGGAGGTATGCCAAACAACAGATCACATGGTAGCTATAGCTCCCTTTGAATAATACCATGTTGACTGGTTTCATACCAATGAATTCGTGTACTGATGCTCAGTAGGCCAGAAGGATTAACGGCACATGCACATACCAGTCTGATGGCTGGATACCACATTTTGGAGGTGTTCCTCGACCATCTTAATATAATGCTCCACCATTCCATCTGACACTGCATGAAGGGGAATGGTACAGGTCTTGTGTATCCTGAGGAGCTAGAGCAGCTCTTGCATAAGACTGGATTCCAAATTTCTCCCTTGATCACTGTGGAGATCCTGGGTGATCCCAAACTGGCAGAAGTTGTTCTACAATAGATTAGCCATGGTCAAAGCCTGTTGATTGGGAATCAATGAAACCTCTGGCCACTTGGTGAAATAGTCCATAGCAGGCGGAAATTTCCTGTTTCTGTCCTTAGGGAAAGGTTCTGCCACATCGATGGCTATTCTTTCGAATGCCGCTCCGACATTGTACTATTGCATCTAGCCCCAAACGAGAGTCTGAGCCCTGCGACTTGCCACGCAAATGTTGCATTGCTGGCACCATCTTTCCATGTCGCTTCAAAGATGCAGCCAATAGAATTGGTGAGGTAAATTCCCCTAGGTCATATTTACACCCAGGTGCCCTTTGGTAGTACCAGCACTCTCTGTACTGCTCTTGTGACAAGATAACCCCAATGCCAAACTCACTGGCATCCATGTCCACGATGAACCTTTACCAAGAATGGGGTATCCTAGTACCAGGGACGTGCACAGGGCATTCTTCAAGGTCTGGAAAGAAACCTCATCTTGGTTGGACCACTGGGAGGCTTGTCGTTTACTCTCTGTGCTGTGTCAGAGGTTTGGTGATGTTTACAAAACCCGCTACAAATTTCCAGTAGTATGTGCACAGGCCCAGGAACTGTCATAATTCTTGTTTATTCCTTAGTCTGGGCCACTGCTTGATGGCGTCTAGCTTCTGGAGGCTTCTCCATGAGTCTGGAACATTGCAGGGGCTCTGCAGAGTCTGAAAGTCCCTGAACCGCCATAGACCATGTCCAGTAGAAAACGCTGTCTTCTCCTTGTCATCAGGATGAAGTTCTATGTGCCAATACCATGAATTTAGATCAAGGGTGGTAAAGCACTGACCCCTCACTAAGGTGTTCAGGGTGTCATCATTTCATGGCAGCATAAAGCAGTATTACTGATATTCTGTTTCCAGTAGTCAATGCAGAAACACAGATCTCTGTCCTTTTTCACTAACACTACCAGGGATGACCACAAGGTATTGGATTCTTCTATTATGACTCTGCTCTTCATATCTGCTATCCAGTTGTCTATTTTCTTTTACTTCCCTTGCGGAACACGGCCAAGCAGCAGTCTAATTGTTGTGCATCGCCAGTGTCTATGTGATGCATTACTGCACTACATCACTACAGCCATAATCATCTTCTGGTATGCTAAAGATGTCCTGGAATTCCACAAGGAAGTTAAGGATCTGCTTCTTCTCGCCTCGTGAGGTTCTCAGCTACCTCCTGGACAAGGTTATCAAGACAACTACCCAGTTTCTTTGTGTTCGGTTGGCCCTCGGTGTCTCTGGCTGCAGGTATTATAGAGGTGACCAGCTCACAGTTCCCCAAGATAGTCTCGGGTGGTGGCATTAAGGATCTTCATTAGAACAGTCTCTTGAGCAGGAAGCAGCACCCTCGCGACCTAAATCCAATCTCGGTGGGATCTTCCTCCATCCACAATTATGTTACTTGTTTAAGTTTTTTCTCCCTGCTCCAACACCTACCTCTCACTCCATGCTAGAACTGCCTCTTGTTTGGCAAGTAAGTCTCACTGCCTGCAACCTCTCCTAGGGATGGTTCAACAGGGTCTCATCGGGCCCAGGTGCAATATGTGGTGTTCGATGTCCATCATAGCATCAAAGAAGTGAAAGGCACCCAGCACAAGATAACTTCCTCAGTGATTATGGCAACAAACACTCAGATTTGTAGCCTGCTCTTGCCAAGGGCCAATTCCAGGAAAGCTTCCTCAACTAATGGCAGGTTTTCGCTCAAGGCGGTTCGTAGCACCTATCCAGCATCTTTTTTGGTAGTCTCTGCACCACATCGAACCTGGTGATAGTAATACTCGTGTGTTGTTCACCAGCACCCCACAAGGATGGTCCCAAATCCATCTGTGTGCTACCAAACCTTCCTTACCATTCCTAGCTATGGTGTTCAACGTGAAGCAAGGGGAAGGTTATGGCATCGACGTGCCCCTTAGTAGTTTTCTTGATCGTCCAGGTTGCAGCTTCAGTCTGTCCTTAGAGTATCAATATGATAAATTAATATATTTGGCAGGAAAGAGGTTTTTACCTTTATCTTTAAACATTTATTTTGGGGGGGGCATTAAATATTTTCTGTTAAAGGCTTAGTTGAGTGAATAAAAAGTCAATAATGGATTTGAATGTTTTCATTTAACTCCAGCACGTAGGTCTTCTGCTTTCAGTCCTACAATGGTTAGGCTGTTTTATTTTGTGTCAGTCCCCAGCAACACAGCTCTAGTTGCCTCTGGGGTGGCTCTTCCAGCTGTCATCTTTGCCACTTCAAAGCGGTGGGCTGATGTCAGGGCATCATTGACATTACAATGTTCTGCCAGGAGAAGCTGTCCTTTCACCTCTTGGTCTGTTACCCCGTTAATGTGTGGGCTGCCTCTCCTGAAATATAATATGGTGGTAAATCCATAAGAGCCCATGTGCCAGCAGCTTCATCTCCATGACAAAGTCTTGTAAAGTCTTGTTCAGTTGCTGTACTCTTGCCTTTAGCTAGGTGCGGTAAGTAGAGGTCAGGCAATGTTTTCCATACCACCCCACCGACAGTTTAATCAGGTCATTGGCTAAGCCTTCAGTGAGGAAGATACAAAGGGTTTCCACAGCTTGCCCTTGCAGGGAAGCCAAGAGCTGTGTTGTCTTCTTCACCGTTGTCTAACCATTGTGGGGAGCAGTGGCTTCAAGCTACCTCTTGAACACCCCCCACAACAAAATGCCGTCAAATTTAGGAGGCTTTTCTGTTTTTTATTTATTTGATCTCATAATCTTCTGTCCCTCTACAACTTTGGCATGGAATTTTGCTTCTAGAGAGCGGCACATCCCCTCCATTACGGCATCCATCATCCTCTTGTTTTCCTTGGTCTGATGGTCCACATGCTCCTTTACTGCAGTCTCTATTATCATCTTGTTTTCCTTCATCTGCTGGTCGAATCATTTTTCTTGCTGATCTAGATGCTCTTGTCATCATCTTATTTTCCTTCATCTGTTAGTCTAATATTTTTCTTGCTGATTTAGTCGCTCTTCCACAGCAGTAATCTTTCTCAGATTTGATTTCTTCTAACTCCTTAGTGATGTCATCTTTCAAGTCTTTCACTGTTGCATTTGTCTCTCATCTTATGGAATCAGAGTCAAAGCCAAAGCCTAGTTGGATTTTATTTTCTCCATTTTGTTCTTTATTTCTTCCTTTACACTCTTCATTTCAATTTCCATATGTACCATTCCAGCTTTCATTTCTGTCTCCATCTTCTCCATTTTAGAATTTACACTCTCCATTTAATCCATTCCATATTTCATGGTCTTCACTTCACTTAATAATTTAAGTATCTCCTCCATTGTGGCATTTAATTTCACTCACCACCAGTGTGACCTTACCAGTTCTCCTGTCACTTCACTAATGTGATCTAGTTCAATCTTCCCTGTCACTTCGCTTGTCTTCATGACATAGCCACATAATCAAATACATGCAAAGCAGCCTCTTCTTCAGATGATTCACTCACTGGGGAATTGAACACAAGACGTCTCTAATTGCTTGTGGCAGCAGCACTCACTCTACTTCACAACTATTGTCACAAACTCACTTGTAGAACCACACTTCATGTCACATCAGAAACACACTCACAACTCGCTCATTTGCTAGAATGCTCGCTTATATACCCACGAATTTTCCACAGAACATTCTAGAATGTTTGAGAGTTAGGGAGAAGGGAAATTTTCTCTTGATAGCATTTCTGATGTTTAGGCAGAGCACTACTTATCTCTCCCTATCTCTTGCCGGTTGACACCTGCCAATTGATAGCTCAGCATGTTCTTGTGTCACATTATGCTTAAAGTGCCAATTTCTCCAGTTGTTAAATTAAACCAGCATGAGGCAAACATCTTGAACAGAGCTCAATGTGAACATCATGTGTCTGTTTCACATTTCCCCAAGCAGCACCATAAACATAAGAACATGCCTGTCAGTTCTGTATACATGAATAAGTAAAACATGTTTCAGTAGCCTGAATGTTTCAGAAAGTGGAAGTCCTTCCAGCAAACAACATACTGGATGTTTGTTGACTACCAGCACCTCTTTTGGGATTTACAATATTGTATTGTGAATAGTGATGTGTGAAGCAAACTCCTCAATTAAAAGTATTCACTTTGGAATTTAATAATGATATGAGCAATATTTAAAAACAGAATACAATCAGTATTTCAAAATGTAAATGAAAACAAAACATTAGCAATATTCCAAAACCATGAAAGAATAGTTTCATGTAACCCATTGCAGCTGTTCAAAACTTTTGTGCTATAGCTTGTTAACCCTCCGTCAGGTGCGTGCTTTGGTAGAACGCCGTTAGTCGCGCGGGGCCTAGTAGACCCGCGCTATATTTTTGTTGTTATTGTTTGTATTTTTGTTTTCTTTTGTTTATTTTCTTTTCTTAAGCGTACAAGGCTTTCATTAATAGGTATTATCTTACAACATACAAATACAAGCTAAAATATGATTACATATACGTTATAAATTGTATTACAGTAAGTATAAAGAAATACATTGCCATTTCCAGGTATACATACAACTTGTAATTTCAAATGTTCAGTTACTCACAATCATCTACTATTTCACCCGTGTTTTCCCCGACTAAGCAACGATTGCAAATAATTTTAGCATGTTTGCTCAAACACAGGGGGGTGTTGCATTTCCACCTGCATATTTAATTTTGCAGTTCATTTTGTCTTTGTTGCTGGGTTCACATCGTTTCTTTTTCAATGTGCATAGTGGTGTATTTGATAATTCATCTACGCCGGATTCTTCAGGTTTATATTTTGTCAAAAGTCCTTTCAAATCATCGGATAGATTTGATGCTGTTGCTCTCCTTTGTAGCTGTTGCAACAGTAAAGCTAAAGATAGTGATTTCAAATACTCCTGCCTTGTGGAATATTTATTTTGGTTTCCAAGGAATATAACCCTAGAATTAATACCTGCAATGTTCAAGATATGGTAAAAAATTACCATAGGCCACCTTCTCATTGTTCTGGCTACATTGTATGTAGCACACAATTTATCTACTGCATCAACTCCACATTTAGTGTCGTAATGCAGGATTATTTCAGGCTTTTTCTCAGCACCTCCTGATAACTGTGTGGATGAAACATGTAGACTTGAGAGCAAAACTACTGTTTTACCCTTTTTTGTAACATATGAAACAAGTGTTTCATTTTTTGTGAAGCCAAATATGCTTTCGTACTGTCTGCGATCTTTTGGAGAAGTGAAATTAGTAGGTAACTCTTTTTTGTTCTTTCGCACTGTACCGACGAAAGAAAGTGGTCTTTTGCGCAATTCATTCACCAGCAATACACTGGTAAACCAATTATCTGCAGTAACGTTTCGTCCAGTGCCAGAGATTGGTTCAGTTAGTCTCAGCACTACAGCCTCTGCCGAGTTAGTTTGCAAATATGGTCCGTCCAGCTACTGTCCACAATAAATCTCCATGTTAGGTGTATAAAACAGTTTTGCATCACTCAAACAGAATATCTTTATGCCATACTTGTTTGGCTTGGATGGTATATATTGTCTAAAAGCACATCGACCACGAAACGGCGGCAACTGTTCGTCGACAGTAACATTTTGTCCAAGAGAATAATGGTTCTGACAGTTGTTCAGAAACAATGTAAACATTTCTCTAACAACAGCCAATTTATCCAATCTTCGTCGCTCCAGTCTTGAGCTTTTGTCATCAAAGCGAATACAGCGTATTAGAAAACTGAATCGTTTTTCAGACATAGCCATTCGGAATAGAGGAATTCCAAGATCGGTTCTCCAAAACTCGTGAATATTCTGGCGTCCACCACGAAAAATTCCTGCCAGGTACAATAAGCCTAGGAAAGCTTTTATTTCTATTACATCTGTAGGTCTGCTGTCTCTTTCACAATCAAATTTGTGCTGCACACTGCTAATGTAAGTATTTGAGCTTTCAACAATCAAATCAACTAACTATATCTTCGGTAACAAAAAGGTTCCAACAATCAATTTCCGTTTTCGTATTTTTGGCAGCTCCTACCACACCAGGAAGTTCGCTCAATATATTGTGAGCCCTTGTCTGTGTTATTTACAAAGGTGTTTTTTTTTTCATTTTGTTCCATCTCTTCCTGTGAATAACAACAGAATGTATTGTCAATAATAATAATAAGAAGAAGAAAAAGAAGAACTACTATGATACGCATATGATGTTACCTATAAAATACATGTTATCACACAAGCTGCTTTCATCGTCTTCCTCTTCATAGTCAGTTTCTGAATCTAAAAATCTCGTTTCGAGTTTATCTTCTGAATCAGAGTCATCTTATTCATATAAGTTGTCATCCACGGGCAAGGCATCATCATCGCAAAGTAGGCGATGTACTTCGAAATCATTCGGATTTTGTAGATCGTACCTTTTACTCATATTCATGACGAAGCAGTAACAGCTCCTTGCAATAGTAGAGCAATATTGCACAAAAGCTAATGAGAAACAAATCTGTCAACACTATGTAACGAGAGCAGGCGCGCTGGGCCTGGTTGACCTGTGCGACACGTAACTGCTGATTATTCATTCCTCCAGCCAAACAAATAAACAGATAAGGTTATCGCTGCAGCAAATAATCGCACAAGGTGTAATGTTAGATGTCCTAGTCAGGCAATTGCATAGGTGCATTCGTTCGAAAATTATAACATTTATATAATGCCAGGGGTATCTGAGGCCCCTAGCAACTGACGGAGGGTTAACAATACATTTCCAGCATAAATTCCATGTATGAAGAAACACATATATCTAGATCCCTTGAAGCATGCCTATAAATTGTTCATGTGTTCTGGATTACCTTGTATTTTCTCAGTTATTTCTACTAATGGAGTCAAGGCCAGAAGGTGTTCTCTTCCACTTCATTAGCATCATGAAAAGTCCAGCAGTATTATTATAATTATATCCATGAAGTTGGCTCTAGTAATAACAATCAAAATTTGGAACTGGAGAATACTCATGGTTATGTCTTACAACCCATCCATTGGGGTGATGTGAGATGGCAACCAGGGTTGCTTATTCAAAGAATTTATTTGGGAGGGCGTTACTGCCCCCCCCCAAATTACTGAAACTGCGAGCTTCCCATAAAAACAGCTAGTATATTTAAATTTTGTTATTGTGAAATTAGTTTATGTAAGCTTCACTTTTTCTATGCAAAATTTAATAACCAGAATTTATACTACAATTGATATGTAAATGTATTAGTTATAGGCCAATTAATGTACATTTTATGATTTAGGTGTTTAAATTTGCCATTCATTTGATTTGCTGTTAGTACATGCAGTGATTCTTTTGCAAATGCAGACATGTGAAATAGGATGAAATTGTTCACTTTCAGGACAATCATTTGATAAATTACCAACTTATTTAATATTTATTAATCTTTGATCTCAGGAAAAAGCATTAATATTAATTTTCTGGAAGAAACCAAATCTATTTAGAACAAGAAGTGTGAAACAAGTGACATTTGACTTCATCTTCTCCCTCGTCTGTCAGAAATGTATTGGCACAAAATATACATATATTGTCAATGTTTTGAAGTATAATATAAGCTGCTCACAATAATGATTTAAACCCATGCTTTCACTGAGAATTGTAGTAAGAAATTCAGATAGAAAAGTGAGCTGTTTTCAAAGACAAAATCATTTTGTAATACTTGCGAATGGAAACTGCTGTATCTGTTTTAATTTGAAATGTATAACAAAGGGAGTTTGAATATTTGGGATCTCAGCCCCTTCTCAGAGCTTCTTGATTAAAAATTTTAAAATGCCAAAGTGTATGATTTCAATGACTTGACCTTAGAAAAAAGTAAGCATAAAAACACAGAAAAAAGTTACACTGTTGATATTGTAATGAAAAGAAGCTAGAAACAGTGACGTGTATTGAATTTATTTAAAGGTGAGTCGGAATTGTTACACTAACATCACTTAAGTTTACTCACTTAACATGTTTCGGGAAACATGTTAAGTGAGTAAACTTAAGTGATGTTGGTGTAACAATTCCGACTCACCTTTAAATAAGTTACACTGTGTTTAACTTACATCAAAATGTTCCTTGCAACAATAAAATGTAAATTTCTGCAAGATATTTTGGAGATTTTTTTGGCGTCTGAAATCCATTTCTTTCTGATTTCATGGTTTTTTTGGCATATGAGAGCAATTTATTGGAGGTTTGCAATGTTTTGGTGCACAGAGGAACTATACACCATTTGTAGCATTTCTGCTTCAACATCCATTTGGAATTCATGTTGATACCAAAACACAAAAACATTCTGCTACATATTCCCAAATTTGCAGTTAACTACTGAGTGATCAGCATAGAGAAGAACAGGTTTCACGGCTCTTAGTTGGCGGTACTGCTTGCTATGTGCACTGAGAGATGGCATCACGTCTGCAGTAAATATACTATGGTTTAAGATTAAAAACAGAAGCATTATTAACAGTGAAGTATTCATCATGATTTAGATTGAGTCACACTTTTTTACACTCACCTTCACTAATTAAAGTTATATAAAACAGGAAACGTTTTCAAGGGCATTCGTCCTCATCATCTGCGACTGGGTGACTAAGGGTCGCTTTCTCCCGTGTTCCTCTTGAAAGCGACCTTTAGTCACCCAGTCGCTGACGATGAGGACGAATGCCCTCGAAAACGTTTCCTGTTTTATGTAGCTTTAATTAGTGAAGGCAAGTGTAAAAAAGTGTGACTCAATCTAAATCATACTATGGTTTGTTGCACAAGTTATTGCTAACAAAAAGTAAACACTTAAAAAATAAAGGTACTCACATACATTGAGCCAGGAGATGTTGGAAGTGCCTCCCTTCATTGTTCCAAGCATTTTTGGCACCTGCTTAGGGAATTGGCCATTAAACACTGCAGTTCCCTCTTAGAAATGGCACAATTTCTTAACAAATGTTATTTTTAAATTCCTCTAAAGTGCGTAGATTTGTTTTGTAAACTTTCTCTTTTAATCCCCCCCCCAGAGATAAAAAGCACAGGAAGTTAAATCGGGGAATGCAGGGACCATATGTCGTGATAACTCATATCTTCAAACATTTTATGGATTTCCTGTAAGGAAAAGTTGGCTGTATGCACTGTCGCAGAGTCCTGCTGGAAGGTCACGTAACTTCTTTCCCTCTCAGTTAATTCACCAACAAATGGCCACAAAATGTTTTGCAGATACCTCTCGCCATTAATTGTTTCAACAAAAAAAGACGACCTATTATTCTCTCGCCACTAATAGTGCACCACACTCCTATTTTTTGATCATGCAGGGGTTCCTGGTGAAGTGGTTAGGCTTTTCAGCACTCCAATAATGATTGTTTTGTATATTAGTATACCCTCTTAGGTGGAACCATGATCTTGAAATGAAAACTAGATTAGGGTCCATTTGACCGTCATACCTGACTCAAAATAATATCCTTATTGCAGGTCATCCAGTTTAAGTTCTTGCACTACAGTAATTTTATAGGGCTTTAACTTGTAACCATTTGAAATCTCCACTTGCTCAGAAAGACATCAAAGTGGTTTTCTAGGAAACCATTCCAGAGCGTGTCCAATGTTATCTAGAGTTTCTTCTGTAAGTACTGTATGTGGTTTCTTATGTTTCTTATCAAGAAGACTTTCAATTTCGCATAATTTATTTACTAATCTATGAATCATAGTTCAATCTGGAACTTCAACATCAGGAATTTCTCTCTTGAAATAATCTCCTTACGGCACTTGCGGATTCTGTACAGACGTATGAATCATAAATGAATACTTTTTGGATAACAGAAATAGAGCCATTTCACTTAATACTCATTATATTGCATCAACTAACAAACACGTGCCACGTTTGCAACAGTTCAACTGACACTGAAGCTTCGCACTTTACCATCGGCTGGCTAAGAGCCACGAAACCTGTTCTGCTCTATGCTAATCACCCAGTACAACATAAATAAATAAAAAAAAAAGGGGAAATAAACACGGTGTATCTCCATTTCACATAAACACAACATGTTATTTTCTTTCTGCTATGAAGGGGACATAGACGGTTACGTCAGACCAAGCATTATTGCCTCACATGACCTCTGCAGATGAAATTGTTATTTAATGATATTTAAAGTTATTATTTTTGCTTAGATACTGATATTATTTTCAGATTCTACATGAAATTGTCAAACAGAATAGCTCATTTATGAGCATAATTACATTCCCTTGCATGTTCCCAATTATCTAGTGTGCAATATTTGGAATATAACCAAAATAAATGCAACATATTGATCTTTCTTGCAATTATAAAAGTAATATATTTCTTTTGAACTTATATCATAGAAGAAATTATAGCCTTTAAGCCTGATGTCTCTAGCTTATGATGGTTAAAACATTTTATGTATTTAAGGTTATTCGCATCCCAGAAACCTCAGATGAGACATACAAAAAGATGATGGCATGGGGTAAGGCTCTGGGAAAAACAACCATCACATGCAAAGATACCCCCGGTTTTGTTGTGAATAGATTACTTGTTCCAACATTAGCAGAAGCTGTTCGCATGCTGGAAAGAGGTAAGTGTTCTTTTACAAATATACAAGTATGTTCATGACCATGTTTAGTGTTAACATAAATCATCACTTGCCTCTGAAACATGTTCTGTATAGGTAAATATGCCTAGTAGTGAAGTCAAGTGAAAAGTTGTGTGTTAGTCTAAGACTGGGAAGCTTGTTTTCAAAACTGAACATATCCATTGACAAATGAAATTAAGTTAGGAATGGATTTCTGTGAACATGTTCACTTTACACTTCTGCTACTTTCTTTCTCAAAAGTTGGCTAGACCTTCATCTATGCTCTTAACTAATGATGTTCTTACCTGGTCAGTTTGCAGCAATTAATTCTTGCCTGTGCATTAGCTTTTGGTGACATGCTTGGTGTATCAGGTACTGATAGGGGTGAAAGTAAAGTGACTTTTAAACAGTATTTATGAAATCAGCAGTTGAAATTATTGTGCTTCAAACAAGAAGAAAACTGAAGTCAGAAATAAATTTGAGAGAAAAGAGAAGAAATGTATTGCTCCAGACCTTGGGCTAATCCAGCTGAGCTGATTGCAGAGGCCATTTTTTCATTTCTGTACTTCAGAATATATCAGAAAGCTATTGTAACTGTAGCTATGACTTCAAAATAAGCTTTTTACAACATGTGAGATAGAGATAAAACAAAGCAACTCATCATGAGCTCAACAGAAAAATTAAATATAATTGGCAATAACATTGCTAGTGGCTGTTAACAATGTCATTGTGCATCCCAGGCCATCATCCTCCATTTAAAAAAATAAATAAAAACACGCTAATGTGTGCGTGATTATGGACTCGTGAATTTTGATTTACTTCATGTGTGTATTCAATTTACACCTGAGGGTGCCGAATATGCACTATTCAGCAATCACATAATGTAGCAAATGAATCTGAATTTTGATGAAAGTGGAAAATAATTTACTCCTTGGGAAACCTGGGACATGAAGTAAGTCCTGTAGCAATGTATATTATGGTAACTCTATATCTATTAAAAAGTTTACCCATTTAGCATCTTATATCTTTATTTAAATGACCTATATGTGCAATATACCATGTTTTGAAACTGGGTAGATCATAAACATGAAATGGATATTTTTGGAAACAAATACTGAAATATGCACTATAATTGCAACAAAATATGGATTTTTTCCCCAAGATAACATTATTTGGATTCAGCATGTAAATTCGATATATTATAAACTCAATCAGCAGCATTTGCTAACCAAAGAACCATGAAAAATATACCAACTGCAGTATAGTATTATGGTTGTATTGCTCATTGGAACTGCAGAAACAGCTTTGCTGAACATTACTTCTTGTTACAACTTGCCTTATTCTATGACATTACCTGGGTTTCCTTATAAATGTAAATGTGAAAAACTAGTGATGACACTTCATTCCAGAACTGAAGAAGGCCTTTATGTTTCCAACAATTATGTGTAATGTTGTGCAAATTAACTGATATTGCAAAGACACATGTGAAAAGTACTGCAAACAGAAGTCTTCAAGAAAAACAAGGAGTTAGACAAACAGAGAGGAATGAACTATAAACAATCCACTGGGAATTGCCCACAAAAATGAATTAGCCTCAGCTGTGAAAATCTAGAAACACTGATTTGATGTAACATGTTAGAGAAAGAGATTTAAATTTTCAGTTATATTTCTGTATATTTATTTATTAAAGAACAATAATACAATTGAACTTTTACTGAATGCTATCACCACCATTAAACATTTTTATCACTAAGTAATCACGGCTTTGTGCTTCTTTTAAGCGCATATTCAGAATATTTTAATCCACCACAAAATAAGGGCTTTAAAGTTGACGTTGTCCTTACCCCATTTCTGATAAAAGGGTAATTTGCATGGTTTATTGTGCTGCCAGAAGTGAAGCATATACTTTTTTATGCAGGTCATTTTTACCCATCTAGGGTGGCGTGCACCTACAGTAAGCTCTACTTCCATAGTAAATTACTATTAAAGTCAACACTTGGTGACTTCTTATAGTAGACTACTTCTGAAGTATTTTACGCCTTTAAGTACTTCCAGAGTAAATTACTACACAAGTAAATGTTGGAGAGCATCATCATGTGGTATATTACTACAGAAGTAAATAAGGCACAAATATAGATTAGAGTTTCCTCGCATGATTTGGTTGAAGTGACTCTCACCTGTCAATTAGTACTGTATCGTATTTGGAGAAAGATATTTTGACATGTTCATGGATTACATAGATTATATTGACGATCTGGACAAAGAAAACAACAGGAATGCGATAGTACATAATAGTATGGGTAAGGCATGATACTTATACAGAGAGAGAAGTTCAAGGAATGCTGCAGCATTAGGAAAGAATCTTTTACATTCCTTTTGAACCTCCTTGGAGAGCATTTACCGCTACATTGATGACATTTTTGCAATAGTACCGGAAAAACACTTGGAAGACGCACTAAAATTATTGAACCTTCAAGAAAAATCCATAAACTTCACAATGGAAAAAGAATAGAATGGACAACTCCCCTTTCTTGACCTTAAAATCATCAAGAAAGGAAACCGCCTAACATTCGGCATCTACAGGAAACCCACACTCACAAATTAGCTACATAAAACAAAACAGTTTAAATCCTGTTCCCCACCAGCATGCAGCACTCAACAGTCTGACACACCGACTGATCAATGTCCCTATGAACAAAGAGGAATACACACTTGAGTTAAACAAGATATTGGACATAGCTACAGAAAACGGATTCAGGCCAGAAACAATATACAAGAAAATAAACAGAGCCATGAGCAAAAAGAAAACACAAGAAGTTACCACACTCATCCCTACTGAAAAAGAAAAGACAATCTTCAAAAAATTCACATACCACCCAACAGCTTTCTACAAATTCCTGAGAATCTTCAAGCAACACATCTCTTTGGCCCCAAAAAACAATTACACCATAAAAAACCTACTAAACTCCAAACTAAAAGATGACATCCCACAGGAGAACAAACCAGGAATATATCAAATCAACTGCAATGACTGCGAAAAAATCTACATTGGGCAAACCAAAAGAAATATAAAAACAAGAACAAAAGAACACTTCAGTTACATAAAACAAAAACAGGAAGATAAATCAGCAGTAGCTTGGCACTTTTGGAGAGACAAACACACCATAGACAGAAACACAAAAATAATTAAAAACATCTCAGGAAAAGCAGAACTTACAACTTGGGAAAACATATTTGGAAGAACAGAAACTGCACTTATAATTTTGAAACCCCGCCAGGAGACTTTTGAAGTTCTTCCAACTGCCATCAGAGATCAAGCTTACAACCAAGACGAAGGATGCGGGCAGTCGACAGGGAACTGAGGATGGGAGCAATTAGCTCCTGTAACATGTATTCGTGATAAAAACAAGTAAGTGATGTAGTGTTACAATTGACTCAGTAATTACTAAATATAGACACACCACTGTCACAAAGTCCACCAAAGCAATTTTATTGTGAATTATACTCAAAGCTCAAATTCAAAAGTAGTAATCAGCAGGATGCTGCGTAAGTGAGATCTAACCAAACAGAAAGTTAGAAGGATAAACAAAGAACTTGATTGTTTATGATTTACCCAAAAATGCATAATGATGGTTGGCAACTGGTTGCTAAGGGATGAAGATATAGTTAGAGATGGTGCTCTTTTTAGTAGAAGAGGGGTCACAAACTTTGGAAGGATGCTATGTGAGGTAATGAGCAAATGCTACAGAAACTACTAAATCAGTTTGCAGATGTTGTACCTGTGGAGATGCAAAGTAAAACAACTGAGCAGGGTTATTATATAGACACACCAACTTTGTTGCAGCAATTTATTTATTTCATCCTTTCAGAGCAACTTACATTGTTTTTGGACGCGTCAGGATTGGATATGTAGAAATTTTATATTACAGCAAGTAATACTAAAATAATTCTTAATAATAATTACATTTCAGTTTCTTTACAAAAATACTATGTTGCAGAATAACAAAATTAAATAACCTATGTACTTCAATTATGTGATTATGGAAAACATGGTTCATTTAAATAGTTATATGTAAATATTGCCCTTTTAGAAGTAGCTTTCTTAGTTTACCTTTAAAAGATTCTTTATTTAAGTTTTTTATTGAAGTATCTAGTTTGTTATACATTAAGATACCCAGATGGGAAATGCTTGCTAGGCTTTTTGTAAGCCTGTGGCTATCCAAATGTAAGCTATTGAGATTTCTTGTGCTGTAGTTATGATATTCTGAGTTCATATTCTGAGTTCTTTTGAAATATAGTTATATTATTATGAATGAAGTTTAAGGTTTCAAGAATATATAGGCATGGGATAGGCAAAAAAGTTCATTGAATATGTATCTACTTGGTGTTCTTATGGGTACCTTCAGAATTACCTTTAAAATTCTTTTATGGATTGTGAGAATATGTGTTCCTTTTGGAGAGGAACCCCAAAAGGGGATGCCATAGCTAATTTGGGACTCAATGCAGCTGTGATACACTATCTTTAGTATTTCTTGGGAGCACACATTAGCCAATTTACGAACAGCATAACATAATTTGTTCAGTTTGACACTTAGGCCTGGTTTTATAGTATAAGCTTAAACTTCGAATCGGGCTTAACCGGAGAGTTAAGCTACAGCTGAGTTTTACAGTGCGTGGTTCAAGCGCTAAGCCGAGATTATACGGGACTCGACTTAAACCGTACTGAACTGCGGTTTAAGTTAAGGAGTCGCCATGTTATCTGAGGACGATGATTTTAGTGACGAGGAAATGCAAATTATTTTAAACAATATCCACAACAGAAGACGGCCTAAAGTGTTTAGAATGCGTCCAAATCATTTCCACATATGGAATGACCGAGAATTCTACGAGAGGTTTCGGTTAAGTAAACAGTCTGCGATGATGGTACTAGAGATTATTGGTGATGCAATTAAACATAAAACAGACTGGTAAGTAAAACTTAAAATAAATTTTATTCTTATACCTTTATAATATACTTTATCGCTCATAAGGTATTATTACTTTATATTTCAGGAACAAAGCCCTCTCGTCAGAAGCAATGCTTCTTTTGACTTTGAGGTTATATGCAAGTGGAAGCATGCTAATTGCAGCTGGAGATTTTTCCGGTGTCTCAAAATCTACAGCATGCAGAGTTGTGAAAATTGTTTCACATCATATTGCTCTGTTGAGGGATAGATTTATAGAGTTCCCCATGACTCATGAGCAAAGACTTAAAATGAGGGAACATTTTTATAAAACAGCTAAATTTCCTCGAGTCATTGGAACTCTTGACTGCACACATGTCAAAATTGCATCACCAGGTATGCAATATTTCTATTTCTTTTTCTCAGCTCTCTATAAATAAATTCCCTCAGTTCAATATTTTAAACAAATACTGAATTATTGGCTTAATTTTATCTATGAACTTACAATTAAAACAAATTGTGATCAAAGCAAATATCAGAACTTGCTCTGGTTAAATAATAGTTTAAGTAGGCTTTTATGGGCTGAAAGTACATAAAATAATACTATAAGGATAGACTAAAATACCTCAAAGCTGTATATTTAGAGATGCTCTTTGAAGCAAAAACAAGTGTGTAAATTTCAAAATAATGACATTTGAAATTAAAAGTGCTGCAGTACAGGAAATTGGAAAGCAGTTTAAGAAAGGCAAGCATTTGAACATAAAGGAGATCAAATACAGAGGAACTAATGGAATTAAAACTAATCTGAAATAGGTGGCCGAAGAAGTTGGCTCATATTTTAGTTCAGTATTCATACAAAATCTATCTGTATTAGACTCACCTTTGGCTAGGAGTATCATTCTATATGCAATAAATCATCAGAAATTAAAAGCATTATGTAAACAAAAATCTGTAGTTATTGGTAGTATAGATATCAATATATTTAAAAAAAATATTCAAGCTCTATGGCTATTCCTCTTTGAAATAATAAACTTAGCTCTTACTATTGGGGTTTTTTCTGAGGTTCTGAAAATATCTAAAATTATACCGGTTTTAAGATTGGGGATAAACTGATCTATTGAACCGCAGACTTCAAGTTTTCTCAAAACAATATCTAAAACTGTTTAAAAAGTTACACTGTATATTTCATTAGCTGGTCTCCTTTAAAAAAGGAAAAAAATGTAGCTACCGCTTACACAGCAGTTTGGCTTCAGAAAAAAACTGATCCAAACCTATAGCTATTGTACAATTTGTTGACCACTAATTGAGGAATATAATATACATATATTGGCATGTTTCTTGTTCTTCAAAAAGCTTTCAACTGCATAAACGTTCTTTTGGACAAATCTAGCATAACACAAAAGAGGTAAAGAATATGGGTTATGTAAGTAATCTCCAACCAAAAGAAATCTATGTATGCATCAGATATACACATTCATAAGTTTACTCAAGGGGAAAATTGATAGCAATGGAGGACTGCATGCTTCGATATTAAGCCCTATACTCTTTCTAATTTATTGATTTGTGTAGTACTGATGTACAACATGTAACATACAAGATAGTTTCTTATTATGCAGTAATACTGAGTTTTCTAAACTTGAAATACATACAAATATGTATGCAATCAAAATAGCACAGTACTATAATGCAAATTAGTACCTATAAATGTAAATAAAACTGTTTTAGCAGATACATTTTACATTAAGAAAAACGTATCTGACTCACCTTCTGTTGTTACAGTGAAGAAGTAGTATAAAATGTAAAAGTTAAATTATTTTAGCATTGAAAGTTGAGCGAACCTTAATGTGGAATAAATACATTGCATCTGTATGCTCCAAATTTGCAAAATGGCTGTTTGCAAATAAACACCTAACTTGGTGTAATGCAATAATACTTGAGTCTTATCTATTTACATATGTTTTGTCTACTCCCCTCATACATAAATATTCAGACTTGTCAAACGCAGCAGAGATTTAGGAACTCGATCTTTGTTGTTTGTTTAAAAAAGAAACAAAAAAGAAAAAGCATTGAGATGTATAGGACCACCGAAACAACTAATCTCCTTTAAACCATTGCTTGAAAATTTTCAAATCTTGACTGTGTGCAATATTTATTTATTAAAAATTATTATGCAACCATCTCAACTTAATCTCCTGAAAAATAGGGATGAATCTAAATATTATACTGGAGAAAGGAAAAACATTTAAGCATAGCCTCATAGCACTGCATTTGAGAAAAGCCCCTAGTATCAGGGAAGGTGGTTTTCTAAACTGCCCATACAGAAGCCTCAAAGATTTAAGAGGCAAAACACATGCATATAGCTCATATTAAGGATTAATAAATTATAATCATAGCATAAATTAATTTTCTGAAACAGCAAATTACTTAAATGAAATATTTCATGAAACTGTAAATGTATCTAATATTTAATACTGTCTCATTGTTACTAGTATTAAAATTTGTAATATTGTTACATGAATTTGAGCCCATTCGAGGAAGAACTTTGTATGTGTGCAAGCACATATATAGGTCTTCCTTTCTGAAAATAAATGAATTAATGCAGTGTAAATCTTCACTCTGAAATTACCATGTGCTCTGCTCAACAGCTACAGATGAATGCTTTTGCCAAAAAGTACAGTCAACATAACCTCAAGGGTTGAAATATTAAGTTTCTAGCTTGTGAAGTTGCAAGCAAGCTATGGTTAGAGTCAATGTTAGTAGAACTAAGCTTTTAGGTTAGGTTAGCTTTTGATAGCGAGGTTAAATTTCTACTGTTGTGTGTGTATATATGAATGTAGTTTTTCTGTTCTGATTTATGTTTCATTTAACTCCAGTTATGTTACTGTCTCATTCTAGGAGGAGAGACTGCAGAGGTTTTCCGAAATAGGAAGGGATTCTTTTCTATAAATGTGCAGACTTTATGTGATCCAGATTTAAAGATCACCGACATTGTTGCTCGATGGCCAGGTTCGACTCATGATTCAACCATTTTCAATAACTCTGCCTTAAGAGCTAGGTTTGAGAATGGTGTGATTAACGATGGCAGTCTAATCATTGCAGACAGTGGTTACCCAAATAGGCCATATTTAATAACACCACTAGCTGCACCCAATTTGCCTGAAGAGCGTCTGTTCAATGAGTCGCACATTCGGACCAGGAACTGTGTAGAAAGGAGCTATGGTGTTTGGAAAAGAAGATTCCCAATACTCTCCACAAGCATACGACTGCACCTCAGCAAAGTCCAAAGTGTTATTGTAGCAACAGCTGTGCTCCACAACACATGCTGCCTTAACAATGAAATGAACTTACCAGCACTGGAGCCACGCATTGAAAATGCAATACAGTTTGCTAACAATGTTCCAAATGCTAGAGATGCTCAGCATTTCAATAATTTTGTGAGAAATGCAATTATAAATGATTATTTCAAAAATTTGAGATAAATTGAGTTAAATTGTACTTTAATTAGGTGTCCATATTATGTACATATGCTTTAGGTAAATTACAGGTTGTTTTGTTTTAAAAGCTCTATCTCATATTTCAATTTCTGTATTCAGAGATTGTGTTCTTCTTCATTTTGTTGCAGTTTTTGTTGATAGCTTTTTCTCATTAGCTCTTGCTCTTCAGTTAATCGTCTCTCTTTTGATTCGTGTTCCTTTTGAGCAACACTAGACATTAAATGGACATGTTCTAGCTTGGCTTCTGCCAGGCGCTCCCACTTCTCACTATTTAATCCTTTACCTGCAAGTGTAATAGCATATGTTAGAAAGCTGTTTGTTTAATTTTAATACATTTTATTTTAATGCATTGTCATCAGATTCATAACAATTTGAAAGGCAAAACATGTGGAAGTACAAATTGGAACACTTTTTAATATTTTTAGGGTCTGTTTTTTATCACTAGTAGTCTAATTAAAATAACCATACCTGGGCTCTTCTTTGTTGGGACTTTAATATTTATTTTTTTCTCTCCAGGTGATGTAATGGTACCTAGAAAATAAATTGAATTCATATTCAGAACTTACTTCTCAGTCTTTACAAACATTTCTTTTAGTGCATATACGTATGAATCCTAAGCAAATAATAATAATAATAATAATTAATAATAATAATAAAAATAATAATTTCCGGTGCAACAAGAGAAGAAAATCAGATGCGATTCAAATGTATACCACAGTCTCCTATATTGATAAAACTTAAAAAAAAAAAAAAAAAAAAGCTTTGTATACTAAAAGTCCATGTGCTCTTGTAATTGGTTCAGTAATTTTTGCCTTGAATTTTGCTTAAGTTTGGAGGTAATGGAGTTACATGGGTACAGAAGTTTCTTGTTAAAAACTAACAAGTGTTAGGTATAAATAAATACCAAATAATAAAATGCAACATAACATTAATCTACATATTTTTATTACAGTAATCAGAGAAACAAACCAGACAAATAAGTATTCCATGACAAAACCTGAAACCCATGCTTATAAATTGAACGATTTTTCATGAATTACCTATTACTTTAGTGTCACTTGAAATGAAGTTGTCTTGTATATATGTACATACACTTACCAGAAGTAGCAGGTGCAGCAGATGAATTATTTGCTTCATCATCACCACCGTCGATCACAACAAATTGTAATTCATTGGACAATGGTTGCCTCAACATAGCTGGCACATACCTGCTCGAATTATTGTTTGGATTCCCTAAAATAATAATTATATTTTAATATTAATTTGATTTACCATAAGAACTTAAACATACAGAAATTTATGTAGGTAATGTTGAAATATTTAAAGTTTAAAACATACTTTTCAAATACATATTGTGTGCACCAAGAATAGCACAATAAGATCAAATATAAACACCTACAATGTTTTTCAGATAAAATACTGATAACTGGCAAACAATGATGTTTTAAACAAATAGTATATTGGCCTTAAAATTTAAACATATGCATTCCTCTATAGCATTACAGCATTAATTATCTACATATTTTATATGCTGATGAAATGAAACCGTATTTCCTGTATACAAAATTACATTGAAGAATTAAAACAAAAATAAAAAGTAAACTTACTGTTTTACAAAGTCTTCACTAACCTGATACACAACTGTCTGTCCCAGTATTACTACATTTTGCACCAGTAGTATCAAGAGAATCTGAAATATCAACATAGGAATTAGGGCAGCTCACTGAACAATATTTGAATGACCAAGGTTGTTGATAGCAATAGGAAAATGTCTCAGGAAGCAGATAAATATACCTTAAAAAATTCATACTGGAAACACTTTTGCTTATTTTAATTGTTATGTCAAACAAGTTTCATAGTTCAACCAAATTTTCCTATTAGAAAAAATTGCAGCTCTAAAAATGTACCCCCAGCTATTCATTACCACTTTTAAATATTCAGACAATGCATTATCCCAGGATTTCTATACTGGGATGGTATAGGTTACGGCAAATAAAAATTTAAGTGAAATCAGCAATGTGAAAAATTATATAAAACAACTTGTGAATAAATATAAAATGTGTGTACTAAATAAACCTAGATTATGTTACAGAAAAAGTCAACCAATACAATAAATAAAGGACGAATGATGCAGTTAAGTAGGTATTTAAAATTCCATGCAAAATGAAAGGGAGTTTATTTTTTTTTAATAAGCATTCTAACCTTTAAACACAGCATGGAATCAAAATAAGAATAAAACATAAGTATTTTATATTATTCAGACTGGTAAACTAGAATATCACAGTTTTATCAGATATAAACATCAGAAAGTAAACCTATTTAATTCTGCCCTATGAAAATGTTACAATGAACTTATAAATAAAATACTCACTTGGTAAACAGATCTTATCTCCATTGTTACTGCTTGCAGCAAGGACAATCTCACAAGAATCTGAAACTAACAATGAGAAATGGAGAATATTTCAGTAAATATATTGAAATATCCAGAAATTTATGTATACTTCCATAGTTCAATGTAGGTTATGTAGGCATAGCTGTGGAATCCTAACCACAACAGCAGCAAACAAACAAGGTATTTAGCAGGCATGTATTTATTTTCGTTTTATAATTGCAATATACTTACCCTGTAGCACCTTATCAGAGTCATAAATTGCTTCACATCCATCTATTTGGACACCAATCAATTCCTTTATTTCCTCGTCGATTGGCGTAATTAACGATGGCACAGTCGGACCTCCACCTGTACCCCGAATAGCACATTTCTCGGCGTATTTCTTTTTTGCAACTTTCTTCATATTGTCATATTTCTTCTTCAACACGGTAGCATCTCTGTATATTATTCCGCTCTTTGCATTGAATAACTCCTCAATTTTCCCCCATGTTTGGATCTTCTTGCTCCACAGTACCTTATCAGACTGCTTGCACTCTATTATGTGTTTATACTGCTTTATAATTTCTAACAGAATGCTAACTTCTTGAGAAGTAAAGTTAGCAGTACTTTTTGGCTCTGGTTTTTCGGTCATTTTAGTGCGTGTGTGTCTGAATAACCTATAAAACCTTACTTTAGGAACAGCGCCACAATAAACAAATGATGGGAATTCGCTCGATGCGCATGCGCAAGCGTTACCAACTTTAAAGTTCCGAGGAGTTGTTCAACTCAGTAAAGCCAAACATGGTTGCCCTACTGTGAAACTCGCAAAGCTTTAACCAAAGCTTAAGTTTTGTTTAAGCTTCGTCCGTAGCTTAGTAAAGGTTCGACTTAAGCCTGAACTGTGAAACCGGCCCTTAGTTGTAGTATATGGGTTTCCCATGAGAATTCGTTATCAATCCAGATTCCCAGGAATTTTGTTACACATTTTTTAACTATGGGAGTTTGATTTATATATAAGTCTAAATTATTGTTTTTTGATTGGTTATGGAAATACAAATATACTGTTTTTTCTACATTCAATAAAAGTTTGTTCTCTGTTAGCCAACATTGTAAGCTATTATTTGCTTCATTTACTACATTCTGGAGGGATAATGAGTTTTCACTGCTGAAGACTAGGTTTGTATCGTCTGCAAACATATTGTATGTGCTTTTGGAATGTTCAATGGAAGATCCTTTATGCAAATAAGGAACAATAGTGTTCCAAGGATTGAACCTTGTGGCACTCCATGATTTACTTTTAGTGTTTCTGATTGAACTATGTCAATTTCTACAATTTGTATTCCATTTTTTAGGTAGAATGCAAACCAATCTTTTGCTATTCCTCTGATTCCCAAATAATCTAATTTGTTTAGCAAAATGTCATGATTTACTAAGTCAAAGTGTTTTTTGTTATCTTTTGCATCTAGGACTTGTTTAATGAATCCAAATATAGCCTCATTAATAGATTTGTTCTTTCTAAAACCAAACTGGAAAGGGGAAAAATAACTGTTTGTTTCTAAAAATAAATAAAGTAAGTCTGTTGTACATTATTCTATCAAGAATTTTTGAAAGCACAGGCAGAAGTGATATGGGCCTGTAGTTTTCGATGTTGCTTTTATCTCCCTTTTCAAAAAGATTGGTATTACCTTTGCCTCAAATGCATCTGGGTAGACACCTAAGGAGATGGAAAGATTACAAATGTCAACAAGAGGATTAATTATACTATTTGCGCGTTTCTTAATAATAAGGCTGCAAATTCCATTTACACCAAAGGAGGATTTATTTTTTAAGCTCTTTAATATTTCCTAAGAGTCTACTGGTACTAGAAACATTGTTTTACTACTCAAGGGTATGGCTGCAGAATGGCACTTTGTTAAAGGATTGGAGGGGATATCAATAAGTTTATTTATTACAGTTCTAAACTATTTATTAAATGCTTGAGCTATTACAGGCATGAAAGATTGGTAATTTTGCTCAAAGGCCTCTTTATCAGGCTTGAGGTTCTTTTGTGTGCCATAAATCTACAACATGGGACCACCGGCTTTACTTCCCTTCTGAAGGAAGGCATGCTAAGGATTTTTACACCCAAAAAAATCCATCACCCTCAGCCAGGTTTGAACCCACGATCTCAGGAACTAGAGGCCAGCATGGTAACCACTACACCACGGAGGACGACTCTCTTCTGGGTATGATGGTATATCCGTTACGTTGTTAAAAATGTCTCATTGTTTTAATAGGCCCTTTATTAGATATGGTAAATTCCATTATTACATCTGAGGTTTTCTCCAATTGTCTGAAAATCTCCATTGTTATACTAATACAAACAAAAGGTGACCGTGAATCAGTAACCAATTACAGACTGGTAACACTAGTGTCAACCTTATCCAAAGTAGTTGAGAAAATAATAGTAATTCAAATTACCTCTTTCTTAAATAAATACAAAATTTCAATAATCTTCAATTTGACTTTAGAAAAAAATAAATCAACTAAAGATGCAGTTATGGAAATAATTGATTATATCATTGAGAACCTTGACAATAAATTACAATGCAATTGCATATTTCTAGATTTGAATAAAGCATTTGATAGCGCAGATCATGATATATTGATAAACAAATTATATAGGTATGGTATAAGAGGATTACCCCTTAACTTGATAAAATTGTATTTAATAAATAGAACACAAGCTGTAAAAATCACTCATTTAAACAAAAATTATATTAAAAATGTTTATTCTAATCCCTTAGTAGTGAAATATGGTGTCCCACAGGGTTCAATTCTGGGGTCATTACTTTTCCTGATATATATAAATTATATTACCAACACTGTAGAAGGTAAAATTATTACTTACGCAGACAACACTACAATTGGATATATAGGGAAAAGTTCACTACACCTAGAAAACTCTACTAATCTAAATATAAATCAGGTTGCTCAGTACTTAAACTCTAACAACCTGTTTATAAATTCTAATAAAAGCAACTATATGGTAATTCAGACACACCAAAATAGAAACATTATGAACTTAAGAGTAACGGTGGAAGGAGGGCCAATAAAAGAGGCAAGTAGAACAAATTTTTTTAGGAATAATACTAGATAAAAACTTAACTTGGGATAAACATACAGAAAAAATCTCAAATAAACTCTGCTGTGGTTTATATGTACTAAAACGACTATCCAATCTAGGGAACCTAAATATGTTAAAGACTGTCTGTTATGGATTAATATATCCACATTTATCATACAGAATAACAATTTGGGGACAAAGTGCAGCAAAATGCAGAACAAGAATTTTTATTGTACCAAAAAGGGTAATTGGAATAATTGTGGGCTTAAAGCAATCCGAGTCGTGTAGAGAAGCCTTTAAAAAATTTAAAATCTTAACATGTTTTAAACAAAAATGTTAGTAAAACCAAGACTGACAAATTGCAAATTGAGCAACCAAATGCACAACTGTGCAACCCAAATAAGCAAAAATTTCCATGCGCAGACACATAGGATTGAATTGTGTAAAACTAACTCTAATGTTGCAGCATGCTATCATCACAATAAATTACCCGTGGAAATTAAAAGTAGTCAAGAAACAAACAAGTTCAGAAGAGAACTTAAGAAATTTTATATTGAGAATTGTTTTTATATTCTAGATGAATTTTTGAATGAATAGATCTTATTATTTATTTGGTTCAATATGATTCTATATACTTAATTGTGTTAAGCTTAAACATTAAGAATGTTACTGCACTCATATACTTGTGACGTTGCCCAAATCATGTAAGATCAATCGGGATGAATAAAGAAATGAAATGAAATGGACCCATTTATTTTTATTTTATATATTAAATGATATAAGAAGTAATATTCAAACTCACAATACTGTATTATTTGCAGACGACACAAATTTACTAATAAGAACAAAAAATAACACATCATGAAATCTTTCACTACAGAGTGTTAGTAACAATCTGGTGTCACGCGTAAGAAGTAATCTAGTACTAAATACTAAAAATACTGTTTCTCTTAATTTTTATATTATGGAAAACACAAATGAGTATCCCCAGTAGTAAAGTTAGAAGACAAAAAAGTAGCATACAAAACAAAAACAAACTTTCTTGGCTGATGGATGCAGGACAACCTGAAATGAAAAACACATGTTACATAACTTTTAAGCAATTTCAGTAAAAACATGTGTGCCCTTAGAATGTTGGTCCTAAACTTTAGCCTTGCACAGTTAAGGTAGCTTATTTTGCTCACCTATGTACCATTATAAAATCTGGCTAAGGCAATATTTATTAAACAAAAACAAGATATTCTGGTAATGTGTGGTGAAAGGAAGCTATGCTCATGTAAGCCATTATTCCAAAAGTTAAGTATACTTGCTTGGCAAGTATATATTAAAAATAACACTGTTTAAAAAAATGGACATCACTTCCAAAGAAATAAAATATACACAAACATTTTACTAGAAATACTATAATATGCACTTAATTTTAGTTACAATTATGGCTCAGTATATGTTTACTATTGCGCAGCATGTATTTATGTATGATTCGTATGTGTTTGTCAGCTCATCAAGTGCAAATACAATTCTAGGGTGTAAAGTTTTCACCCCATACAACAATCCATAATCTGTATGATAAATTTCAGGCCACAGGCAGTGTTCAGTCGAAAAGTAACCTAACAGAAAGTGTAGGGTTATTACCGAAGAAACATTACACGACATCAATCATCATTTGGAGACTTCCCCCAAGGAATCGCTTAGGCATCTTTCACAACAGGCAGGCATTTCGTATAGCTCAAAGTGCTACTAAATTGTTGAAGTTAAAAGCATATAAAATAACTGTGGCACATGCTCTTCAACCAGGCAATTCGTACATTGGTGCACATTTTGTGAGTGGAGTCTCAATAGTGTATACAATGGCAAACTAGACCCATATTTAATATTTTTCTCGGACGAGGCCTGGTTCCACCTTCATAGTTATGTATATTACACAAAATAAACGTTATTGGAGCTCTGACAAATCTAATATTGTCCATGAAGTACCCCTCCATGATGAAAAAAAATGGTGCGTGGTGCGCCATGAGCGAAGAACGAATTATGGAAACCAATTTTTGTTGACTCAAATACAATTTTCCCCCCATTATTTTAGAGAATTAAGAAACAAGGAGCGTGCCTTTGCCTTTTTACAACAAGACATTGCCACAGCCCATACAGCCAGCATTTTGATGAGAACAGTTGAAAGTGTGTTTGAGGACAGAATTATTAATAGAGATTTGTGACCCCCTCAGTCCCCCGACCTAACCTCCTGCAACTTTTATATCTGGGGTAAATTAAAACATAAAAATACAAGACAAACCCACACATCGTGGAAGAATTAAAACAAATATCCGACAGCAATATGAACTATGGTGAATGATGGATAGTTTCTTAAAAAGGTGCCAAAAATGTATAGATGACATTGGTGGTCAGTTTCAGCGCCTCCTTTCATAAAATTGGTAAGTAAAGCCTTTGAGCATAGTTAAGGAAATTTTTGTATGGTTACATCAGTGCCACTCTCTGATAACCATAGATGGCAATGCATGCCACCATCACAAACCAAAAAAACACGATGCAACCAGTTCATAGTCCATTTTTTCTTTCTGTTCCTATAATCCCCTTCCAAATTCAAGAAGGCTACAGGAAAGAATATTATATTTAAATCAAAGGTGAAGGCTATTTTGCAGGAACACTGCTTTTGCTCAGTTGACAAAGTATTCTGAATTCAATAAATATCCATGTTTATAGTTTTTAAGTTTTATATTCTTTACAATATAATTGTTTTAATTTGTGTATTCTCATCATGTTTCTGTAGAGGTAAATTTTACTAAATACGTTTATTCCCTAGAGTAAATACTGTGTTGTACCAAGTCAGTATCATGTATTAAAAAAAAATAATTAAAACAAATCATGTGTTAGTGCAATAACTATGAACCGATTTAGCGTACTGTATAAAGAAAATGAACCCACCAGTGAACAATGAGGGAGAAATTGGGATTGGCAAGAAAGGAGAAACAGCAAGGGAAGTCATGGAAAATAAGTTATGGTGTTTGGGGACTCGCTACTGAAATTTGCCAGGAATGAATGCAGAGATGCTGGCTATGAAGTACGATGCTACCCAGGGATACGAGTGGAAGAGCTAAAACGTGAAGTTGAAAATGCGAAACTGAACGAAATAAAGCCAGACGTGGTTGCTATTCATGTGGGAACGAACAACATCCGGAGAGGAATTATGGCTGAAGAAATTATGGGCGATACCATGGACCTAATAAGTGAAATCAAAATTCAAAGCCCAGAAACCAAAGTTGTGATCAGTGGAATATTATGCAGGCGAGATGTGACCACACAAAAAGTGAGAAGAATTAATGCAGAGCTGGAATGGTTATGCTATACTCGGAAGTGTATGATGCTGGACAGTAACTGGTGCATACGGGCAGAGGATCTAGGTAGAGATGGTGTTCATCTCAACAGAAGAGGTGCAGTTAAGTTTGGAAGGTTCTTGTGTGAGGGGATCAGCAAATGGCAGGGACAGGGAAACTTATAAACCATGTGGTGGATGCAGTATCCATGGAAACCCAATGTTTCTCGACATTGGAGCACAGTGGTAATAAACATTTTCCTTGTATACCAAAAAAGGACTTTAATGTTCTTTATCAAAATGTCCAGTGTCTTAGCAATAAGCTCTTAGATATAGAAATATTTATAAACACGCTTGAAAATGTACAGGTTTGCTGTTTCACTGAGCACTGGCTTAAAAATACAAGCATGAGTACAGAGTCAGTCATTCTCTCAAATTTTGTAATCAGAGACATTTACTGTAGGGAGAATTATATTCATGGGGGTACTATGATAGCAATAAAAAAGGGCATTAAATATAAAAGATATGGTAAAACATCTTCACTAAATGAAGAGAAAGTGTTCGAACACACTGTAGTAGAAATAACAGATTTAAATTTATTCATTGCATGCATATATCGGTCACCAAATGGAGACTATAAGGCTTTTTTGGACAAATTAGAAATAATGATTACCTTCATAAAAAAGCATGCAAAAAATATCTTAATTTGTGGAGACTTCAATGTTGATTTTCAGAAAGAAAGCACTTCCCTTCTAAAATTAAAAAATGTACTCGCCTCATTTAATCTGGAAAATGCAATAGAAAGTCCCACCAGAGAAACAGATAGCTCCAGTACAATAATCGATGTCATGTTATTCGACAAAACAGGAATGAACTACAAACTTGCAAATATTAATGCAGGTTATTCTGATCATAATGTTATAATATTAAGTTTAATAAATGAATTAAATGCTAGCAATAAGTCTAAGCCTCAAGAACAATATAAAAGAATTTATTCTAATCAAAACATGTCATATTTTAATACACTATTAAGCAACGAAGACTGGTTAGATGTATATAGGGTGTCCTCTGTAGATATGAAATATCACAACTGCATAACAACTTTTATGCACCACTTTAATACAGCATTTCCATATAAAACAATAAAAAATCCACAGTTGAATGTAAGGAAAAAATGGATTACCAAAGGAATTATAAACTCTAGCAATAGAAAATGTTTTCTCCTAGAATTAAGTAAAACCAATAAAACTGAACAGTTCCAAAAATATCTCAAACAATATAGGCAAATTTATGATAAAGTAATAAAGGCTGCAAAAAAGCAGTATGTTGATGCATACATTAGTAACTCATCGAATAAAAACAAAACATTATGGGATATAGTAAAAAGAGAAACCTCCAGTTCTAAAGTATGCCACGATAATAAAATCTCGTTAAAAATTGATAATACCATTGTTAAGAATGCAACGGAAGTTGCTAACATCTTTAATGACCATTTTATTACTGTTGCTGATAGAGTATCATTACCGCAACAAAATAATAGTAATAGTCCATATGCTAAACTAAACAGAAATGAAAAAAACATTTTTCTTATGCCAGTTACGCATGATGAAATACTTAAAATAATTAACTCAAAAAAGAATAACTACTCTGCAGGTTTGACGAAGTACCTGAGTGTGTAATTAAATTATGTAAGGACAGTATTGTTAATCCCATACAGGATACATGCGATACCTCCCTCTCAACTGGGCTATTTCCTAATAAATTGAAGCTGGCAAAAATTGTCCCTGTATATAAAAAAGATGATGTAAATATTGTTGATAATTATAGGCCTATTGCTATCCAGTTTGGGTTTTCTAAATTTCTGGAAACAGTTATGTACAACAGAATTGCTCCCTTCTTGGAAAAATATGCATTTACTGATGCACAAAATGACTTCAGAAAAAACAAATCCATACTAAATGCCTTCTATGCATTCATAAAGGGGACATTGGAAGGAATTGATGCTCAAAACACCACAGTTGGTATATTTATGGACTTGAGCAAGGCATTTGATTTAGTTGACCATGCTATATTACTGTCGAAATTAGAAGCCTATGGAATACGTGGGGTAGCTTATAAGTGGTTCGAATCTTACTTAACTAACAGACGACAGGTTACAGTAATAAATGGTGGCATCAGCCATGTAAATTCTGAGACAAAGATAGTTAGATGTGGAGTTCCCCAAGGCTCTAATCTCGGACCTTTACTCTTTCTAGTATACATTAATGATCTGCTTGTCAATATACCACATGCTGAGACTATATTATATGCTGATGATACCAATCTTATTCTCCAGGGTAATACATGCACCAACCTGCAAAGTCAAGCTGATGATGTAATGACTAGTATGGCAAAATGACTAACTACAAATAAATTAATATTAAATGGGAAAAAATCTCACTGTATGTGCATTACACAATCTAATAGAGGTAGTAAATCAGTAGGATCAAAAATTGTATACAATAATGAAACCATACAGTATGTCTCTGAAACAAAATTCTTGGGAATCACAATTGATAAACTCCTAAATTGGAAAAGCCATATTAAGAATGTTACAACAAGAATAAATAGAGCACACTATGTAATATCTGTTTTAAAAGGCATTTGTAACCAAAAAACACTAAAAATGATATACTTCTCTTATGTGCAATCTGCACTTGCCTATGGTCTATTTATTTGGTGATCTGGCAGTGAAATAAGCACTCTTTTCATACTACAGAAAAAAATAAACAGGCTAATCCTAACCTTAGTAGGATGACATCATGTAAACCACACTTCCGTCAACATAATATTCTTACTCTACCGAGTCTGTATATATTAGAAACTCTGTGCTTTATAAGGAACAACATTCATCTAAACAACACTGTACATTGACTACTTTTGAAGATTTAGAAGCTAGTAACAGTGATGTGTCATAATTTAAAATAGAGAGTTGAGGGTTGTTGAGAGAAAATGCTGACGATGGGAACAAGCCGTCTCCCGAAACACGTTCAAGTAAGAATATCATAGTGATGTAGTGTAACAACCCTCAACTCTCTATTTTAAAACACTGTACATGAACATTCCACTAGAAACAGTAATAAAATACACTTACAGACAGCCAGAACAACGAAAAAGGCCAACTCAATACTGCATAAGGGCATACAAATGTACAACATCATTACAAATAAGGTAAATGTTTGTAATTAAATTAAGTTTAGACACAATGTTAAAAAAATTTTAATTAAGCAAATTTTTTATAGTACGGAAGAGGTTTTTGAATACTTAAAAAACTAATGTTAACTTAGTGTTACTACTACTACTACTACTACTACTACTACTACTACTACTACTACTACTACTACTACTACTGCTGCTGCTGCTGCTGCTGCTGCTGCTGCTCATGAATTAATATGTAATGTGTAAAATGTATATTTCCTGTATATATTCCTCCTATATTACTTAAATCTTGACGAAGCCATGAATTTGTAAGAAAATTCTCTCTCTCTCAATAAGTATATGGTATTTATTTAACTATTAATTACAATTTAATCTTTTTTTTTTTATTTTAGATGCTTAAGTAAAAATTGAAGCTATGAAATTATGTATTCCATTTCCTGATTATATAACTGTGTAGATATTATATTTTAACATCATGTGTTTATTTAATGCAATATTCATTGTAAGTTTATTGTAAAAGAATCGGACGTTATTTGAATTATCTATTCTATGCATTGATTTTAGTTACTTGATTTTTTGTAGCAAATTTAATGATATTTAAGTGTGTAGATCTATTTTGGTTTTACTACATGATCAACTTAAATGTTTTTATGTAACTCATTCATTGGAAATTCTACTTCAGGTTTGATGTTTCCCATGTTGTGTATTGTGTATTCTGTATGATTACACTGGTCAACAAATTTTAACTTTTTGTCTGCCATGAACAAAAAGAGGTCATTTCAAGTAAATCAAACCTTCTGAATACGAGAGTGAAAGTAAAAACTTTGTAACACATTTTTGTGTGACAGTATCAAGCTGGATTCTTACAAAAGCAACAAAATATTGCACTGTATTAACATGTAATTCTAGTTAGGTAATGAATATTCTTTTAAAACTGTTCACTCTGGACATAAAATGTTTTAATTTTACATATAAGATAACGCAGTATAGTAAATTAATATTGCTGTTTACAACTGGCCTACATTTCAATTTTAACTTGTTTTAACTCGCTAAGAAACTTGAGAATGGAACCAAAAGCAAAGTAAAATAGCTTGAAAATTAAATACAAACCAATCCTGTAATGGTAAACTGCTGATATATGCAGCTATGATAAAATACATTATAAGTATGAGAGTTACTTTAACACTTAGAGCTTTTTTTTTTTTTTTTTTTTTTTTTTTTTTGTAGTGTGTGTGTCACTTTCACTAATTAAAAACCAGCAGTAGTCACCCATCATATAGGGATCCCATAGACCGTGGTACCTCTGCTCCATTTGATGGAATATTGTAATATTTCTCCATGTTTGTCACTCACAGCTCTCAAATTTTCTTGGGGAAAATATCCAGGTGTGAATGGAGGAAGTGAATTTTCAGGGACTACCTAGCTTTCGGTAAGGATAGCTGTTGAATTATTGTCAGTAATTTTCTGCTTTATTATTTCATCCTTTCACATAAGTGCTAGTTCCTTAGTACTTAACTTTCTTTCATGGTTCTTATCTTGTAAAAAGCTTCCAAATTTGGAAACTGGCCTCTGAAGTAAAAAAAGGCTTCACCTTAACAAAGTTGTTCATTAGACCTCATTTTATATGCAGAGGAGGTAGTAATATTTTGTTTGGGTTTACTAAGGCAACATACTTGACATAGTGTAGTGTGATCCAGTATCCCTACTATCCCACAAGCATAGAAGACAACAGTACTGTAAATCCATCTTGTAATCCTAATAAAATGGCAGTGATCTTCAAATCTCTGCATATTTGCCAGTTGTACTTGCTATAATTAATTGTATATAACAGAATGGTTATACATTCCTGTTTCTCCTTCATTTCTACTGAATGTACCACTGGTTTAGTTGCTTTAGTGTTCCCATTGTGGAGCAACATTGCTTGAGGCTTAGCTTAGAAGACTTAATAAACAATGTCCATTCTTCTGAAATGTATTGAAATCCTAGCTCATTCATTAAACCATCTATTATATCTGTGCATGCACATAGGGAATTTTTCATAGCATGGTAACTGGAAAACTATTAAAAACAGAAGCACTACAGTGAAGTTTTCTTCATGTTGAATTAGGAATGAGTCACGCTAGTTTTACACAAAACCTTCACTTATTAACTTAATAAAACTGAACATTTTTAAGGGCATTCATCCTCATCAGCAGTTTGGTGACTGAAGCATATCTTGCTTCCTTCCTCTTCCTCCTCTCCTGGCTGGGTTGGATCCTGCTGCCATATACTGGTGGAGTGACAAAGCTCTTAACAGCCTACTCATTGGCAGGATTTCAAAATTTACGATATTGTCGTCATTCTTGACAATGAACATTCTCTCCCAAATAGTCAGTTTGACCAATGTTGTGGTTCTCAGACCGAAAGTGGTGTGATACAGTAGATTTGTCTGTCTGTTTCTGTTTTATATTTCTCTGGTGTTTTTCAATCTGATGCTCAAATTTCTCTTAGTTTTGCCTATGTAGAATTTTTCACAGTTGATCTGGTAGATTTCTGGTTTGAGTGTATCCGGGATCGTGTTTTTCAGTGGTTTGTGCAGCAAATTGTTCAGGCTGTATCTGTTTTGAGGAGCTAATCAGATGCCAAACTTATTAAATATTTTCTCAAATTTTCTGAACACCCATGGATGATAGGTGAACTTTATATATTTCCAGTTACTGTCACTGATTGTCTCAAGCATAGCTGTTTGGGTTATTTCTTTGAGTTTACTGCTCTATTTGAACATCTTAAATATTGAACCTAGTTTGAAGCCATTTGCCACTACAATTTCAGTATGTGTTGGCATTCTGTTTAACCTATGGATTAGTTGGTCTGAAAACCACAACATTGATCAAGCCATAAAATTGTTAAAACCAGTTTCCTCATCCATAGAACTGACTATTTGGGAGAAAAGATTCATTGTCAAGAATGAAGAAAATATCATAAATTTTGGAAGTCCTGCCAATGAGTAGATTGTTAGAGCTTTGTCACTCCACCAGTAGATGGCAGCAGGGTCCAACCCAGCCAGCAAAGAAGAAGAAGAAGAAGAAGAAGAAGCAGCAGGAATATGCTTCATTCACCAAACTGTTGATGAGGAAGAATGCCCTTGAAAACATTCCAGTTTTATTAACTTGGTAAGTGAAGATTTTGTGTAAAAATTCTTAATTCAACTGGAAAGCTGTTCATGCCTTTTTCTGAAAATTGAAATTCTGGTATTGGGAACTACCAGATTCCATTGCAGTCGCCATATCAGAACCTCAGACTGCCTGCTTCATGAGATTCGTATCCCTAAGTCATTTAATCTGGACTGATTGATCAGGAAGGGTTTACTTTCAGGTTCTGGGTTATATTCTGCATCAAAGGAAGTGGACAGTTTGGGCTCATAAACACGCTCATTTACTGAAGCGGTTTCTCTTAAATGCGAATGCGGTCTAGGAACTGAGAGCAGGTCCATGTGGAACAGGTGTTATTGCAGATGGAACATTAGGATACTCAATACTGGATTTTATCCTTTTTGAATCTCCCCCAGCTGTTGTTAGGCAGAAATAACAGTCCTCTGCATGGTTTGTGCTAGACCATTGACACTGCAAAAGACAAAATACAAGTTTTGTCACCATTCGTCGCTTAATAAGATTGGGATAACACCTTATGCAACGCACATGAGGAGGCCACTCTTTGCCTTCATCACCAACATGACAGTTAAAGTAACTGAAATATGCTCAGTTTAAAGTTTCTGTCAAAGATCGATCCTGACTTTTTAATAATAAAGTGACCATAACATAACCAAAATTGCTCAACAAATTTACACAAGCATGATGAGATTTCCTCATTGTAGAGAAAATAAAATTAGACCACAAAAGCCACTTGAAACCACTTTTCACAATCAAGAAAAAATTTGAACTGAACCTGAAATGTGGTTGTTCATGAAGGGACCCCACCATCTTCATCATTTCTTGCTGGTCTAGCGCGAGAGCACTAAGTAATAAATCACTCATCCCTCTCTGCTTAGCAAGCTACACATATTGTAAACAAGGTTGTTATTAAGCTCTGAATTGTAAACATTTGAAAAGATGTAATCTATTTGTGAAAGCTAGTTTAGAGAACATCTGGAGCATTTATAGGTCCATGGTTCATCAAGATTTTTGCCAATTTTTACTTCTTTTTTTTTTTTTTTAATATACCGTAATGATTAACAAGAAAATGGAGAGTGATGGAACATTTTCATGTTCATATGCCTATTTTCACCTGTGTGTCAGAAACCTTGTTATAAGGGACAAATAATTGCTCAGGTAGGATTTCAGCATGATTAGGGTGTATACTATCTTGCATTTATTTTAAAACCATAGCAGATGAAGTCGCTGCATTCTAAGAGAAAATTTATTCTCTCCCTGTAGTTTCATTTCTGAACTACAAATTTAGAAACAATGGCAAGAAGAATGTTGCATGACATAATTTGTTGCAGGCGATGCTTCAGCTCCAGATATTGATACTGCAATGAGGCTTGGTGCCAGTTATCCAATGGGACCTTTTGAGTTGGCTGACTATGTAGGAAATGACACAACACTCTTCATTCTTGATGGTAAGTTATTAGTTAACATATTTGGAGAATACTTTGTGACCTGCACAGACTGATTGATGAGTAGCATTAATGTACAGAATAGTAGAATCATTTATTTTTTGATCATGTGCTTTTGCAATTTACTCTTTGACTAAACATATTGGCTATAATTTGATGCCTTATTCATCTCCAGATTTAATCTCTCCCTCTCTCTCTCCCTCTCTCTCTCTCCCTCTCTCTCTCCATTCTGATTTCAAGAGGCTGCTTAGGCTCACAGCCTATTAAAATTTCTCAAGGAATTATGTGAAATATTTTTTACTTTTCCCTAATTTGTGTTTTTTTTTCCCCTAATTATAATATTGTCTGTTAATTCACCTTCTACTCTTATACCAACTATATATACAGGGTGGACCATTTAAGTCGACACTGTACATTATCTCCAAAACTAAGTGTTGTAGAAAGAAATGTCTTGTATAAAAGTTGCTTTATATTATAGGGGAAAGTAAATGCCATTAGTCATGTTTTATTTGGAGGACATTATAGTAGTCATTTTAGGGTCAGTTTAACTTTTTAAATGGAAACATTTGTATAAAGCGCTTTTGCAATTGTTCTTACATCAACGAAAATTCTGAATAGCTGTGTACGAAGGTACCTTAGGGTAATAAATGTTCAAAATGATGCCCTACTACCTCAATGCATTTTCCAACTCTGTGAATGAACAATTCACGTGTCCGTAAAAGCATGTCTCTTTCAATACTGGCACAAGCATTTCGTATGCACACCTTCATGTTGTCCGGAGTCGTTGGTGTTTCACAATACACTTTTTCTTTAAGGTAACCCCATAAGAGAAAGTCTGGTGATGTAAGGTCAGGAGTTCGAGGTGGCCAATTAATGAGACCTGCGCATCCTGTCCAAAATCATGGCAATTTGTTATTTAAAATATCCTTAGCAGTATGTGCATAGTGTGCAGGGCATCCATCATGCTGGTGCCACATTTGCGACCCGGTTTGTAATGCCACATCTTCTAACAATAATGGCAACTCCTCCATTAAAAGTTTCTGTACTTTGCACCTGTTAAGGTGCCATCAATGAAGTAGTCCAATTGCCTTGTTACCAAAATCCCACACCACACATTAAAATACAAGGGTCTCTGATGTTCCACTTCTTGTAACCAAGGTGGATTTTCCACAGCCCAATAGCGCATATTTTGTCGATTTACTTCACCATGATTTGTGAAAGTACACTCGTCACCAAACAATACGAAATGAAAAAAGTTATTAATCCGCAGTCTATCTTGTGCCCACCTACAGAATATTAGCCTATTCAGAGAATTGTCACCATGTAGTTGTTGATGTAATGATACATGGTAGGAATGGAATTTATGTCATTTCAATATTCTGAGGACATGCTTTTGGATATTCATGCATTGTTTGCTAATTCGTGAGAACTGACATGGGGGTTGTAATTCACTGCAGCTAGCACTGCAACTTCCCTATCTTCGTCCATAGCTGTTCTTCTCCGCATACAGAAGAATAGCCATTTCCACTTTTTTCTGGTTGAGAAAGTTGATCCATTTCAACCCACTGAGTATGCTTCAAATGTAAATCGACTTGAGTGGAACTGATGATTGTTACTTGGTGATTGCTAATTGTAGGTACGTTCTGCCAGTGGATCCACTTGAACTCGAAGTCGGCTGCAAGTACATTAATGACCGATACAAGGAAACCATCCTACTGTGGAAAGTAAACAAAACAACAGACACATTGTCTCATTGCCTGTTCGCCTACTGTTGTTATGCTGCACTGTGTTGAATGGGTCCAACCATTTATTATGCTCTTCGTACACAGCCACTCAGAATGTTCGTTGTTACTTACGTTGGTAACAACAGTTGCAAGGTGCTTTATACAAAGGTTGTTTAGTTTTTTATGAGAAATGAGGAAACAACATACAAAATGTAAATTCCCATTTAAAAAAATTAAATTGTCCCTAAAATGACCATAACATCTTCCAAATAAAACATGACTAATGGCATTTACTTTCCTTGATAATATCAAGCACCTTTTATTAGAGACATTTCTTTCTACAACACTCAGTTATGGAGATATTGTACAGTCTCAACTTAAATAGAAGCCTTTACCATTTGTGCTTTTTGTATACACTAACTAATTTTAAGTCCAAACAAATTCAGAGCTGTATCTGAACAGCATATTAATTGGCCTATTTTGAAAGCTAAATGGCATATGTTAAGGCTTTCACTGCTAATGATTGCCATAACAGTTATAGGAATTTTTATTTCCCCCCCCCCCCTGTGTGTGTGTGTGCACGTTTTATTATTATTATTATTGTTGTTGTTGTTGGAGCAGTATTTCTGTGGTTTAATTTTTTTACTTCCCACATACCAACTGAGGATGTACGAGGTCTGTTCAAAAAGTATCGCGAATTTGTAATTTCCATGGGCTGCGTATATTCGATTTTTGATTGTTTTGTGACATTATGTTGGTACTCATGTCCCTCACTTATGTTGACAAGCTTGGCCATTTTGAATGTTCAGTTAATTGTTGACAGTTATTTTGCTTGGACGTATTTTGGCTTGTCTTCGATTTTTGCCTATTCCAAAAAATGGAACAAAGAATCTGTATCAAATTTTGTGTGAAAAACAAAATTAAGTGCGCGAATGCATTCCGAATGTTGACTGTGGCATATGGTGAAGCCACCTTGGACCAAAGCAACGTTTATCGGTGGTACAAAATGTTCTCAGAAGGTCGAGAAGATGTGAATGACGAAGAGCATCCCGGACGCCCGAGCTCATCAACAACAGACGAAAACATTGAAGAACTGAAGAAAATAGTATTGGCCAATCGTCAAATCACCATTAGAGAAGTTGCTGAGGACCTAAACATATTGATTGGCTCGTGCCATTCGATTTTTACCAATGATTTGGGCATGAGACGGGTCGCCGCAAAATTTGTACCAAAGTTGCTCAATTTCGACCAAATTGGCTTTTGCACCATGATAACGCTCCTGCTCACACATCGTTGCTTTGGCCAAAAACAACACTTATGATGCCGCAGCCACTGTACTCCCCAGACCTGGCCCCCTGTGACTTTTTTTTGTTCCCAAAACTGAAGAAGCCGTGAAAGGATGACGCTACACCACGATTGAGGAAATCAAGACGACATCGAAGGAGGAGCTGAACAAGATCACAAAACTCAAATTTTTAAAGTGCTTCGAGGATTGGAAAAAACGTTGGCACAAGTGTATATCTGGTGGGGATTACTTTGAAGGGGACAAAATAGATATTCTTGAATAAATAAATACTCTTTAAAAAAACACAAAATTTGTGATACTTTTTGAACAGACCTCGTATTGCCTGTTCTCCTAAAGATCTGTGTTTATTGAATTAAATATTTCATGTCCATTGCTACCAACCTCTGTAGTACAGGGCTTTAGTTTTGTGTCAGGACTGTCACACGGGAATTTTCCACTCAGCTGTTATGTGTACTTTGGCCAGCTGTGCCACTGCTATAACTCCCATTGTTAAACTAACTATTCAAGCTTTATTTCTTTGCCAGGATTGGATTTTCCACTCAGCTATTAGCTGCATCGTTATCTCTCCCCCCACCATGGCGATCACGCTCAGTGTGCATTCTTACGCTAAGATGGTTCATCAGTTAAGTTTAGAGCTGCATATTTTTGTGTGTAGAAATTATTTTAAGTATGCATCTGCTCGCTGTGTTCACTCAGAATGTATTCTTCAGTTTCCTGGGCAGTTGCCCCCCTCCAGAAATGCATTTCACAACATTGTCTGTCACAGGTTCTGTGGCAAACAAGAAACACAAGCGAAAATGTACAGCTCTAACAGAGGAAAAGTTAAGACGACATAGGTGCAAATCTTGAGCATGCACCAACAAAATCACTTCCAAAGTTAGCACAAAAAGTGGGAATTTCAGTTTCTTCTGTCCATAAAGCAACAAAATTACTGAAATTGAAACCCTACAACTGTACACGAGTCCATTGTTTGAAACAAGCTGACCCTGCAGCAAGAATGCATTTTTGTGAATAGTTTCTTTCATCAGTGATGGAAGGATTAATCAATCCTTGGCTAGTGTTCTTTTCCGAGGCATGGTTCCACCCAAATGGCTGTGTGAACTCTCAGAATACTCGCTATTGGTGTTCTGAAAATCCCAATATCATTCATGAAATTTCTCATTATGATAGGAAAATTAGAGTTTGGTGATGCTGTTAGTGCAAAAAGAATAATCAGTCCGATGTTCTTCGAGCAAACAGTCAATGTACCAAGATAACATTTTTACTCCATTCTCATGCAAGTTGATAGAAGAAGAGAAAACATAAATGGTTTCAACAAGATTCAGCAACCACTCATACAGCAGCGATCTCCATGAATAAATTAGTGAAGTGTTTGAAGATAGAGTAATTAGTGTTGGTGTATGGCCCTCTCATTCCTCAGGCTTAACAGTGTGAACCTGAAGGAGAAAGTCTACAAAACAAATCCTCACATACTGGAAGAACTGATGGAGAACGTAACACACGATGTCAATGTACAAACTGAATCGTGTGAATCGAAATGTGTTTTCTTGCTACGATGCCTGTTTAGATGGGGAGGACACCATTTTCAATACCTCCTCCTATAAGGTAAGTTATATACGTTAGGCATTAACAATATGTGAGAGAGATAAAGCTTGAATAATTGGTTTAGCAAGGGGAATTATAGCAGAAGGTGTGGCTGGCCGATGCACACGTATCAGTCAAGTGGAAAATCCCCTCTGACATAAAACTAAAGCCCTAGTAGTCGTGTCCCTTTTAGACAGAGAAAGGAATACTCATGATCTCGCTCTCACTCTATGGTAACACAGGCAAAGCAGATACACCAGCCAAACACGCATCAGTGGCGGGGTGCCCATCCTCCTCTCCGACCGGTTGTTCATTCTCTGATTCACCGCCAGAATCTTCATACTCTTCTTCCGATTCCGATTCTTCTAAATTTGTGACTAATCTGTCCGTAATTTCATCTACCAGACCGTCTTTTTCCCAGTAAAACTGCTCAGTGTTTTGCACATGCTCACACGCCCTTTTCCAGTTGTCTATAGTCACTTTTGTAATCGCGTTATCAAAGAACAATTTTACATCACCACTTTTAAATGAAATATTATGTTTGGCAAAATCGTTCTTGACTTGCGCCCATATTAAGTTCCATAGCGTTAAAATCACAGTGATAAGGTGGCAACCGTATTATGAATGTCCATGCACTTCTGCGAGTGTATCTATTTCATAAACTTTGAAATTGTCTTTTTCCAATTTAACTAGCTCATATAGCACTGGTTTTGTCGCTCGGGGATCAAACTCAATATTTCTATTACGGAGCCATTCCTGCATATGGGATTTGAGTGAAGATGAAGTGGGTGCTTTATTAATTTCTATGGAATGATAAGGGGCATTGTCCATAGCAATGACACTATTAGAAGGAATGTTAAGTAGCAATTTATTGACAAAGCAATCCTTGAATATGTTATCCATTTCTTCATGGTAGTCTTTACTGGATTTTGACTTAAAAGTTAGCAAGGCATTAAAAATGAACCCTGTTGAACATCCAGCATGCACAACTATAAATTGGTGTCCTTTGCCTATTGGTGTTTTAAGAGGGAAATCATTTTCATCACTGCCACATTTACACGCCTTATTTCTCATATGGTTTGTATTTATCCACGTTTCGTCAAGGTACACTATAGACCTACCAGCCCTCAGTTCCTTCATTCGTCTTAAAAACTGGAATCGTTTAGAAACAATCCATTCGTTCCATTAAAAAATGTCTTCTTTGCTTTTGTCTTGAAGCTTTTTAAGAATTTTTCTTAACGACCACACGCTTCCTTTCAGTAAGTCTTGAACTTTTAAAGCCTCATATATGTCCTGCAAGCCAGACAGAAAGTCTGTACGATATAACGAATAGATTGTTTGCTTAATAGCAGCTGCCGTGAATGAGTCTATTTCTGTTTTTTGCGATCTCCTATTCAGGCGCTTCTTACTTGGAGTGTGCAACCTGCCACCACTAGCTTCAGCATTTTTGCGTTCTTTTAAAATTCAATGGACGGAACGAGCAGAAATAGCTGTAGCAGCAACTTTTCTCTCAACTATACTTGTTACTGAAATAGTCGGCTTTCCACATTTCAACGCGTCACATTCAACACTGAAGAAACCGTGAACTACCATTTCCCTACCATCTGATTTTACAACTTTCCCTCGAGACCCAATTTGAAACAATACAAATACAACCAAAACTACTAGAAAATAATTCAACATATCCATATTTTGTATCATTGAAAACATCTTGCATATCGTGTAAAACCACAAAACATCAAACTCCAGTTCCACAGCTCATACGCCACTGCAACCTTCAGTCAGCATACAATAGAAGCGGGAGGGTTGCGAGCTTCTACGGATCTGGAATTTCCACAAATCGCAAGAAAGAAGTGGTTGCTGTTACACCAGCTCTGCTAGACAAGGACAGCACTGTGTGAGACAAAGACAGTAGAAAACCTGCCAAGTTAAACCTCACAGAGTATAGTCTGCACATATTGCGGGAAGGCCTGTGCACATGCATACATGACATGAAGTTTTCAAAGCATTTTGAGTACGGTTACCATTTTGACATTTTCACGAAAACTGGGATTCAAAATGTTTTGAGTCTCAATTTTGATACACCCAAAAAGTGCGGTTGGATCGTTTTGAAATGCATGGAAATGCATGAAAATTTTTATGCCTGAAAAAATGCATCACCCTCCGCCGGGTTTGAACCCGTGAACTTGGGAACTAGAGACTAGCATGGTACCCCTGGACCACGGAGGACGACTGTTTAAAATGAATGGGGTTATAATGCTGTTAGCTACTTTTCAATTGCATTTGTATTAGGAAATAGATACTTTTATAATGGCAGGTACAAGCATGCTAATATGTTAATGATTATGTTAACCAACATAACTACTTTGAAAATTGTTTCTGCATTAAATTTGTTTGCTAAACATATTTGGTTCAAACCTTACGGAGGGCGATGGATTTTTTCGGGTATAAAAATCCTTAGCGTGGCTTCCTTTAGAAGGGGAGTAAAGCCGGTGGTCCCGTGTTGTAGATTTATGGCACCTAAAAGAACCTCAAGCATAATAAAGAGGTGTCTGAGCAAAATTTCCAGTTTTTGCACCCAATATAGAATGGGACACTAAGAGCTATCGAGCGTCCATAAATAAAACTCAGTTTAATTTTAAAATATATTGGAATTTGCATGAAACCAGGATTGCATTCAAAACAGTCAAGTGTTGTCCTCTGTGGTCTGGTGGTACCATGTTAGCCTGTAGTTCCCAAGGTTGTGGGTTCAAACCTGGCAGAGGTCGATGGATTTTTTTCATGCGTAAAAATCCTTAGTATGTCTTGCTTCAGAAGGGAAGTAAAGCTGGTGGTCCCGTGCTATAGATTTACATCACGTAAAAGAGCCTCAAGCTTGATAAAGTAGCCTCTGAGCAAAAATTTCGTTTTTCATGCCCAATATAAAATGTGACACTAAGAACCATAGCAGTTAAAGAGCGTCCATAAATAAAACTCAATTCAATTTAATTTTAAAAACGGTCAAATAGGATAAATGTTTTTTATAGTGAGAGAAGTCTACAGCAACTTCATGTTGCAAATCTGGTGTTTCTTTATTGCACATAAAAAAGCAAACTTAATTCATTGTTCTAGGAGCTGGAGATATTCCCTCTGCAGATACTTGCAGAACTGTGTATGCACCCCATGTTGCACAAAAAGGAAAGAAGATGTCGTGCAATGCATTAAAAACCAGCATCATGTTGTACTTTGTGGTAAGACAACATACAGGAAGGGCCGCTTTGTGTTTGTAATACTGCTGAGGGTGTTTTACTGTTCTGTGGAGCAGAACATTTTTGTAGGAGGGGTGAAAATGCTGGAGCAAGCAAATGCCACTGAGTGTTCCAGGGCAGTAATGGCTGTGCTTCAGGAATATGAAATCCTGTATGACAGCATTGTAGCCCTCATGACGAACTCGGCAAGATACATGACTTTGTGTACACAAATCTGTGGTGTTCAGTGCCCTGCCATGATTCATATTCAATGCTGTCCATATAAGCTGAACCTAGTGGCTGGTTTGTGGTCCTCTGAGCTCAGTTACCTAAATAGTGCAGTTTCCAATGCCAAAACTTTGTTCCTCAACACTTGAAAGAGGAAAAATAGGTTTCTTGCATCTCTGAGAGAGCACTATGATGGAGATGAAGCCAGAACTACAGCCTTTCCATCCCCAGTTCTAACCAGGTGGAACTCTTGATTTAAGTCGGCCCTTTATCTTGGCGAACATCTCCAAGGTTTGGTGGATTTTAGCAATACCATGGATGAAGGTGGAGCTGCAGTCAGGTTCTTTACTGAGCTGGAAAAGGAAACTGTGATGATAGTTGCAACAAATTCCATGTTTCTAAAAAACATGGCAGCAACTTGTTGATTGCATCACAGTTTAGAGGGGTCTTCATATCGTTTCTGCCATAAATTTGAAAGTAGAATTGCTAACCTGATAAATGGGTTAAAGTTGGTCAGCAAAGGAGGGTTTGGGCCACAAACAACTGCTGCTCTCAATTACATTAAGTAAATAGTAAAGAGGGCAGAATTAAAGCAGCAACTTGAACATCTGGGGTGCCTTTGTGAAACAAAACTGACCAGGCCGATGATGACCAATGCAACAAAAGTTTTCCTACCAATATTGGAAATCTTTTTGGTGTGACAAACATCGTAACAAATGGCGAGACATCTGTCCTGAAGCGCTGCAAAGATTCCGCTTTTGAAGCAGCTAGACCAGGAGCAGACAATTATAAAGGAAACTGTTAAAAATGAAGAGACTGTCAACTTGCTTGATGTGATGCTCAGTATCAAAGAAGACCACAGCAAGTTTGTTGAGTGTGCCATTAAAATGCTGTGGGTACCTTGCTCAAATGTGGATAATGAGCCTGTAATGTCTTCTTATGGGAACATACAGGTACTTACAGATTTAAGAACCAAATGTTCTGCCAGAGACATTAGAAATGTAACTGAGCATATACTTTGGTTCAAAGCTAAATAAGGTTTTTTAGTAGTTCAACAAATGTTAGTATAAATATGTTTTTCCAATGTGAACCTAATTTTAATCTGTGCAATTCAATTTTTTGTCTTATGTATCTACAATTTTTCTTTCCTGTGTTTCTTTGTGTAATGTTAAATGCAATTTGTTATGGAAATAATTGTTCTTTCACACTAGCCGTATGTTGGACAGGGTTGGAAAGGTAGAATCAGATGACTGAAAAATTCAATGCCATAGCCGGGATTTGAATTTAATGGCGTGCTGGCATGTTGCCATGGTAGCTCAGTGGTTAGAACATCCAGACGGAGACCGGGAGATCCGTGGTTCAAATCCCGGCTATGGCATTGAATTTTTCAGTCATCTGATTCTACCTTTCCAAGCAATTTGTTATCTTTCTGCTCATTCCATATGTGTAACTTGTTCTCTGTACATAATTTTTTCTAATCTTAAACATAGTTTTCAGTTAAAAAGCTTGGTATTTTTATTTACTGCCAAGACCAAAAAAACGTTATTTTAAAAACCGCTGTGATCCACATTTTTGTACCACTTTCCTGTGATTTTATTTACCACTCTTCAGGGTCCCTAGGCATAAGTCATATAAGGTTCAACTTAAAATTAATCACATGCAAATCATAAGGGCACGTTTTAATTAAAATACTGTTAAGATTACTTTTAAAACGCTTAAAATTGGTTGAAGATTTAATGTTATCAGGCAAGGAATTGAACAATTTCAAACCATAGACCATAGGAGATATATTAAATTTCACCAAGTGATGCATAGGAATACTAAATTATGCCTCATAAAGGTTTCATAGTATGAAAATCTGAGAAAATAATCTCTTAATAAATGTCAACTCCAGTAATTTAAAAATATACAATTTGTAAATAGTCAATATATTAAAACTAATCAAATATTCCTTACAGGATTCTCTGATATCAATACACGCAATACATGTGTAATATTTTTCTGGGCAATAACTACTTCTGAAACATGGATCCTAACCCACCAGAAATAAACACATATGTCAATCAAGATTTCACATGTGCAAAGTAAAAAGCACAGCCTTAACATTTAGACATCTCAAAAGCCATAATTCATAACAACAAGTGTTTAGGTTTTTAATTAATTCAACACAAATGAGGTCACCTGGATAGATGTTCATAAAAAATAATTCCGAAGAATTTATTGTGTTGAAGACAATGCAGATTCTGACCAGTTATAACATAACATCTCGATCTGTAAACCCTATAGTGAGCTAGACCAGCTTAAAGAAAGCTAGTTTACTCTAGGATGTAGATTACATCATAAATACATAATTACATTGTGTACTTGTATGTAAATAAATTGTAGTTCTTATGTAGAGTATGTTAGAGCTAAAAAGTTTTAAAACAATATTATTTATACTTAATGTATTTATAAAATTTGGTAAATTTTATAGTCAGTTATTTTTTTGAATGAAAGAAATCCTCCTCTGTATAGAAGGCATGAGTGATGAGATATCTTTTTAATGCTAACTTGAATTTATTTTTATTAGTTTTCAGTTCCTTATTATATGATGGAAGTGAATTAAATAATACTATACCATTGTAGTAAGCCCCTTCTTGGAATACTTGTAGGTTATTGCTTGGCCTGTGTAAATCCTGCCCATTTCTGGTTTGTTTGTTGTGTATGTCTGAATTTTTTATGAACACTTCTGGGTGGTCAACCATGGTTAAAAGTACAGCTAAAATATACTCGCAGGCTAATGGTAGAATTCCAAATGTTTTGAATAGTGGTTTACAACGAGTTGATTTCTTTACACCTGCCATTATTACCTTTTTTTGCAAAAGAAATATTTTTTTTTTTTTTTTTTTTTTTCTAGTGAATTTCCCAAAATGTTATTCCATAAGTCATAATTGAATGAAAATAAGCATAATATACTGTTTTTAGGATGCTTTTATTTGTAAAATGAATTAATGATCTAATTGCAAAACATGCACAGCTTAGTTTTGGTAGGATGTAGTCAATATGGTCTTTCCAATTCATATTATGATCTACAATAAGACCAAGAAATTTTATGCTACAAGTTTCAGTAATTTCATTGCCTTCATGTTCAATTCTTATGTCTGTAATACTTTTATTTTTTGTGCAAAAATTGATACACTTAGTTTTTTCAAAGTTTGTATGAATTTTGTTACTATCAAACCAATTATTTAGCACACTGAAAATACCATTGGATAACTCTGAGAGGCGACTGATGTTGTGTTCTTTAATTATAATACTTGTATCATCTGCAAAGAGAAGTGGGTGAGCATGTTCATTTATTATTCTGGGGAGGTCGTTGACATATATTAAAAACAATAATGGACCCAAAATCGAACCTTGTGGAACACCATGCTTTATTTCTGACCACTTGGAATATATTTTGGAATTATCTGCAGTATTTATTATGACCTTTTGATGCCTGTTTGATAGGTAAGATGCAATCCATTGATATGTTTTATTCTTAATGCCATAATATGATAATTTTGATAAGAGTATGTTATAATTTACACAGTCAAATGCTTTTGATAGGTCACAGAATATTCCTATTGTGATTGCTGAAGATTATAGTCTACTTAATTGCTAAAGATTCCTTTGTTGATACATATGAAATGAACAAACGTTTTACTAAAATTCAGATAGAGCATATTATCATTAAAGTTGGCTGACTGGAGCTCATAGCTAAATGATGGTCAGCCGAGTCATTAGGAGTGTGCTGCCATCTGTGTCCTGTAGTTAACCTCATGATGTCATCCACTGGTGGGATATCAAAATTCATGAGTGGCGGCTTGTTCTTGATAATGAGTATTTTCTCCCATATATCAAATGCTAATGGTTTCACGACGTGTTTCAGCAGTTTTATATACTGTTTAAGCTTTAAGTTTCTCAATGATTTTTCATTCTAACTTCTAGGCTTCATTTAGTTTTACCAATATATTTTTTGTCACAGTCTAAGCATTCCTTTTATAAATCCCAGACATTTTGCTTTTAGATATGCTGTTTTTAGTAGATGATTAAGCAAGTTCCTTATTCTGTATCTGTTTTGTGGTGCAAGTTTAATTATTAAATTCTTCTTTCTTTCTTTCTTTTTTGTATTTTCCTTTAAAATTTGTAGAACAATTTGGGATGGACAGTAAGTTTACTGTATTTGGAAGATTTTTCAACAATGCATAAACTGGTAATTTTTTGAATCATTTCTTTGTTGGCTGTGTTTTGCAATCATCTTTTCTGTGAAATTAGTTTTGAAACAATTTTGTATGACTATTTCATCTATGTATTCATATTCCTTTTGGTATTCCGCTTTTGAACAGTATATGGATGGGTTTGTGAATTCAACTGTGAACAATGGCATATTGATGAGGCTAGGATTGAAGTGATTAAATTTAAATCAGTTATTCACATGTGCAGGTTTTCTCTTAATGACAAACAATAATCTATTGATTTAATTTATTTAGAAGCATTTTAACGGTGAAGGCAAGGTAATTCCTTGAACATTAAGAGTTGAATTTGGGACATACTTGCTTCTTTTACCCTGATATTCCACAGGACGTGTTTGAGAAACCTTCACTTCCATCATCAACTGTAGGTCGAATGGCAGCACAGATGTTGCCTTCATTTCTATTGTTTTTCATTATAATTTTCAATTTGAGGAAGGGTAACCAAACATCTTTCTCCACCTTCAAAGTAAACTTAATAGACTGGTCTTGAAGATTTAACAGTTTAAGGCATCAACAGTGAACTAACTTCCCAGAAACAACAGCAAAAACAACAACATATCCAAACCACTTCATGAATATGTATGGAAAGGAACTTATAACATGTATTTCTTATAATCGCTGAATTACACATGAGCCACTAAAAAGCAAGTCAGTCATGTATACCAAAGCAGATAAGAGAAGCAAAATTGTAATTTTGGATAAGACAGAATACATAGACATGATGGAAAATTTATTGAAGGGTGACCAGTACATTTGTACATTCTTGTATTCAATCCATAAACAAAGCTGTAAAAAAGTAAATTAATCCCTAAAAAGTAATTGCATAAAATAAAAATAGAGAATACAATATTGCCCAGAATTAATGCTTATCAAAAATACACAAAGCAGGAAAACACATTATACTGATCACTAGCAGAACTGATTCCCTAAATACAAATTGGCTAAATGGTTATTAAGTAAATTCACTTCAATTCCAAAATTTGACAGTCTATAAGGTTGAAAAATTCTTTGAAGTTAGTAGAAAAAATCAAAGGTATAGAAATAGAAATGACACATTGGTTTCTTTTGACCTCATGACCCTTTTTCCAAGCATCCCAACACAGAAACACCAAAAATTGTTAAGAAAATGGCTAAATACAGTAGATATGGAAGCAGTAGAAACAGAACAACACATCTCGCTAACAAATCTATAAAATAACAAAATTTTCCTGTTTTCAATGGGAAACACTACAGGCAGAAATCAGGTCTCTCAATGGACAATCGACTGTCACCATATTTGGCAGATTTATTTATCAGTTCTTTTGAAACATGCATAAAAAGGCATTTCCATGGATCTTCAAGGTTTGGTACCTCTTTGTTGATGACATCATTGCAATAGTTCCAGACAGACATTTAGAGGATGCCATAAAACTACTCGGCCTTCAACAAAAAACCATAAAAATCACAGTGGAAAAAGAAACCAATGGACAACTCCCTTTTCTAGACCTAAAAATCATCATTTGACACAAAGCTAAATTTTGGAATGTACAGGAATCCAATGCAATTTGAAAATTGTATTAAAATTACAAGCTATAACCCAGTATCCCATAAACATGCAATAATAAACAGCCTTGCTGCACACAAACTAGTTAATGTACCCATTGTCCAAGCTGAATTCATTCAACAAGGAACTAAAAGTGATAATCAACATCACAGAAGAAAATGGATACAAGAAAAGCCTTGTTTACAAGAAGATAAAGAAAGCAAAGCAAAACAAATCCATAAAAGAAATAAGCATGCTCACCGCAAATAAAGATAGTAACAGCACATTCAGGAGGTTCACTTACCACCCAAAAGCATTCAGAAAATTCAAAAAGATCTTTACCAATAAACCAATAAGCAAATGCTTGGTAATAAACATGCTAAATTTGAAAACAAAGATGAGATCCCACCAGACAATAGATCCTAAATATACCAAATCAACTGTGTCGATTATGAAAAGTTCTACATAGGAAAACCCAAAAGTAGTCTCCAGAACCAAAGAACACTTCAGGAATGTTAAGTTAAAACAAGAAGACAAGTCTGCAGTAGCACTTCACTTTTGGAATGAAAACCATGACCTATACCCAAATCCAAAACTACTAAAAAGCATCACAGGCCACAACAAACTCACAATGTGGGAAAACATTTTAATATGGAAGCACAAAGACCATGTAATAGATTTTTCAAATCCTACCAGTTGACACCTTAGTAAATAAGTTCATCATTCTACCGCAGATAGGAGGCTGCAGTCAACTACAACCAGCAATGGCAGACTCCTGAGGTTGAAAATGGAAGCAATGGCTCTCGGAAGTAGTCCCTCATAAATTAAAGTGTAAGTGATGTAGTGTTAAGAAACTGACTCCACAAATATACAAGTATAAGGAACTTATTTAATCATTCACTAAAACTGGCACATCTAAAAGCAAAATGTCTAGGATTCATAAAATGGGATGCTTAGATTGTGACTAAGCATATATTGGTAAAACTAAACATAGCTTAGAAGTAAGAATGAAAGAACATTTGAGAAATATAAAGCTTAAGCAAATAGATAGGTCTGCCATTTCTTATCACTTCTGGAATTCCAGCCACAAGATCAAATGGGATATAAAACTGCTGAAATACATCAAGAAACCATTAGCACTTGATACATGGGAGAAGATATTTATTATCGAGAACAAGCCACTCCTCATGAATTTTAGTATTCTGCTGTTGGGTGATATTACCAAGCTTACTACGCGATACAAATGGTAGCAGCTGACCACCATTCAGCATCTAGTTTTTAACTGTGATGTAAGTAAAGTGTATGTGTTTTTAATGTGTTCATGTGTAAGTTTTTAACATCTTGCTTTTGAGAGGAGGGTGACTGAATTATATGACTTCTGTGTACTCATTTCATTGTTCTCTGTGTCAGTAGCAGACAACTAGTTACATGCATGGACAATTGCCATGTGATTTTCATGAGTTTTCGAGGTTAGAATTGCATTGTCACCTAAAAATCTTGTAGAGGAACTAATTTTTCACCACACGAAAAGGAGTTATAGTACTGATGTAAGAACTGACTACTTACATTAAAGGAGAAGGATGCATCCTGGGAGAAAATTTGTGAGGAATTAATGCAATGCGTGCATTTCTCTAAGGTTCAGTAAGCAACTGCAGTCATTTTGTGCTAACATAAAATGCAGACCAAAAAAGACCAGGTGCAAAGAGCGTTTAGAACTATTTGAAACTGGAGGTGGGCACTGCATTGAAACTAAAGGAGACAAAAGTATGTTACCAACTTATCACTCATTTAGGATCAAGACCCAAACAAACTGTTCGCATCTTGAAGCAAATGAGAAACCCACAAATAGCAGCTTTGGAAGTTCCAACAAAATCATTAAACAAAAGATACCAGTAGCATAGAAGAAACAGGCATATTTTAAGTTGGTAGTATTGTAACCTCTCTTATTTCTTCTACAACCCTGTTCACGACCGCTTTGGACAGTCTGTATCACTTTAAAAATTCCTTCTCTTGCAGGCTTTCAAAATCATTAAGACACATGTCTCTTTTACAGTTAGGAATGGCTTTAAAAAAAATGCCAAATACAGCAATTCCATGTCAACAGCTTGGTTGGTGGCAGCCATTTCTACTTCTAACATTTGTTAAACGTTTTAACACAAAGTTTAGCACAGTGTTACAGCTAGCATTGTTCAGTGAAACAAAATTTATCTTCAACATTAAATCATTTTAACAGTGTTTTAAATTTAACATCGGTTGGTGAAGCCACCTCTAAGTATTATCAATTCCTTTTGCTGTGGGGAGATTTGTCTAGCTGTGAGAAACAATAAACGCACATATCCAGAAGAAATACATTCATAAATAAAGATCAGATGAAGACAAGTACTTGCACTTTGGGCATTACAAACCACAGTATGAATTAATTTAAAGGTGAACCTTTCTCAGTATAAGGGGGAAATACTGCCTTTCTGAATGTGTGCATTGCTATCATGCATTGGCTGAATAGCAGGTGGTTGGCCATTCCTATGATAGGGGATGGGATATGATTAAAAAGCAGCTTAACACATTTTAAATAAATATGATTATTATAGTTTTTAGTTTAATCTTTGTTTTCTGACACATCTATTGTTTTAGGATGGCATAAAAAGTTTCCAGATAATGCTCTCTTTAAGCCACCAGAACTTCTAGTGAAGATGGTTAAAGAAGGAAAGCTGGGAAGGAAAAGTGGTGAAGGCTTCTACAAATATGACAAGGATTCAAAACTGTGAGAGTCATTGTGATTACCAGTTTCCAGATACAGTACTCTTATAAATAGGTGACAGTAAAATTGTGAATCATGAACGATGCTGTTGTATGCTTCTTCACACTATGATTCAATTACATTTAGGGTATTGTTTTAGACTTAATATAGTCTATTATCACCATGTCACAAATTATATACTTAGCAATGGTTGAAATTCCAATATATGGTTTGATTTAAGGCAGTTAAGAACAAAGTATTAACATATAAAATTTATAATATACCAAATGAGGTGGTTGTGAATAAAACCAGTTATTTCCAAAATAGCGTTTTTTCCAGCAGGTAGAAAATCTATAATGATGTTTCTCTGTACTAGACAGTGACAGATATTTTTATGCTTAACACATGTTAAATCCCTTGATGTCATGGTGTCAATAATAATTTTTTCATACTTTTTGGTTACAGTTTACAAGCAAAAAAGTTTTGGAAATTTCAGTTTTGTTTGACATAGTTGGAAATTGACATTTGACTGCAATTGCATTACTATTATTATTGTTGTTATTATCATTATTATTATTAAAACAATATTTTTACAATATAAAACAGCTATAAATACCTGTATTATTTGTTGAAGGTTAGTATAACATGAAATTAGAAAAAAAGGCCATTGAAAACCTTTAAAAAAAAACCTTTGTATCAAACAGGCTATAAGAGGTAAATGTACTGTAGATGTTAAAAACATGCCAATAAAACAACCTGCTGTAGGAAATTGTAATAATGTATGCACAACATTCTATTATTTTTACCCTTTTAAATAAATATCAACTTAGACCCGTAGTACATATTTGATATTCCTAAAAATCCATGATACAGGACAGGGAGGGCCCAAATAAAATAACTGGCGTGATGGCATGCTTGGATGCTGATAGAGTAAACATTTGAAATACAATTAGCAGCTGAATTATTATGTTTGTTTTCATTATTGAGTTTACTGTTGAGAAGCAGTGAGGTCTGCTGATAGGATTTCACCAACAAGAAAACATTTGGGCGCCTCCACAATAACAATCACAGTAGGAAAAGAAACATTTTATAACCACAAGGAAATTAGCATTTTTTTTAATGGAAACACACGTGTGTAACCATATGGAATTGTTCGGTTTTGATGCAAAACAAATAAATAAGAATTATCACCTGTGTGCAATGGAATTGTCCAGTTTTGGTTGAAAAAATAGAGTAATAATAACTATTTTTACATTACTTTTTCTCATGTAAGTGACCGCTTTTGAGCAAAACCAGTTACAAATTCCTATTGCTGCCTATCTAAAGTAAAACCATAACAAACTAAATCTTTAATTTTTGTGGAAATGATTGGTTTTGTTTGCAACTTCCACAAATAATAGGCAATAATTTCTTCCATCTCAAAGTCTAAGTATGTGTAGTTAGAATAACAGTATGTTAGCTTATTAGAATGGCAATAGCAGTCATTCATTGTAGACCACAGAAAATACTTCAATCATCAGACCTGTGCAGCTTGAAAAATATTGCAGTGGACAAAGTGCAGTTTACACAAATAAAGTTACAATATGAATGAACCGGCTGCTGTATTTGATTTCTGGTTTGTATCAGAAAACAGAAGGTGATTTGACATGATAGAAGTTTACAGCATGAAAGACTGCATTTTATTTATTTACAAATCTGACCTTGTAATAAAGGTTTGCCATGTGATACAGAATAACTCACAGATTGAGTTTTTTTTTAAATTACAAAAAGAAATAAGTGTTAAAGTATAAATAAATAAATGTCAGATAAGTACCAATGAATTTTGACAATAAAATTTATACAGTTGAATATTAAAAGATGATAAATATGTTACGATATGCATAATATAATAAATATATTATTATATATGATAATAAGTACCTATGTTAAATAATAAGCTATTTAAAATAATGACACGATGACAAACTCAATTTGTCTACATGTGGACATAATGCTATATACCATGATGGGTACAAACTCCTGATCACCATTCATTCCCCTTCCTTCCACTTACAAACTGTGGGGATGTCTTGTTTTTTGACATGAAATACAAGAAGAAAAAGCTGGGGGTATTTATTATTGTATATGTTTTGTTATTGATCTCCACAATTGAAGAGCATTTTTCAAAAACTTACATCTACATAATGTGTAGTTTTGAAATATCAGATTTTGTTTTGTAGATATTGTGTTTTGCGAAAACTCATTTTCCTACTACTTCTGAGTGCAACAAAAATGAGAATATGAAAGAACCACTATAACCATTGGAAAGGCAGCTGCTTAAACCATACAAATTAATATACATCTCAATTTTGACAAAACCAGCATTTGAAAAAATGCTCAATATTTTTGTGTAGCAAATAATAATCCAAACTTATTCTGTATCTCTTACATTACAGATCTTACGAGGGATCTTTCAACCAGCTCAAGTCGAAACATACCTTTAAATTTTGCAAATTGGTTAATCTAAGACATGTTAAATCAATGCATAAAAATTATCTGCTGAAGCTCAATTACAACTGTAAAATTTCTAGTTGAATGTGAGAAATCTTGGAAACTCAGTAGCCTTGCTGCTTGCGTCATATGACGTAGAGGGAGAGGGAAGCATGCGGTTGGGTTATGTCACTGCCACTCAGAATCTATTCAGTTATACCAGGTGCTGGTGCCTTCAGACAACAAAGTATGTAATCATGTGCTCTACAAGAGCATTAAATCCTATAAATGTACTCTTACTTGTGACCAACTATTTTCACAAGCAATGCAATGTTTGCAGAACTAGCCATTTAAGTACACAGGAGAAACAAATGGCAGAACATACAGTAAAACTTTTAGTAGCTCATTCCTTTAGGGGTGAATCTCTCTATAGAAGTAGCTTTGGACATACAAGATGATTCTACTGGTGAACAGTCTCAAGGTGAAGAAAGTAACACTGATGCAGACCCCAATTCTCTACTGGCAGGAACCAAACCTGTTATTATCAAAGCAAATGATCATCATTTAACTTTGTGCCAAGTCCACCGAGAAAAAGAAAAAGTGTGTGTAAGTTCACGTTATAAAAGGAAAGCAGTGTAATATTGGCTTAATGAAAGCGGTAAAATAGATAAACTTTGGCAACAGTCCGAAGGTTTCGAGCAGTCACATCAGAACAGCAAATTTATTTTTGGAAATAACAACTGCAAGTTGTAAAACCAAATTCCAATGTATGAGAAATTGTTTTCACGCTTTTAGAACACAAGAAAAAGTAAAACATGGTGTATGTGATGATTTAAAGCTATGGTCCCTAGATACTTCAAAGGAAATGCTAATAGGAGGTAGATTTGAAGCTTCTGGGTTATGGATTCACAATTTCAAAAAGTACCACAGAATCAAAGCAGGAAAATCACAAAATTTGTTTCTTGATCCTATGCTAAAGATGTTTAAATTAAAAAATTGCCAGATAACTTTTTGAATATAACAAAAAGTAGGCTTATTGACTATTACCCTTGATATTCACAATACAGGCCAGAGCAGTTTTGAAAAAGAAATGAGAACAAAGTGCACATAATCCTTTGTTGGGGAAAAACATATGGAAAGTATAGTGCAATCTATTAGCGCTCTCGCCCCCTCCTACACAACCATGTCTACTCTAAGGGAAGTAGTTCATTTCCTAAAGTATTCATTCTTCTTCAAGAACTGACAGGACATTTTGGACCCATAGTTACTAAAAGAATGTTTAAGGCTGAAAACATAATTGTGAAAGCTTCAAAATCAAGAAAAATGGGGAAAAAGGGGCCAAAAGAATGGTATGAAGAAGCATTTTTTTTCCATAGACAGGAAATAAGTTTGCCCTGGTATTAGATTCTTGGACTGTTTATAAAGTATCCCTCCTGGCAATTCAATGGAACTTTTCCAGATTACTGCCGAAACTACAGACAAGCTTCAACCATTGAATAAGTTCTTTTTCCGTCAGTGGAAATCGTAATACCACTGCGTGTCAGAAATTTTATCTGCAAGTGATGACATAAATTTTCAACTTTTTCAGAGAGATAATATTATAAAACTACAGTGCTCATCCATTTTCAGTTTCTATCTCCAGGATTTCACAATATGATAAAATATTCATGGTTTGCTACAACTTACACATCAGAGCAAGCACCAGAGTTCCTGTCACCTAAACAGTTTTTCCTGGGTCATAAAAAGAATGTGAGCAAAATTACTGTGAATTAGATGCATTAGTTCATTGCACATGGTGTAAAACATACTTGTGTTTCAGTCACCTGTGTTACAACTTCACAGAATAAATAATGGGTGGTATAAATAAAAGCAAGCATTAGCTCATTTCTCACTTATTCCAAGCAATTGCTCGGTTTCGTATAAATAAACATTTTCTGCACAACCTCCTCATGAGCAAAAGCTTGCTGACCTTGATCGCTGAGCTATTGCTTGCGATATGGTATAAATAAAAACAAGTCCTGCTCCCTCTAGTAAGCTTTTGCTTGCTATTTCTTGAGGTACCTCTGTAGGTGCCTCAGCTTGCCTAACTGCATTTTAGTACCATGGCGGAGTTCATGATCATGGTTCCAGATAGGAAAATAAAAATCACAAGACTTTCTCTATCACTCTTTTACAAACAATTCTTACAAAACCTTATTCTTGAGATCTACTTCTTGTTGATCGAGACAAACTTTCATTACACATTTCATTGTAGGAATAAGAAGAATACAGTAAACTAAAGCGATAGTCAGATCATTTAAATGTGGCTCGCTATTGGATGGATTTGAAATTTGCGGAAGAAAAAAAGTTTATGTTCTACATTCACATGGCTTTCTCTAATCATCATTCTACAAACCATACTTACAAAAGCTTATTATTCCAGCTTCTTCTTGTTAATCCGGATAAACCTTCAAGTTACATTTACATTTCCATTATATGATGGAGTAGGCAAAGTGAGTCAGCATTTTAAAGAGCGTGTGGGTATATGAAGGCTTTGAAATTCGATGCTCTTTGCATGACACAAGAAAATATCAAAAACTGACTTCCCATTTGAGAAAATTATAAGTAGGTATTTGAAAATTCAAACCAATATCAAGGAATATCTTGGGAATGCTTAACTAAATAAAAAATGCTTTGACATAAACTGTGTGGTTTAACGAGACCAGTTTTTTTATAGTAAGATTTTGCCTATCGTATGGTTTACCAATTCTGCAGAAGTTACTCAGAATGAAGAGGACTTCAAAGGATATTCCCAGGAAATTCAACATATGCATTTGACATGAAAATATTTTAAACATGCAAGGACTCGGATGCGTGCAGATATAAACAGTTATTTAAAAGACAAAATGTTGCACATTTTCTTCTACAGGCAAATGAAACACGAGTTGGACCTTTTAACAATCTTGAAAAAGATCCTGACGTGTTTACATCTGGGTACTATAACGCTAAACAGAATGTGAGGTCATAACAATCCGCTGACATTACCGGAAGACTGATAATACATATAATCAAAGCGATATACAAATGAACACTTACGTAGAGCAGAATGTTTGTAAAAATCAAAACCGGATTATAACTAAAGAATTTCATATAAAACCAAACTTAAATTTAACTTTCAATGAAATTAAACTCTTTCATCCATTTTAACTTTAATTCATGATATCTTATAAATTCTTGGAATTACGTAGTGATACTTTATATAGATGCAGAGGATATCAATATAAAGGTGCAAAAACGTAAGTACAAATAATCTACTTTTAATATATCAGTTGGTGACACGTTTGTAATGCTATCAAATAAGGAAATGAGGGATTGGATTTAGAAAGGGGATGAATGTTATATGTTGAAAGTTGGGTGAATTTCAATGTCTTATTTCATTTGCAAAATCTTTAATTACAATTGTGTTATTTAAAATCTGTACCTCTATTAGGTTTCATAAATAAAGAGTATAATTAGCATGAATGAGTGTATGAATGTTTAAGTGCAGTAATAGTATATTATGCAATGAGACTATAATGGTAGTAATTAAAATGTGAGTATTATTATTAACCGAGCAAAGCGAAGTGAGGTTAATAAATATCATACAAGTGTTTTAATGACCATTATAGTCAAGTTTCATACGACTGTTTATGCTCGACCATGTATCTAAATTAAAGGTTTCAAAAGTATAGGTTTCTGGTTTGAGTGATGTGTTACAATCATTATTCCTGTATCTATGGTTACAATACAATGACCTTGTAGCACCTGTGTCAAACAACGTTGTTAGCGTTGTGAGACGTATTATGCAGAATAATCAATACTTGCGCTTTCACAATGTTACGTGGCCACTTCTGATTGGTGGAATACCGATACTTTAATGAACAGGTGTACTTTAATGAGGCCCATTAAAGTACTGCTACCAGTCGTATAAATACTACATTTTGGCATGGTCAAGCATAAAGATTTAAATCACCTCGTGACAGAAGAATAGGCGCGTTTGTTTACTCAGCTGATGTGTCATGGTGAAGGTCACTGAGCAAAAGCTTGGTAGGTGATAACAATAGCTCAATGAAGAGGGAAAATTTTTATTTAAACCAAACCACGACCTGATGCTCGATTCTCAACTTGCTTGCAAGCTGCAGCTTACAAGCTTTTGCTTGTTTTTATTTATATCGCCCAATAACTCTCTGTGCATTAAATGTTCTTTACTTTCCAACTATTGAGAAAATGGCAATATAAACAGTGTATCAAACATGATCAGTGTGCTTGCATTGGGTCATGGAGGGGTTTGAGTACAGTATCTCTTTGCCAGTCGATTAAAGGGCTACTGAACAGCATGTCCCATAATATGCAACAACACATCCATCCCAAGTAAATTTAAACCATCTTCCCATTTTTCTCAGCAGGCAAGCTTTTGCATTTTTATCTATATGTGGTAGATGCATCAGTGTGCAAAATTTAAAGATATGTTTCAACGTGAGCTGGTTGAAGCATCCCTAGTTAGATGCAGTGAGAAACACTCTTCAGTTGATTTGTAAACGTACCTGTAGTTGCAGTATTATTGTCACTGCATTCCACACTATATGCTGCCAGTAAGAACTGTGTCATTTGAAACTAAACAGTGTTAAAGTTTTTATGAATTTACTTTTCTGTTATGAAACACTAATATAAAAAGTGCTCCATACAGTTAATTGAAAAATGTAGTTTAAATTCAGAAAACCTTTTTTAAAGTGATATTGTATTATAGACTTCTGAAATATTAAAATTCAATAAACATTTTGTAAAAAGGTTTACAGATTGGTTTTGATTTTTCTATAATAAATGCTTTAAAACATAAATTGATACTATACCTGGTTGATTTTGTTCCCAATTGATTTCTCAGTACTTTTAAATGGTCTAAGAATATTATAGATGAATGTGCGCTCTGTAAATTAAGAATCATAAGCAAATTGAGGAAGGAACTTTGTGCTTATCTTCATGAGCCTTACTAGACATGGAGGTAAAGGGAGGAAGCATGACATTGTGTAATCTTCATGGGTACCAGTCTGTATGGGAAGTAGACATCAAATGTATGCAGTGAAACCTGTAAATACTTTTTCTGAGAGTTAATCTGGAGTCACTTCAAGCACTCTTAATTCACTCCAGAAGAGCTAGGGCTCAAGAATCACATGTGTGCAGCAGCTAACTGCAGAATTCATCAGAATTTAATAAGAAAAAAATGTATTTCTTGAAAAATTAAAGTTAAAATTGACTTATTTCAGAACTTGGAGAAATAATATGATGCTAAAAATTTATACTTGGGATGTGAAATGTGGAGTATGCCAAAGTGTTAATACAGAAAACCTGCTGGCATTTTTGTATTTCTGTAGTTATATTGTTTCTTTCAGCTGCAAAATAATTCATTGGACCAAAAGTAAAGTAAAAAGACCAACCCAGATGGCACTCCTCTACTTTCTTTTTCTCTGAGTTGTATCCAGAAGATTTTTAAATGTTGCTGTACTTTTTAATTTTAAAATATGAGTCAATATACTACTTAAAACTTCACTTACATCAAATTGTAAAATCTTGGAACATTTTTCGAGACATTTGTCTCCATCCTCAGCATGGTAGTTGCCACAATGCTGAGGATGGAGATGAATGAATGCCTCTGAAAATGTTCTGAAATTTTACAACTTGATGTAAGTGAAGTTTTAAGTGTGTACGTCCACTCATTCATATTTTAAAATTAAAATACTTAAAATGAAAATAACTTCATACTTAATAGTACTTCTGGCTATAATATTTATGTTGCTCTGCTGTTTAATGTTCAATAAGCCTAGAATAGAAGCCATGGTGACTATAAATTAAACTCCCATTTCTATGGCTGCATATTTACACCAATCTGGTTAATAATTTTACTTACATATGATGAAATCAGAGTGAATTATTTAAAATACAGGGTAAGCCAAAAATTTATGAAGCTCCTGCGCAGTGTTTTTCCTGTCTGCATCCTTGGCGCTCGTTGCCATCTGCCGCTATCATAGAAAGGCACAGAGGAAACCATACAACATTTTTAAAGGTTTTACTTACCAACTTTATGAAAGGAAATGTTGAAACTGGCCACCGTTGTCCATACATTTTTGGCACCTCTTTAGGAATCTATCCATCATGGATAGTGTAACAGTGTTAAACTGAGCCATTAAGTATCCTTGATGATGTGATCTATTGTGTGGCGAATGCTGAGAGACATAAGATTAGTTCTTTAAACTTTACGATATTTTACGTGCTGGTCATTTTCTGGCATTCAAGGTTTTCTAAATTGTTCATTTAGCTATTCTTCTCATTGCAAGGATATTGCATATCACTGGGATTTACTCCTCCATGTTACAAGTCCCAGTTTAAACCACAATATCCGTTACTTATATGAAACAAGCACATCCGCCAGAAAACCTAGTGGTGAACCATTTCCGGTGCCGAGCCTAGGAACGGTTGTCTAGCCCAAGGATATCTGGGAATCCTGATGACATACTTTATTAAAAGCAAATACTGTCATTACATTTCATAGAAGTAACCGGAAATTGAACTAGTATTTAAAGAGGCAGGTCGGCCCTTTCGGGGGGTTCTGTGGTGTTGGGGCGAGTCCACACCGGTCAGCAGCTCGACAGGGAAGTGCCCCCTTCCTCGAAGTCTCTCAGCCTTCACGACGTCAGCCCAAAGGTAAGTTGTCTCCCCAGAGAGGGATCAAGATTAATTAGAAACTTATAGTAGAAGCCATGACCTACTGTTATTACTCTACCTAATGAGCTTCCTACTGAAGTTCCTACTCCCCCGCTTTTGTCGTGACATTATTGGTGAATGCGCCAACTTTTGGATGGTTGCATTTTAATGTGTGAAACTAAATTTCTTTTTTTTTCCCCCCCCCCCCCAAAAGTACGGCATCGTTCCTGACCTCTCGAGTGTAATGTACTGTGATTCTGTTACTTTAGGCTGCTTACTGGTTGCTTTATAGCAGTTGTTTGTATCTGTTACCTTCTATTATGTCGAATTAGCTTCCTCCCATTTACCTGTTGGTCGCGATGTTAATAAGTTGGCCATATGTCTCAAACATTTCTTGCTCAAATCAGCAGTAATAGCCCCACCTGTAAAGAAATTCGTAAACTGTATAAACAATTGCAGAAAACTCGTGTTCAAACCTATGCTGATACATTACGGGATTTCGATTGTGTTTCGACAGAATTACATGGTATTGCGGAGTCTATGTCCGAACTTCGTTTACGTTCAGGGCGTTGTGTTAACAGACCAGGAGAATCCCAGTATTTGACTGAGCGTGGCCGTAGTAGACGTGTGGGAGATCTACAGCGGGACATCTTATTGGATACAAAATATACCATAATCACTATGCCGGAATCTGGTAGCAAACCTATGGCAGGCCCTGCGACGCCTACTTTTCCCTTTGCCAGACCCGTCATTGACCCTGATACGTTCGAAGATAAACCTACCCAGGACATTCGGGCCTATTTGTACAATTTTGACACAGTTTCTGCTGCCAATGGATGGGGGGCTGATCAAAAGAAGCAATATCTCCCGTGCTATTTACGGGGCACAGCCGCTACCCGGTTCCAGACTTTAGTCCCTCGGAATGTTGGTTACGCATGGGGAGACCTTCGTAACGGATTGGAGAAAGCTTTTGCGGCTTTAGCTGAGGAGGACGCCTTGGAATTTCAATTGCGCCAGCGTGTTCAGGAGGTTACAGAGCCCACAGAAAAGTTTGTGTATCAAATGCTCGCGTTGTGCGATAGGGCAATCCACAAATGACCGAAGCGGAACAAATTCGGCACATACTCAAGGGTCGTAAACCCTCATTTTTAGAACAGGTGTTGCTGGCGGACCCACGGACGGTTAAAGACCTTATTCAGTACACACGGAGGATTGAAACAGCTCGTTACCTGACAGGGCGTAGAGTAGATACAATGATGCCACCTCAACCATCTGTGTCTGTTATTTCAACCTCTAGCCTTGCTGATTAAATTAGAGATCTAGCGTAGGATATGCGCTATCTTAAACAACAGATGCGCAAACTGCGTGTAGGGATGTACCTATCACCCCACGGACAGGTGGTTTAGGTACTGGTCGGGGAATTCAGCGAGACCGCTCGTTGGAACGAAGTCGCTTGTCACCTGAGAGAATGGAGGACGGTCGCTCTATTTGTTTCAATTGTCGTCGACCGGGACATATAGCTTTAAATTGTACTAGGACTCAACCGTCCCCAAACGGGATAGCCCAGTCGCGGCAGAGTAGGCCGTGACTTCAGCGATTGTACACGACAATGATGCACTGATTAATACTATAACACCGGCACATGTTTTGACAATACAGGGGGTTATTGGAAATACACATATTGAAGCATTGGTAGACACTGGCAGCGCAGTTAGTATTGTTAATGATTGTTTAGTGTCAGGTTTAAAACTTCCCCTCTCAAGCCCTTTTATTTTGAAAACAGCTGACAATAATCTACTCGATGTCTCTTTTCACACAACCTTACAATTTCGACTTAGGGATGCCTCTTTTACAGAAGACTTGTTAGTTGTTAATAATTTCCCGCATAATCTTTTGTTGGGATTGGATTTTCTTAAGAAGTATCAAGCCATTCTTAGCTTTCGCACCTCCACAGTTTGCTTATATATCTCTCTGATACTTTTCATATTTCCCTAACATGTGACGAACGAACTTCATGCCCATTATCAACGATCACCCTTGATCCAGAGAGCGATTATGCTCCATGTAAAGCTGTAGCTAAGGAAGACATGTGTGCCTGCATTTGTAACTACCAATATCACCGTTCAGCTTCTTGGTCCACATGCCACCGATATAATGTTAGAGCCCTCTATACCTCTTACGCAGAAAAAGAGAGTTCAAATTTTGCCAGTGATGTGCGCTTCGGCAACCGAAATCAGCATTCCTGTTTGTAATAATACGGCAATCCCACAAACTATTTTCACTGGTACCTCTTTAGGAAAGATTTATGACGTAGCATTAGTGCAAGCTAACCATTGGGGTGAGCAGGATGTTACAGGAGCACAAATTCAAGATTTTTCTTTCAAACTTAACTCTAACTTGACAGAGGCACAGAGAATTGCTTTGCAGGCCCTTTTACATAAATATTTACATGTTTTTGCAGCGCGTTTACAAGACTTGGGTCCGATTACCGCTGATGAGTTTCATATTCAAAGTAACTGATCCCACCCTTATCAGGCAAAGACCTTAAAGTTTCACATCACCAGAGGCAGATCATTAATGATCAGGTAAAGGAAATGCAAGATGCACGAATTATACATAGCTCTTGTAGCCCTTGGGCTTCTCCTGTAGTGCTAGTGAGGAAAAAGGACGGTGAGATGAGGTTCTGCGTTGATTACAGGAAATTAAATGCTGTTACGGTCACTTCTAGTTTTCCGCTTCCTCTTATTGATGACCTATTGAGTTACTTAGGTAATTCAAAATGGTATTGTAGTTTAGACCTTTTGAGTGCCTATCATCAAGTATCAATAGCGGAAGAATCTCAGCAGTACACTTCCTTCGTAACACCGGAAGACCAATTTCAATTCCGGAAGCTGCCGTTTGGGCTCGCGAACGCTCCTCGATTTTTTTAGTTCGGTAGCAGATAAACTATTGGGGAACCTGAAATATAAAAAAGCGCTGGTGTATTTGGATGATATTTTAGTCTTTGCTGAAAGCTTTGGACAACTATTAGAACATTTGGAGGAAGTTTTTCAACGATTAGAGAGATACAATTTCAAATTGAAGCCTGAAAAAAATAAAATTGCTAGGTTTTAAAGTTTCCCAGCAGGGTATCTCACCCGATACGGATAAAACCAAAGCTATTCTTGAACTTCCAACACCTAAATCCGTGAGGGATGTTAGGAAAATCCTAGGGTTGTTTGGGTTCTATAGGCGTTTCATTCCAATTTTTTCCCACATTGCACACCCTTTACATTCTCTAACTAGGAAAAAGCAAAAATTTATTTGGGCAATGGAACACCAGCAAGCCTTTGATCAGCTTAAAAACGCCTTGGCTACTGCACCGGTATTAGCACATTACATCCCTGGAGCACTCATAAGAATCCACGCAGATGCTAGTGGAGTAGGGGTAGGTTCATGCCTCCTACAGAAATTAGATGGCGGATGGCATCCAATTTCTTATAGTAGTCGTGTACTTACAAAGTATGAGAGAAACTACAGTGTGACAGAACTTGAACTTCTCGCCATTGTTTACGCTCTTACTCATTTTAGGCCATATATCTATGGCTACCCCATTGAAATTGTTAGCGATCACCACGCGCTCTGTGTTTTAAAGAATCTGAAGGATCTCACTGGTCGCTTGGCCAGATGGGCCTTGAAACTTCTGGAGTACAACTACACAATTGTATATAAGACAGGCAAAACTCATTCTGACGCGGACGCGTTATCCAGATATCCGATAAGTGAACCACATCCTGAAGAGCTCCAACAAATTGACGATCTTATAACTTGTTTACTTACCCCTATGCAAGTGGTGGAAGAACAAAAGAAGGATCCTGCATTAATACCGATTATTTCGGCATTGGAAGATCCACCATCAGCTACGGCAAAAATCCGACGTCAAGCTGCTACTTACCTGTTAAAGTCAGGAGTCTTATATCGAAAAAATGCTCGTTCCGCTGGGCCGCTTCATCTCATGGTAATCCCTAATTCTCTTAAACATGAAATCCTGTATGCTTGCCATAATGATCCATTAGCGGGGCATTTAGGTTTTACAAAAACTTGTTATAAAATACATTCCCGTTATTACTGGATAGGAATGCGTAAGCATATTGAACAGTATGTGAAATCTTGCTCTAGTTGTCAATCTCGAAAAGGCCCGAAAAACCTTAAACCTGCGGGTCAATTACAACCTTTTCCTGTAACAAATATTGGTGAACGATGGGGAATAGATCTCATTGGTCCCCTTACTAAATCTAAATCAGGGAAACGGATGCTTATTACGGCTACGGAGTACCATACGAGATTCGTCGTCGCTCAAGCGGTACCTACAGGCTCGATTGAGTATGTTGCTCAATTTATATTGGAACGAATTATTTGTACATATGGTGCTCCGGCGATATTTATGAATGATCGTGGTGCTGTATTCTTAAGCGAAGTAACTCAACGCTTATTACAAATGATGGGAGTAAAACCTACTTTTACTACATCTTACCATCCTCAGTATAACGGACATACAGAACGTGCTAACAAAACTATTGTCAATATGCTAAGTCATTATTGTTCATCAAGACAGAATGATTGGGATACAGCGTTACCACATGTAATTTTTGCTTATAATACTTCTAAGCAAGAGTCCACAAATGAGACACCTTTTTTCCTCATGTACGGAAGATGTTCTACACTTCCAGAAGAAGTAGAGTTAAAAAGCACTTCCGACAATTTGTTTATAAATCGAACACAGGACCAGATTCTGCAGGCTCGACAATTAGCAAAAGATAACATAACTAGACAACAACGAAAGGATAACCGTTTGTTTGATCGGAAACGGCGTAAGTTAAAATTTTCGCCTGGCCAACTTGTTAAACTTTTTACCCCTGTACGAAAAAAAGGACGATCAACAAAGCTTCTGCATCAGTATCATGGACCTTTGTGATAGTCAAACAGTTGTCGCCAGTGAACTATGTCATTAAGTCCAATATTGGACACAAAACAAAAGAGCAAACGGTCCATGTGTCGCGACTATATCCATATTACGAGTCCTAAACCTTGAGTCCTTCTAGTCTATTGACTTAGTCTTAGGATGTGTCTTCACGTTCTATTTTGTAAACTGAAATAATCAGTTGTGATGAAAAATCGATGTAATATTTATGGTTGAAGCTAATTAATTTAGTTCAGTTCTCACATGGCGGACAATACACGCTTAAAGACAACCATAACGCTAATAATAAGAATATAATATAATAATAATGAACTAAACATTAATAATATACAAGCTTTGTTGACGTTTCTGGAATAACCATTTCTCTTAAACGTGAATACATACCTCGGAATGGATGATGACAGGATGAATATGTTTTGGTTTCCTTCCCTAAGTTAACTTTTATTCATTACCATAAAGTGTTTATATTCATTACTACATCATAGTCTGATTACGGTAATATTACTATGGTTATATTAATTATTTCTGCTGTGTTTATATGATTTACTATATCATAATGTAGTATGTACTTTCTTAATATATATCTCGAAACTCTTTTCTTTTCTCTTTCATTCTATCTTCTTTTCTCACTCATACACAGGAGTTATATGTTATTGGGCTACATCACTTTCTCATGTACCAAGAGGAACTATTCGTTTTGTTGACTATAAACAGTGATGAGCACTTACTGCTCCTTAATGTTCGTTATGATGTACTGCAATAGCTGTAGATGAATGAAACCAAATCTGCAAATACTAGAATACTTATGGAGGAGCAGAAAGACCGAAGGAGGACCGATAGGTATATCACAGGTTTAGTGCGCATAAATCAAGTAAACTATAGAATGATTACGCTTCGATAAGATTCTTATTAAATACGGTGATCCTATGGTGCAAATCACTTCTTAGAGGACGGTAATAATATCAATACGAAACAAAACCAAAACTATTAGTTACTCTCATTGTTGGGGGAGATGAATTTTGCCATAATATAACAAACAGCTGCGTGACTAAATTTCAAATTTAGATAAATCAGATACGTCAAGTGAATGACGCTAAGTATTTATAGTAAGTCCCTATGTATTCTTTATTAATGATTTTAACATCTTAAGTAAACTCGGGTGAAACGGGTAATTTGAGAATGTTCATGGATATGTCACTATCGATGTGTGTGTGTGTGTGTTAACGTTAATTTACTATTAGTTTTCGTTTGGATATTTGTCCGTGAATGTGATTTTCTACTTTTAGTCGGTATACACGGAAATTGAAAAAAAAAAAAACACCAGAAATTTAAGTGCAAATCGGTCATGATACGTATACCTCAATATTCCCAACAAGGAAACAAACTACTATATTTTCTCCCGGCGTTCCGGTAGGCTGACACATTTGTTTTCTAAATCCTTTGCTTATTAAGGTACTTACAGTTTCTGGGTAGCCGGGATTCCCGGGATGTTCACATTTCACTCTGCTATGGCAACGATGTACTTTCAACACTACCATTTTTTTAAGTGAGAAATATTTTAGGATTCACAGTGATTTCTTCCTACCTCTGTCCTGCATTCCTTCTTTAATTTTTGCTACAGGGTTTCTTGTCGCCCTTCTGCGTTATACTGTATTATTTCTCTAGCAGCACCCTTTGTTGCTGTTCTTTCCGCCTTAAATACATAATCTAGTTTGCTACTTACGGTTTCTGCTGACTTGGCCGCGCCACGATGGTCATTTATCGCTCGACTATGCTGGGAACGTACCTGTAGTTATACCACTTTACTGTAGGGGAATTACTTTAGGACCACTATTAAGGATCACTTACACACAGGGTTCACTATATAACCTTTCTTTTCTTTTCCATTATTACACAAATTTCTTTTTTCTTTCTTTCTTATTTTGTTTTTTCAAATTTTCGCTCACTGCTATTTTTTTAATTTTGTGTTTTTTTAACCGTTGGCCTTAATGGCGCACCACTCGCCTTTTAGGCGCTGGGGTGCCCCCTGGGTGCACCCGTTGGAGCAGGAGAGCGCGGAGCTCCCCGCGTCCTGCGCCGTTTCCTCCGGCTTCAGGGCGCATCACCCTAGGGCACTCGATGATCACTTCCTCCCCTGGTCAAGTGGGCGGCCCCATAGGCTCTCGTGTGGTCCCGTTGTAGATATAGCTATAAATAAGCATGCAATTAGGATGGTTTCCTTTAAATCTTGTTGCTACCTACCAACAACACCCCACCCAGTTTTTTTGTCTGTTTATATTTAGTCTTGTTCTTAGTTGCAACTCAATAGCTTGCAATGTTATTATGGGAAAGTCTGTTGACATCATCCCCCCTCGTTACTTTGAAATGCCTTGGATCACGATCAACATAACAAAACACATAAACAAACATATGCTGTTTTTTGTTCTTTCTTTCTTTTCTTTATTTTTTCTCCTCCCCCTTCTTTCTTCCCCTATACGTATTCCAGCATTGGTACTTAATTAACTAAGATGGTACTTAGGCCCATTCCGAAAGCATCTCGTATAGCCAAGGAAGATACTCCTCCTGGGTATGGCGTGCGAATGCTGCCGTCATCCCCCCCCCGCTCAAGGGCGTCGATGTACAACGGCACCCTTTCCAACGACTCCTCTAAGGCGACCCGGGTGGCGCAAGCTCCGGGTTGGTGAACCCCCAGTCGTTGGAGCTGGTCTGCATGGCAGAACCAGGCTCTTAAGCACTGAGCTGTTGCTCGTAGTTGCTTCGTGTTGTTACTGATTTGATATTTTACTTCACACATGGAATATGATATGTAAACCCTGAAAAGTGCTCTGTTATCAGTAGGTTTTCCTGTTTTTCTTGGCTGGTAATCCCACAGGTAGCACGGTGAAACTCTCGTTCCGGTGCGTTCGCATTAGGTGCGTTCGTCAACTTTTTATATATTTACTTTATTTTTTTGTCTTTGCCCTTCTCTTATGGATGGGCAACCCATCCCCTTTGGGTTGGCTACTTAATAGGTTTACTTACGTTTGTCCTGTTTTTTCTTCCAGATGCTCTTCTTCTTCGTCTTCTTCTGGGTCCTTTTTACTCCCGGGTTTTCTTCCGGAGATTCCGCGTCGGTACCCGTGCAGGTAGTAGTGGGCGTATCCTGGATGCGGCTACCGGAGACGATTGCCTATCAAGCATCGATTCCGTTATCCTTTCGGGTACTCATAGAAAAGGTTGACCTTCAGCCTTTGACGGTTCCTCGTCCAGTTTCTCGACGCTCTAGACCTGACTCTCTCGAAAAAATGGAGGATGATATTGATTTCGTTGGGGGTATTTTGGACGGTGAAATCCGTAAGTTTTACGATGCTATTTTTAATTTCACTCATAAGGAACCTATTCGACAAAAACGTTGTTTATCATTTTTAGGCGAGATCCTGAATTTTTGTTGTGACGTTGCCACCAGTACACAATTAAATACTTTGGCATTGGCAGATCGTGACCTTGAGGATCACTTTCGGGCCTTTCAAAAACTTGTTACTAACCATGGTTAACTTCTAACATGCATAATTTATTGGACTATAACGTTAAGGTTACTCAGGCATTTGATAAAATAGACATTTGTTTGCGGCAGGCTATCACTTCGGCTAATGTTTCTTATAATGCTCTACGTACCCGCTTGGATCAACTAATCAATTGTTAGTAGCATGGGAAATTCTACAAATACTCAAAGAGCCGTTCATACCTTGCTACTAATGAAACACATGGATGCTATGTCCCTGTGTCGTTCTCATTTATTTCCTTTGTCCTTAATCCCTTACCATATTTTTCTCCAGGAACTCCGGACCATTAAGTCATCTTTAAGGAATACCACCTTTGAATTGGTTATTGATGATGCTGAGGCGCATAGATACTTTGACTTTGAAATTATCAGTTACTTGCACTATTCTCCACGACAGGGCCTTTATTACTGTGAGTGGGGATTTAATTCGCCCTATTACTGGTTCAGCATTGAAGGAATGTGACCCCTTCAAAATCGGTTTGTGTTATATTCCACGCTTTAGTACGGACTTAATCTTTGGGCCACTCTGTGCCGTGAAGATGTTTCGTGGTATGACAGCCGTGGAGCTAAATGATTATTGTCCATTTCAATGTCACGAGGCCTCAAAAATGATAATTACAGAAATTGAACGAGACCAATATATCCTGACGCACCCCCTCAGTCCTATTGACCTTCGCTGTGCTAACCACAGCCACATTGTCCCTCCTCCCGCTCAGGGAACCCCGGGAGCATTGATGATATCTTTGCCATGTTCATGTGAATTACATGTTGGTAACATAATACAAATCCCAACACTGTTTCCTTGTACCGAACTTTCCCCGTCTCCACCCCGCACGCTCCATATTATCCCGGCGGGATGGTCTAGCTTGACGACCCTGAAAATCAACCCATTTGCTGTCCCGGAACCGCTAACGTTTACTAATTCGTCCCACTGTCTTAATGCCAACTAGTCACTAGATGTTCCCCATTTAAATCTGTCTCAGGCACCCTCTTATACTTCTGATTACGATTTGCCACTTTTGGTTCTTTCAGCGCCTCCAAACTCGACATTGTTAGTTTTATGGACAGTATTCTTGTCTCTCCTCCTAGGGATTACTTTGTTCCGTAGGCCGGAACTTTTAATTGCTACTCGATTGCCGGTAGCCGAAGTATCGGGTATATTGTCAACAGAGGCTATGGAAGTATTTGTTATTGTAGGAATCCTATTGCTTGTTTTGTCAATTCCAGTTGGTAAACGTCTTTTTAAGTTATGTTTACAGATTATTCTTTTGAGTCGGAACACTGTCGTCATCAACGCACCAGCTTCCGGTGATGCCAGGACGATTGAGCTGACGGCACCAACTCCATCACGTCGTGGTTTGCCTCAAGGACACGGCACATCCGCACTGATAGTCTAGGAGTATATGTTTTTTTGCTTACGTATAATAATGTTTTTATGGGAATGTGATTTTCCACTCCTAAGGTAACCTGTGGACCAGTCCTACGGAACAGTTCTTGCCCTTGCGACTGGTGTATGGTCTCGCAGTAGCTTCTCTAACTTCAGTGGGCTATTATAAATATAACGTTTCCTGGGAAGTGCATCCCTATGTGGCCTACCCAGGTTCCGCTGAGTAATGACATTTGATGCTACGGCTAAAGGGTAATTCTCTACGTGAATCCTTTGGTCGGGAGCTATATAGTGGTTATTGAAATTTGAGTTCAGTAGATTTTTTTATAAATAGGTGCACCTCTTTTTTTTTGATTTGGAGTTTTTATATGAATATCATGTTACTCGGGATTCTAATCCTTATGGGGGCAGTAGGCCCCATATACGCTAAAGGGGAACATAGTGATTCCCAGATTTTGGTTACCCCAGGTGTGGATTTTCACATTTTACCTAATGTAACTTTCTACCAGACACCAGTACCATTGTTATTTCTCTCCGCCCAATGTTGGGTTTATAAACCGGTATCTGCCTATTGCTCAGGATGTACGATTCAAGCATCATTTTGTAATTGGATGTTGTCAAAACTTAAGGCAGTACAGGATGAATATGTCAATTTTTTCATTCACAATCGAAGCCCCTGCGAGGGCATGGTTCTATTTGTGGAGCACACTTTGTCCTTGTAGACAAACAGCATGTTGATAATAATTTTATATCTGAGGAGAATATGGTTCGCATTATCTCTATGGCTCGCCAATATAATTATTATATCACATTAACTAATATATCTATTTGTAACCGAGCCTTTAGTGCTCATAATAATGCACAAGTTTCTCGAAGTACCGGAGCGGGGACATTATTTGAGGAGATGTTTCAAATTTACCGCCCTGAACTTCTGTATCGCACTTATATGTCGCGACAATTAAGTCCTCGTGTCATTAACCCTGCCTTACTAACCCGAATATTACGTCAAGTGGAAAACAATAACTCACAATACCTGCTGGTATGGTCATTGGAGGATATTGGTAAATGCTCAAGCATCGCTAATTGTTTAATGTCCAAGCAAGCTATACTTCTTGGTTTGCAGATTCCGTTAATTTCCAAAAACATTCAGCGAATATCAGGACTTTCATTTACACCCACTCCCTTTGCTCATTATGAAAAGACCTGTAAAGATGTCCTTCCACCTGCCCATCTAGCTGTGTTGTACACTAATAGAGATTTTCAAATTTTTCTTCCTGAATGTGATATTTTTCAATCCTCCCTATGTCTGATTGTCCCCCTTTCGGATCAGCAATTTTACCACCTCCTGTGCTCAGGCTGTTTTGGCAGGTGACTCCATTGCAAATCTTTCCAAAATTTGCCCATTTTCCTGTGTGGAGTCCCAGCAAACTATTATTACCCAATTGGATGTTCATACCTTTTTATTGACTCACGTAGGACACGCGACGGTCACTTGTCCCGCCCGTCGTGAGATCTTGACTTTAGATAAGAAAGTGGGTGCTTTTCGATTCTATTTACCATGTTTATGTAATGTTACTCTCGAGGATTTAATATTGTACCCTCCCAGGTATTGTTTACCTGGTTTGAGTTCAAAGCTACAACTCACTCAACTACTGCCCACCGCTTGGTCGTCAATTGACACAACCATATTGCCTCCATATTATGCCTCCGGCTATCCTACCTATTCTTCTTTGGATCAGTGTTATAACTCTGCAGGTTACAAATATTTTAATTGGCAGGCATTATATGTAATATTACATAGGGTAACACTGAGTATTGTATTGTGTTTATTGCTTTATGTTCTCTATATCGCTAAGGCGTTTGGTCTCCATCCTACACGATGGCACACTACCCCTTCCTTTTCTTCGTCTTTCGTCCGCACTTCTAACCCGCCCCCACAACATCCACCTCCGGTACCTGTACCGTCTGCCGTTATGCAGACTCTCCGTCGTCAGATTAAACCGCTCTCTCCACCCACTCTCCCTTCTTCCTCTCCTCCTCATGAATATGCCTATATTATCCCCAAAGTTCCGTCTATCCCTTCAGCCGCCCCTCCGGGCACCCCCGCATCTCCAATGGAACAGTTTCCGGTCGCATCTGTCAGGTGGCCGCTGTTATACTAATGATGCTCTTACCATGTTCTAAATTTCCTTTTTCTTTTTTTTTTTTTTGTTTTCCTCTCACATCAGACACTGGATGGTGGCAACTACCCTTTCCACCTCGGTGGTTGGCGGCAGGAAATACCCTCAACCCAATTCTTCTAAGATGAACCATTCAACGGTAGCGGCGGGTATCGAACTTGGACCGCTGCGGTATGGTGGAATGCAGCAAGGATGGCTTTATCTACGACTGTCACTACTGGCTCGCTTATCAGTGGCGTCACGGTGTGACGACAAGTACTACGTAATGTTGTGACGTGTGTGCATCTCTTCCAGACTGTCAAAGGATGCATTCTGTGTATTGTTCTACGTCAACATTTCTCCGTGTGAAGCCAGTGCACATGAACTGAGTGTCGACAGCGACGGATGCGATAAGGAGTACTGATAGCAGACGCACAGTGCGCAACCTTGCCAGATAACTCTCTTACCGTCATTAAGCTGTTGTATGCCATCCACCCCGGTTCATTCATTTCGGCCTGGTCCGTCCACTCCCGACTATTCCGTTGCTGACCCCCGTATCCTGGTTGTTTCCCAATTCCGTCTTTCCTCATGGCTGTGTGCCTCAATTTATTTTCCTTTCCCGCCATAGCTCTCTAGTTTTATCTTTGTATTGTGCCTTAGGAGGCCCATGTGTAATTGTACCATTATTACTTTTGTTATCGAGACATATAATGTATTCTTTTCACGTTGGTATAACTGTTCTGTTTTGCCACACGGTGCCCTTAGCGCCAGTGGGGTTATGTAGTGTATTCACTTTATACTTACATGTTTTTGGGTTGAGTGCAAGCTCCATTGTTTTTGTATGTCCACCTGTAACCCCTCTGGGACTTTTTTCCCTTATGTTACTTGACTTTCCGCTGAGGACAGCGACTTTGTATCCCGGCGGGAGATGTGGCGAATGATGAGACACATAAGATTAGTTCTTTAAATTTTACGATATTTTACGTGCTGGTCATTTTCTGGCATTTAAGTTTTTCTAAATTGTTCATTTAGCTATTCTTCTTCTTGTTGCAAGGATATTGCATATCACTGGGATTTACTCCACCATGATACAAGTCCCGGTTTAAACCACAATATCCGTTACTTATATGAAGCAAACACGTCCGCCAGAAAACCTAGTGGTGAACGATTTCCGGTGCCGAGCCTAGGAACGGTTGCCTAGCCCAAGGATTTCTGGGAATCCTGATGACGTACTTTATTAAAAGCAAATACTGTCATTACATTTCATAGAAGTAACCGGAAATTGAACTAGGATTTAAAGAGGCAGGTCGGCCCGTTAGGAGGTTCTGTGGCGTTTAAGGTGTTGGGGCGAATCCACGCCGGTCATCAGCTCGACAGGGCAGTGCCCCCTTCCTCGAATTCTATCAGCCTTCGCGACGTCAGCCCAAAGGTAAGTTGTCTCCCCAGAGAGGGATCAAGATTAATTAAATAGAAACTTATAGTAGAAGCCATGAACTACTGTTATTACTCTACCTAATGAGCTTCCTACCGAAGTTCCTACTCCTCCGCTTTTGTCATGGCATACGTCGTGACACTATTAGCCACCGAAGTAGTCATGCTCACTTTCAAAGCATAATCATACATGCTGTCCACAAGCTTCTGCAGCATAGTCGATGCTTGAAACATGTATGTCTATAGGCAAATAAACGTACATAGTTATAAATCAATAACTTTCTGTGAAGATGCACTAATTGTTGCAATAATATTCCAAGTGTATCACTCAAAAACTGAACTACTTTTGAGTTCATATTTACCACAATATGTTTTGAAGGCATGAAGCTAAGAGGCTTTTGTCTCTCTATGAATGTCATGAATTGCTGTCCAAAGGTGATATGCAAGTGGAAATTTTTCCACTTAACATTACATAGTCTACAAGATTTCAAAGATGAAATGTGTAATAACTCCTGTACATAGTTTTTAAACAAATAAGTTTAAGCTCTTTTTATGGTATAGAGTGCTAAGCAAGCAGTGGAAGAGAGTGCACGTGTTAGGAGGAAGCTCTTGGAGTGGATGAAAGAGGGGCTTAAGTAACCATGGGAATTAGCACTGAGGTGTATAGAGTAAGAATTGGAACATTTAACAAGTTAAAGTGGAAGGATTCTAAAACAAACAAAGGTGTAGAAGAGATGGCAAACATGTTTCTTCTCACATGTATAATAGGTATACTATTGATAATTGGTGGAGTTGAAATCAACCCTGGGCCAAATGGGGATCAAAACGTCATGGAACAAACGTTGGCATACATTAAAGATATGGATGAGAGATTAGGAATTAAACTCAATGGGATGAAAAAAGAACTAATAGATATCAAGGGAGAGATCAAAAATGAAATGCAAGATATACGAAATGAGGTACAGAAAGTTAAAAGAAGAGTTGAGCTGCTGGAAGAGAGACACCGCAGATTTAATCTGGTTATAGCAGGAGTGAAAGAAAGGAACGGAGTATGGCCTGTAGATGAGGTCAGAGAGATTATAGAAGGAAAGCTTGGTTTGAAGTTACAGGGCTGGGAGATTAGAGAAGCATTTAGAGTGGGGAGATCAAGAGGAGCCAGAATGATAGTTGCAAGATTTACGTCAGTGCAGTTTGTGTATGAAGTATTGAAGAAATCAAAGTTACTAAAAGGAACAAATATCTTTATAAACAGAAATTTATCGGTGGAACAACGGGCCTTGAAGAGGGATTTAATTCAGCAAATGATCTTGGCAAGAATGGAAGGGAAACGGGCCTTCATAAAGAATCTACGACTGTGGGTCGACGGGCGCATGGTGACGGGATACGAAAGTGACTCAAGGAACAGTAGATGCCAGGAACAGGATATGGCTCAGCGAAATATATCCGAGACCAGAGAATGCAGAGGAAGGCCAAAGAGCGATCGGAGACCAGAGGACAAGGATCGACACATGGAAGTTACATCACTGACACGTGGAGCTGGTGGAAAGAAGATGACGGTGTCGGAGACAAGGCGTGGAGATGACGTAGCCAGAACGTCAGATCAGAGCGACGCAAGGACATCAGCTGGCGAAACAAGGAACGTGATCTCACCAAGGAGGGAAGAAGCTAAACTGGCACGTGATCTAGCTGTGGGTAGGGCGGGGGCGTGGTCTCAGAGTGATGGAACGGAGGGAGAGGAAAGTATTGTGTCGACACCCAGTGGGAGTATACTGGTTTTGGACAGAAATTTAGCGGGTTCGTCAAAGGAGAAAACTGGAATAGAATTACGAAGTAGGAAAGTGTTGGACAGGTTTAGAAGTAGAACAGGTTCACAATAGGGAAAGGAAAAAGGAAGAAGGAAGATTGGGTTCTGGAATTGCGAGGGATTAAAAAATAAAATATTTACAGGGAAGTTGAGACATCTACTAGAAAAGGTAGATTATTTAGGGGTAGCAGAAACCTGGCTGAGGGAGGTAAATATAGAGGTTAAGGATTATACATATGTTGGAATAGAAGGGGAGGGGTTAGCAGTGAAGGGAAGAGCCTCTGGCGGAGTGGGTTTATTTGTAAGACAATCCATGGGGAAAGTAGTAAGAGATACTTGGTCCAGGATTAAAAATGTTTTGTGGATTATATTGGAAGATAAACTGATAAATGAGAAAATCATATGTTTAGGTGTAGTGTATAATGCACCAGCTCCCTCGCAATACCACAATCCTGAATTGTTGAAGGCGCTAGAGAGAGATATAAATAGGTTAAGAGAGAAGTACGGAAATACGGAAGTAATAATGATGGGGATTTTAATATCAGAATAGGTGAAGGAGATGTGAATATAGAGTGTGATATGTTTGTTGGAAATGAAACACGTTCCAGAAGGGAGCAGTTCAGGCGAAGTAAAGATAAGTGTATTGATAAGTCAAGTGATGGTTTTATCGAATTTTGTGAAGTGAACGCTTTAGACATATTGAACGGTAAATATGGAGATGATTTGGAGGGAGAGTTTACTTTTGTTAATATGAATGGGCAAAGTGTCATTGATTATATATTATGGCCGATTAGCAAGGCATATACAATAGAAACCTTTAAGGTACTAAACTTTGTATCTAATAGCTCCCACTTCCCGCTGGTAGTGGAGATTCAAAGGCGATCAGAGGAAGTACGGGAATTCAGACGGGAATGGGGAAAGAATACTAAGCAATATATTGAATTTAAATGGAGGGAGGAACAGAGGATAGAATTTAAACGAACATTAGATTCCAAGCATGGTCAAATTTGTCAACAGGGAATGATTTTTATGATAAGGAACCAGGAAATAGAGAATGTAAACAATATTTTAATATGTTAATGCAAAGAGCAGGGGAAGGGATGAGAAGGGGGAGAGGCAGGGTAATAAAGTAAATAGGGTGGTATGATGAGGAATGCAAAATAACAAAAAAGGTGGTGAAACAGGCATTAGTAAGATGGAAAAAGAGAGGGTATGGGGAAGATAAGAAGGAATACCTAAAGAGTTGGAATTTATATAATGCACTATTAGAAGAAAAGAAACAAGAATGGAGAAATAAAGAACAAAGTAATTTGATTAAAGTATTAAGGGAAAACAATGCCAGTAAGGTGTGGAGAGTGTTAAAATCCACGTATAATAAATGGTTAGTTAAACCAAATATCACTTCAGCAGATTGGATGGAGTATTTTAAAATGTTATTCGAGGAGGAGGGCTTTATCAAGATGAAGCCAGTGGCGGATTTTGGAGTGGGATACATAGATATATTAGATAGTGAAGTAAGAGATGAGGAGGTAGTGAAACAAGTGAAGGTAATGAAAAATAATAAGGCAACAGGTATTGATGGAATTCCTCCCGAGTTTATCAAAGAATGGTGTAGTGATGAGACTAGAGTAAAGATGTTTACTGATTTGTTTAATGTAATAAAAACCAAGGGGTATATACCGAAGCATTGGAGGAAAGCAATAATTCATCCTATATATAAAGGTAAGGGGAGTGTTGATAAGCCCAATAATTACAGGGGAATAGCATTACTTTCAAATGTTGGAAAGATTTTCACAGGGATTCTAGCTAATAGGATACAAAACTGGGTAGAGGAATATAATATCCTCTCGGAGTTTCAAATGGGTTTCCGTAAGAGGAGGAGAACGGTAGATAACTTATTCATAATTAAAACTCTGGTGGATAAGTATTTAAAAGAAAAAAGGGGAAAATTATACATGGCATTTGTTGATTTGGAGAAAGCGTATGACCGCATTGATTTAAATTTGTTGTGGCACAAACTTTAGAGGAAGGGAATAAGCCAACAGATGGTAAATTTATTTAAAGCTCTATACAAGGACAACACATTCTGTGTGAAAGTAGGAGTAGGATTGGTGACAAAAGAAGTAAATCAAAGGAAGGGGCTACGACAAGGATGTAAATTAAGTCCAGTGTTATTTAATCTGTACATTGATGATATCCTCACTGAGATAGGAAGGAATAATAGTTGGTTGCCTACGATAAATAAGGTATCAATCCCTGGGTTATTATTCGCTGATGATTTAGTGATAGGTTCAGTTTCAACGATTGGTCTGAAGCAGTCCCTACAGCAAATGAATAAATACTGCGATGAGTGAAATTTGAAAGTAAATCAAGAGAAGACTCAAATTATAGTGTTTAAGAAAGGTGCCAAACTGAGCAAGTATGAAAAGTGGAAGAATGGAGAGAAGGAATATAAAGTGGTCAGAGACTGTATATATTTAGGGGTTAAAATGGATGGGGGGGAAAATGGGAGAAACAGAAGAAACTGGTATTGACAAAGGGGAAAGGGGTAATGGCAGCGATTAGAGGGTGCAAATATAGAATACCAGATATAAATGTTAAATGGCTAGAGAAAATATATAACACAGTAGTTGAAGCAAAAATGTTATATGGTAGTGAAATATGGGGAGTAGAACGAGGCTGGGAAGAGATAGATATGGTACATAGGAGTTTCTGCAGAGAAGTTTTAGGCCTGCCAAATGCTACAGTTAAGGAATTTGCTCTAATTGAAATGCAGAGAGTGGGGGGAAAGGGGTAATAATGGAGAGAGCTCTTAAATATTGGTACAGACTATTAAATTTAGAAGAGAAGAACTTGTTGAGGCAGTGTTTGGAATTCCAAGAAAGGAGCTTAAAGAAGAATGGGTGGAGTTATAGTATACAAACTAATTTGGAAAATAGTGGTCTAGGGGAAATCTGGAGAAGGAGGGAAAATAATGTTAAGGGTTTTTGGAAAGAAGCTAGGCAGAGGTTTGAAGATATAGAGATACAAAATTTATTTAGCAACATTGGTAACAAAAGTTCCTTGGAATCATATATATTAATAAAAAATGTATGGGCTAGAGAACAGTACGTGGATAACTCAAATAAGGAACAAAGAGAAAGTATTGCCTGGGCACGAGCAGGTGTATGGAGATTAATAGGAATGAGAAATGGGTTCCCACAGAATCAGTGCCCAATATGTGGGGAAAGAGAAGATTTAGAACATATCGTTTTTGACTGTAAAGGTACACAGCATTGGAGAAAGGTAGCTATAAATGGGTAATGGTTAAAACGGGACAGGAAAGTAGCTTTAAGCACGATTTTTAACAAGGATAGTAAAAAGGTAGGAGAATACTTGTCCAAAGTTAAAAAGAAATGGTTATGGACAATAAAAAGAGATGTAAATTAATTTTATCCAGTGATGTTAAGTTATGTAATTATATTATTATTAGTATATTATTATTATTATTATTATTATTATTATATATTATTACTATAAGATTATTATTTTGGTATCATTACTATTATTTTTACAACTATTGTATTATTATCATCATTTGTATGTTATAATAAGAGTGTAATATGGGTAGAATATGGCAAGATAACAGCTTGGGCTGATGTATAGTCATATTCTAAGAAAGATTGCTAGCACAAATAAATAAATAAATAAATTTATGGTATAAGACAAGGTATATTGCACTTTTATGTAATTACATAATGACTGATAATAACTTATGTTCTTTTTCCTATGCAACTTATATGACAGTCATTATTGCTGTCGATTTGATACAGGCCTGTCTTGATTTCAATATGTTTTAAGGTTGTGTTTGCTGTTTTTTAATTTATCATGTGTCCAGGGGTGGAAACGGAATCACATTCCAAAACTTTCTTAAAAACTGGAACATAAACTTGGCACCTACCAACAATACAGCTTAAGTAACACATTGAAAATAACATCAAAGACAAAATTCTAGAAAACAAGATGCTATCCATTTACCAAACTAGCTGCAAGGATTGTGAATTAAGCTACACATGAAAAACCCAAAGGAACATTTAAGAAACATAAAATACAAACAAGTAGACAAATCAGTGCTAGCACATCACTTCTAGACAAATGATGAAATAGAAAAGAAGCAAAATTAATAAAGATAATCCAAAAGCCAGTAGAATTGATGATTAGGAAAAACCCCAAATGCAGAAGAACAGAGATCAACTAATGAATTTCAGTTGCCCAGTAGATAAAGATCTCATCTCCAAATTCATCAAGGTGACATCTTCACCAAAACGAGAAGAGATATCGGTTGCTCATAGCTGATGATGTAAGCAAGACTCTTTCAAAACATATTCAAGGTAATTACCAAATGGTGAAGCTTTTGCGTGAGTGATCCACTGAGTTAAGCTGCTGTTATAGTTAATTCAGTTTACTATGTTTTTTCCCAAAACGTTACTTGTGATTACAAAATCTGTTTTTAGGAACTGAAACTTTGAGAGTGCTTTCAGAGACTATAATTGTGCTTGAGGATATCCAGAAACATAGTGTGAAATGGCACTACGCAGAATTTGCATTTACACATACTTTGACCCCTTTTTTCTGTGTTTCATAAATGTGGAATTGCTTTTACCTTATTCACTTGTAACAGTATTGAAGACATGTATTTGAATATTGTCTCATGATGTACAATGAGTTTTATTGCGGAAATAATTTGGTAAAGCGGGGTGCATTGAATCTGTATCTGACTGATTGTTCCATATGTTTTGAAAAAAATTCATTTCTGAAAAATACAAAGGCTATTTTTTTCCAACCTGTGATGGCACAGGTGGCGTGTCACACAGCATTACTGGCTATCCTCTAACCACTATCAGCATCACTGTCAAGGCCAACTGGGTTGTTGAAGCTTGGCTACGAGCACATAAAAATATCTGCTACCATAGACTCTCCTGCCAAGTGCAATTTTAGCAGTGTTCTTAAATTTCTATAGGCAGAGGGGTATAGTGCATCATAAATCCACTACATAATGAGCTGTATGAATGGTGAGAACTTTATGAATGATGGTACGGTGCAAGAATGGTGCAAAAAGTTTAGAAATGATCGAACAGACATTCATGATGCTGATCAGGGAAGTAAGTCTGTGGCAGAAGATGAATGTGTCCAGCCAGTCGATCAACTGGTTCGTGGTAGGCATTAGTTCATAATTTCTGAAATGTCCAAAGTTTTTCCCAAAATTTCAATGCGAGCACTATACACCATTGTAATAGAATATTTTGCACACCATAAACTTTATCCACAATGGGTAACCAAGAAGCTGAGTGACAACTCAAGACACTTTGAATGCTCAGCCTTACATTTTCTGCTCTACTACAAGGATGACAGAGAACAGATTTTGAAAACAAATTAATACAGGTGATGCACTGTGTATCTGTTTCCACAATGAAGAAATTAAACAGAAGTCACAATGGATGGTTTTAGTTCCCTAAACCAAAGAAGTTAAAACAGACATTTAGCAACAAGAAGCTCATGGCCACAATGCTTTAGAACCAGCAAGGTGTTTTACTGGTTGAGTTCATAAAACTGGGGACCACAGACAATATAGATGCACGCTATAGAACTTTGCAAAGCCTATGAAGAGCCATACAAACTAAATGGAGAAATATGCCATCTACAGGTGTTGCCTTGCTTAGTGACAATGATTGCCTGCATTCTGCTGCACCAATCCTCAACCTCATCAGTGATTCCAATGGGAAGTGTTTGATCATCCTCCCTACACCGAGACCTAGTACCAAGTGACTGCATCTTTTCCTAAAATATTCGGGGAAACAGCACTTCCAATCCAATTAGGAGCTTAAGCATACCATGTAAACATGTCTCAAGAGATAAGCAGAAATATTTTGCAAAGCTGGTGCATAGGTTCAACAAATATTTGAATCTACATAGTGGCTGTGTTGTAATATAGATTGTAGAAATAGTAACTTCCGGTGATAAAGCATTTTGCTATTCACATTGGTTTAGATTTCATGTCCCAGTGGAGGTTGAAGAAATAAAGGCCCTTAAATAAGCGGAAACATGTGAATGAATGGGGATTTGTAAGCCAGCAGCGAGAGGGGAAGGTTGTGTAGAGGAGCAAGTGCGAAAGAACAAAAAAAGGGAGTGGACGTTCAAACGTACCAATGTAGAATTGGAAGCTTCGGAAGAAAAAAAATAAGAAAAGATCGAAAAATAAAAATGGAAAGTCAGATATGGAGAGTCATCATGACAGTAATCGCAATATTGCTGATAATAGGAGGAGTGGAACAGAACCCAGGACCAGCAGAAATGAACAAGTTAATGGAAGAATTAAGGAAAATGGGAAAGCAACTAGGAAAACGGATAGATAACAATACAAGAGAGCTGAAAGATGCAATGAAAATACAAAGAGAAGAAATGGAGAAACACATATCAAAGTAGAGAAAGAGTAGATGGGATTGAAAGAAGATACGAAATGGATAAGAGAAGAAAAACTGTGTAATATTTGGCATGACAGAAAACAGAAAAAATCTGGAAGACATGGTATATGAAATTATAGAAGGTGTGCTGGGAATATAGATGTATGGCTGGGAAATTGAAGATATGTTTAGGATAAGCAAAAAGGAAGAAGGCCAAGGCCTATTATTTTGAAATTGACAACAATGAGAAAAAATGGGAGATTATAAGACAAACGAGAAGACCAAGGGGAACAAAAATATTTATAGAACAGGACTATACGAAAGAGGAACAAGACCTAAGGAAGGAATTAATTAAAAGAATGAAGGAAGCATGGTCTGTAACTATGGTTACAGGGTAAGCACATATGTACTGGCGGAGCTTTGAAAAACTGTACATAAGTGCTAACAGCTCTTGTTCCGAAATGCTATAGTTATTTTCAGCTTTGCTTAGACTCCTAGACACAAAGCTTACTGGGTGCATTTTTCCATTTTGTTCCTGAAGGAGGCAGCAACCTATGCCATGCATACTAGCATCGGAATTCATTTGGGTTTTGGCTCCCGGTATAAAATGTGTCAACACCGGAACCTTAACCATTAAATCCTTCAGCTTTTGGAAGGTTTCTTGCTGTTCTCGACCCCATACAAACTTTTGGTCTGCTTTTGTTAGCTCATACAGTGGCCTCGCGATCGCTGCAAAGTTATTAACGAACCTTCTGTAAAACGAAAATAAACCTAAGCCCTGCCTTACTTCTTTGCCATTCCTTGGGGTTCTGAGCTGTGTAATAGCTTGGATTTTGTCTTTATCGGGTTCTGTGCCTCCTGCCGATAATTCGCATCCTAGGAGTTTTACTTTATCCATACCGAAAAAGCATTTTGGGTTTTTTAGCTTAAACGTATGTTGTTATAATTTCTTAAATACTGCTTCGAGGTTTGCCAATAGATATGTATGCGAACACTATTATATCGTCTAAATATATGAGTGCTTTTTTGTATCGCAGGTCGCCTAATAGTTTATTTCCGATCTCTGTGAATGCTCTAGGGGCATTTGCGAGCCCGAAGCTCAAGGTTTCAAATTAAAACTCTCCATTTGGCGTACAAAAGGCCGAATATTTCTTACTTTCTTGAGTTAGAGGTACTTGGAAATATGCACTTAGTAGATAAAGTGTACAGTAAAATCTTGAATCTCCTACATAGCTACTGTTCATTCCAATCCAGGGTGCCTTTCACTGAAAACAAACTCTTTGTATTATCCGCGCGAAAGTAGTTCGGTAATTCCCGCCCCTAATGGCTGCTTTTCCCCTCTAACGTGCTTGTTGAACGTTATTTATATCTATAAAAGCGCGCCCTGCCTGAGAATTATAGTTCAAAATGCAACCTGAGGTAACAATTTATTTTATAAGTCTGCGGAAATGAACATTTCACTTACGTTAATCATAATCCTCAGGCAAGGATACAACACACAAATCCAAATCTTCCGAAGATGATTCAGCTGCCATATCGGAATCCGAACTACTATCCAAAATAATGACAAGCTTATCCACAATTCCACAACACTGTCGCACTTAAAACAAGTTCCCACATTTTATCCTCTTCTATGTTCTATTATGTCTGTTTATATTCCTTGCTCGCTTTGGTTACACTTCTCACTGAAACACCTGTAACATCCGATATTAGTTTCGCAATATCACTAATGCAAGTGTGGGGTATTTTTCTAATAGTGAGTTGAATATATTAAGAGCTGTTTGTTTTCCGCCACTTTTTAACTGTTTCCTGCTTTTGTGTTTGAACAGTTTATTCGCACTACACGCACCTTAGTCTGCCATGTGAACTCAAATACCAACTGACTAAATCAGAAGATATGACATGACCTGAGCATATGTGTGCCTGCGTATTATGAATGACTGTTCATTTATCATATATCCTGTGTTACGCAAAGTGTTTATTTGGTACTCAGATTGCTGCATTTCTTATATATGGAAGAGAGTGGCAGTCATGCATACGGTTGGTATTTACAAGCAAGATACTCTCGGCGTTAGCGCAATAGCAGACGAAAATCATATTTTGTAATCTCTAAACAGCTAGTATATATCCATTACCTTTAACAATGAGTTCTTATGATAACCGTAATAAAATGTGCAGTTATATACTTTTTCTGCTCTAATATTTCATAATACAATACATGTATTGAGGAACTATTTACCTTGGCGTAAGAGTGTATTCTTGGGTTCGTGACAAGCAGAAGCACGTGGTTCTGTTTACATCAGAGGGAACTCTGGTTTGGAATGGACCATTAGCAGGTCGTCAATCAGTGGTAAGGAATAGGCGGATGCTACTGTTTGCACATTGAGCTTTCTGTAATCTACACAAAACCAGTATTCCCCTGATTTCTTTTTAACCAAAATTACTGGAGAACACCAGCTACTCCGCGAATCCTTTATTTTCCCTGCCTCTTTCATTTCATTTACTTGTTGATTTATTATTTCCCGCTGTTAATGGGAAACCCTGTATGGCTTCTGTCCAATTGGTGTCGTGTTTGTTAATTCTACTTTGAACTCTACAATGTTTGTTGTCCCTAATTCTTGTAGGCTAGTGGCGAAGATATATCTGTATATGTCAAGTAAATTTCGTAGCTGTTCCTGTTGTCCCGATCCTAGTGGTGAATTAATATTAAATTTTGCATCTTTGATGTCTATTTGTTTTGCTGTCTCGCGTGTGAAAGTGTCTGCCTGCAGTAATGCAACTTCGTGTACGTGTGCTAGTGTTGTCCCATTAAATATTCTCTGTGGGGCAGTAGTATTATTGTGGACTTGTATTTTTTGATTTTGATTATTATTACACAGACCCGTTATAATGTTAATGTGTTTTTTTCTACATAGTATTAATGCATGGTTTCAGTAATAATGTTTTTGTTGGAAGCAAAGTTATTTTGACATCTATCTGTGTGGTGGCAAATGGAAGGATTTCTACGTCATGCTCACATGTTGCTTTAAGTTTTGTCTCTTCAGCGTCTGTTTCAAGTGTAATTTGCATCAGCGGGCACTCTCGCTTTCGTTGGCATCCTACCGTGACCTTCTTCGAATTCTGCAGTGTCAGTGTTGTTGTGTTGTTCCCTAGATCTATAACGGCTTGGTGTTTCTGAAGGAAGTCCATGCCCAATAATAAACTATGCGGGAAGTGTTTTACTACTATTAGTTGTTCTTTGAATTCCACGTCACCCATTTGAAAGTTAGTGTTAGTCTGGTATTGTGCGGCAAGTGAATTGTTATTTGCAGTTCGCAAAATCATACTTGGGGGTGCTGGTTGCTTGCTTGTACCTACCAGGTCGTCATTGATTATGCTTGCTGAACTTCTCGTGTCTATGAGAATGTCGATCCTTGTCCCTCCTAATGTTCCCGTAGTTTTTAACGTGTTTCCGTGGTTGATGCTTTCTGTTATAGTTACCGCGGCTCATGGGGGATGATTGCTTCGAGGCTGCGTGTGAAAATTTGTATTTCTCCTTCGTGTCTGGCAATAAGCGATTACATGGCCTACCCGTTTTCAGTAGGCACACACAGGCCTCGCGGACACCGTTCTTCTCTGAACATATGTGTTCCTATAGCCGATTGGCGGCGGCTGTCCGTAATTTCTAACGGGTTGACGCTGTGGATTGTAATTCTGGGGTGGAGGGCGGTGGTTCATTGTAAGGTTCTGCACTTGTTTTGCTAACTCACCCACCATCTTTGTCATATCTGATACCTGCTTCTGGAGGGTATCATCTGCCATGCTAGGGGGGATGCCCTGTGCATCGATTAGGTCTACCTTCTTGCCTGTCAGGTAGCGGACTGTTTCTACCCTGCCGATGAACTGAATGAGAGCGTCCACTGTTTGTGGGTTATAGGGTAGCACCTGTTCTATAAGGGATGGTTTAAAGCCCCTCACGATATGTTCTACACGTTCCTTCTCTGTCATTTCGGGGTTGACGAGATCACACAGAGCTATGGTGTCGTAAGCGTATTGTTCTGTGGGCTCCTATGGTCCTGCACCCTTTGTCTTAATCTGACCTTCATCATTTCCTCCTCTGCCGCGTGGATGAAGGCTTTCAACAACCCTTGTTTTAATGCTTCCCATAGGTCGTGCTCATTTCTATGGGAAAACTGCTTGTACCAGTTTAGCGCGATACTATTAAGGTAGCAGGGTAAATACTGCGCCTTATGCTGGTGGGCCCAATTGTTGGCACGCGCTATCAACTCACACTTGTGAATATAGTCCCTTATATTTTCCCCTGATTTCCCCGCGAAGCTACCCGGATCCAATGGTGGACGAATAACATACATGGGTCGAGATGCTTCAGTTGCCATTCTGCCTAACATAGGTAGGCCCATTTTACTAATAGTATTTGTGTGTTCGTCTCCCTTATTCATGACTAAGTGTTTTTCTACCCTACTTGTGCTTGGACTAGAGGTGTTAATAATCTTGCCAGAGCGGAGACGTATTTGATTTGCCGTCTCCGTGTGTGCTGCGATCTCGTTCAAAATTTCTTTTAAATCGGTGATAAGAAATTCTTGGAATTTCAATTGTTCACCCTGTATAGCTGCTAATTCTGCGCACAGGTTTCTAATCTCTTGAGAATTAGGACTATTAGAGATTAGAGAAGGTTCAGCCATGCAAAATAACTTAATTATATGTACTACACTAAAACAACATACATAAGTTGAGAAAGTAAAAAAAAGTTACATTCTATGTAGATGACTCATGATGCAAAGGGTGGGAGTGTGGTTATTCAACAGACAACACCAGGTATAGGTAATCACGTGCTGGGGTGTGTGTTACACCTTGCAAAAAATAGAGAGAAGGAGGGAGAAGAGAGAAAAAAAAGAATTTATTATATCCCCTGGCTGGGAGAGGTAAGGGTGTTTTCCCCTGTGCTCACCCTCATTGTAGCCGGCTACCACCAATTGTACTTGGCGCCTATACCATTTGTACCCGGCTCTTTACCAATTCTACCTGGCGCCTCCACCAAATGTAACACCCCTACCGGGAGTGGTTACCCCGCAGTAGTTGGTTACGCTAGGGGGGTGCGTCGATACTGGGGTTGTAGGTAGGCCGGGGTAACGCTCCAGGATGTGGGTAGTTAATTAATGTACAGGGGATGCATTGACCCAATAAATTGTTTTTGTTTCAGTGTGAGTACATGGGGCCCGTAATCGGGCAACTTAGACTGGTGAAGCCCGTGCAAGCAGATCTTAGAGCAAATGCATCCTTACCTACTTAACTGCTGTTGCAATGGCGACTCCTGTATGGAAGGCAGAAGGCAGACCACAGGTCGTCGACGATACAATTCACCCTCTCTCCGCTATTTACGATCCCATACCACGATTCTCTCACCATGAGCCAGACCCCCGTAGTATAAATACTTTCGGAAGTGCTGCCTTCGCATTCCTTAGCGCGCCCGCGTTGAGGTAACCGCGTTTCAACATTTTCTGCTCGTTACCTCATCTGACGTAATCCCCGGCGCTCAACCTGATTCGCTATATCATGATGCACTGATAATTAACCAGCCAAATGTAAATGTGTACTACTTTTTTCTAGATCCACCCCGAAGTGAACCTCCAGTACTACGCCCGACACAAATAAATTATAAGAAGGTATATAGAAGCGAGCATAATGCACCGTATCAAAACCAGAGTCGAGAAAATCATTAGCGTTTTTTGGTCGGCACATGATTCTTGAATTTGTGGTTGTGTACTGGTTATTACCTCCGTTTCCATACGGAATGTCGGAGTTTCACATATGAGTTCCTCCCCTATTGTATCCATAGTCTACCTCTGAGTCCCGGGACTCAGCGAACACCGCAGGAAAGATAATTATGAAAAATCAAGCTTACCAACTGTAAACTGCTGCACACTACTTATAATAAAACAAAGAAAACCACAAAATACACTGAAACATAAAGAAGACACCTAGGTCACGTTAAACCTATAGAACACGCGAACACGTGATAACGTATCTCCCACCCCTCCCCTCAGAAGCTTGCGTGCACTGTAGATATACTCGACCAGCTGCTAAGCCGTCTCCGAGACGAATGTACTGAGAATTCTATGCCATGACTCTATTGAAAAGAATTCAAACACTTGACAATGTTTTGAAACTCCTTTTGAAGCCTTAAACAGAATGGCTACTTTTGTTCAGGCTTACAACGCTGCTGAGTCAAGCAGGCTAGCCAAAAGTGAAATAGTAACAATAGCGCACAACTGTGCAGAGTTTATTCTTTTCTGCATTCTATTAATGTTTTTATTCTTTTACTTAGCACACATGCTAAAGTAGTAGAGGTCAACCGTTTGCTGCACAGAAAACGCACACAGTCTATAGAGGGTTCATGAAACCTTTTTCGAGTGTATATCTTGTGGTGGAAACCCTGGACAGCCAGTCTGTACAGTGGACTTCTCATGTCGTTCGGTCCGATCCAGCCCCTGTTGGTCATGATCTCTGTTGAGTAGAAGTCAAGATCCATTTCTTCTCGTTTAATCTGTCTCATTCGGAGGGCTTTTCTCTTTCCTGCTTGGTAGAAGGCAGCTGCAGTCTTAGTTGTTCAATGACGAAGGCTCCTGTTCCAATACGCAGACCGTTCTTTTGAGAAATCTGGCTTTCACGTTCTCTACGCAATTTAGACCACTTAATATGAGATGGTCTTAAATTAGCTCCAGTTATTGGGAACTAATTACTGGGATGATCTTTGCTTGGAAGAGGAACACTGCGGTGTTTAAAGACAGATTTGTAGGCTTGCTTATATCATAAATATTCCTGACGATATCCTTTCCCTTATGTAGCTCTCGAATGACGCTGCTGTTGGCTGTAGTGTGATGCCTAAGTATATGAACGAGCTCACCATTCTCAACCTTTCTCCTGTGTATTTTATTCTATCCCCTGCTGGTATTCTTCCTCCGCTTCTGAAGACCATTTGCACTGTTTGGTTCATGTTAATTTTGAGTTTGTTTCCTTTGACATATTTCAAGATTGTCCATAGTTGCCCGGAGATCTTCTTTATTGTTGGAATCTATAACTGGGTCACCAGCGTATAAGCATGTTTTGGTTGATTTGTGGGTTTTTTTGTGATGTCTGCTGTGGCAATATTAAACAGATACTGGCTGATAAGGTCTCCCTGTAGCACTCCGTTGTTTTGCTTACAATGGGAATTGTCTTACCGTCGTGGATTCTTACTTCATTGTGGACCAGAATGTTGTTTATTGTTACAGTCATGGGGTTATCTTGTGTGATCATATTTTCTAATTTTGTTATCAGTATTGATCTATTCAGTTAGTCGAAAGCTTTCGTAAAATCGACCAATATTTCATAGAACGTTCTTTTTGACAATCTTATTGCATCTTGTATGTTGTCTATCAGATTCTTAACGGCATGAAGTGTTCCTCTTCCTTTCATGAAACCGAATTACTACTCCGAAACATGGTCCCAAGTTTGGATACTCAGTTTTCCGGTAGGGTTTTTGGAGAAAACTTTATGTATGTGGTTTGCTAGGGCAATACCTCTGTACGAATTTGGGCCTACACGATCTTTTCCTTTATTTAAAGTTTTAATAAATCATTCTCTACAACTTTGTGGAATAATTCCTTTTGTGAAGCAGATATTCAATAGTGATGTCCATATAGCTAACAGATTTCTTATGTGTCTTTTAAATTTTCACTGTACACTCCATCAGGGCCTGCTGCTTTCCTACTCTTTGTATTTTCTATTGCTTATTCTATTTCTTTTCTTAGCATGAGGGATGAAACTCAGGTGCTTATTCTTCTTAGGTTTAGGGCTTTTTAGAAGTTTTATTTAGTGTTTCGGTGAAGTGTTTTTCCTAAGCGGTATTTGTGAGTTCTGCAGTGGAGTTGTTTGATCTGTGGTTGATGCTTATGAAAGGATCTTTTATAGCTTCCTCTGCTTCCAGTTTTGCTTGGTATTTTGTGTATGTGGCTTTCTTTTCTTTAATTTGTGTTTTGCATACTTTCGTTTTCCTGGCGTACGCTTCAGAATTGCATTCTCGCGTTTGTAGCGATATTTATGTAGTAGATCCAAGGTTTCTCTGCGAATTCTTTAGCACTCTACGTCAAACCAGTGTTTGGCCGTTCTTGGAGTTTTTCGAATTTGTGAAGTTTTAATGAACTTTATTATGATTTCTTTTCCTCTTTCGACGGTGGTCTCACCCAATGCTCTAAAATGCGTTGTTCAGTCTTTCTTTCGCTCTTGGAGTTTTGACCCGCAAGTTGGAGTTGAGTGGCTACAGGGAAATGGTTTCTCAGAGTAGCGGCTGGATCACTGTACATGACTCGTCCTAGTATTCTTACGTTTGGGCCTTTGACAAATTCTAGGTCAGTGTACTTTTACCGTTTGGAGCAATGTAGATCTCCTGCATTGGATTGTTCACGAGTTAGTAGACTTATTCATATATTAAATCTACTACTATTTGCGTCTTGTGACCGGCTTTATCTAATCTGCAATATAAGTCACCTCCCAGAACTATATTTTCTTCATGTGTCATTATGTTTATGGCTTTCGTTATGTGTTCATTTACATCGTCCACTTTATTGAGGGGGCTAATATAAAGTCCTATAATGGCTGTTTTGACGGTTCGTGCTATGACCATGTTTTCCCCTATATGGTTTCCTCTTAGCTATCTACATTATGTTTAAACATGCATGAGATACCTCCTTAGGGTTTTACTCTTTCTTTTCTTTATACTACGCTATATACAGAACATACAAAGGAAATAAGACCGGCATTCAGCTGTGGCTCTTTGCCGGTCATATTAATATAGTACAGTATTTTCCTTATTTAACTTCCTTTAATTCTTAATTTCATACTCTATTTATCTCTATTCACTGTCCAAATTCATTTATTTTTAGCTTTACTTAAAATTGCCCTAATCTTCTACTGTCCTTATAAAACATTTCTGTTATAGCAAAATTTCTATCTATCTTAAACCACAAATTTATGATATACTCTTTTCTCCAAATTTCTTTTCCTTTGCACTTAAATATTGTGCGCTCAACATCTTTTTCTCCTCCTCCATACATGGGGCATTGATATTGTGGAACACTTTTCCTTAAACTTTTTAACTCCACATTCCATATAAAGCCATCTGGAAGAGGGAAACTCATGTTTGTTAGGCGACAGCTGGAGAAGGCGTGGCGGATTGAACGTACAAGCTTTTGAATCACGTGCTCCCCCACATTTAATATCATCGCAACATATACAGAATGGAAGGTAACCTATGATCATCCTTGAACAGGATGACTCTTCGTAAAGAATAGAACAAAAATTCTTAGTGTCGTTTAGCTGTTTTAAAGTAGTTTTTGAGAAAAACAGAAGTGAAAATTGCTTAATATTAACTCTACTTTAAATGAAGATTTTACGAAACTGCAATACCTTTTCAGATATTTCTTATACGAGATTGAAAAATGAATACCTTCTGCGTGTCAAAACAATTCCCACTCTTACTTTTCGTATAAGCTTTCGAAATCTGTGTCTGTTCAATCTACCTTGTTAGGCACGATACTACACAACATTACAACACTGTAAGATAGAAAGAAACGAACCTCAGCTGTTTGTTTATAAAGAAATCCACTTCGGCTGTTGTTTATCGCGCTTATGGCTTCTTTTCGAAACAGGGGATTGTCGGTTACAAATGGCGCACTTTCAAATGCCGAGTATTTTGAAATACTCTAAAAAGAGTTCTAGATTCAGGAAGCGTATCTCCCCACGTTTAAGGAGTTTGATCAAAGAAATGTTACACAAAAAGAAGAAATCCTTCACTTGGTGGTAGAAGTTCCTGGAAATAGCAGCCGTGGTATCCTGATTTTGATAACAATCACGACAAGCGGCCATACATTCCTTTCTACAATATATATGCCAAGGGATGATACAGGGGTAGCTTTGGATATAACGATGTAGGAACTTAGTACGCTTTTGTAAATTACCGGACAATTGCCGGTGCATAATGTCTATAGATGTAATCGACGTTAACAGGATAATGGAGAAACTACCTACTTACCAACTCACACTGTAAAAATTACCTTACGGGCGCAGAGGTTGCCCGTATTTGTTTATGATTACTACCAAAGCCTTACGGTAGAAACATATACGACTAGAGTTCAGAATTGTACTAATTGTGGACGGTTTCACAATAGGGCGAAATACTAACGGAACCTCAAGAGTGGCCAGGACAACTTAGATGCTGAATTTGAGTATTTATCCGCTCAATTACGGTGTTTCAGCAGGAGCACTCGGTTGCTGAGACGGAGAAATGTCCTACCTATAAATTGGAATCACAAATAGTCGCTAAAGCGGAACTGCCTACCGCCCGATATGAAGCTCGTCAGCTGATATCTGATAAAATTAAACTGATTTTTATTTATGGATGCTATTTAACTACTATGGTTCTTATTGTCCCGTTCTGTATTGGGTATGAAAACCCGGAAAGTTTGTTCAGAGTCCTCTTTATCAGGTTTTAGGTTCTTTTACGTACCGTAAATCTACGACACGGTCTAAGGAAGCCATGCTAAGGATTTTTGCGCCCCAAACAATTACTGGTAAGAATTTATGTGTCGCAGAAAAGCTTCCCAGCGCATTCTAAACAATCCCAGACCTTTTAAATTTATGGCTCAGTTTGTCCCGGCATCTGGAATTTTCTTTGGGAGCTACAATAATTCCTTTAAGACACTCTTTATCTTATATCACTCTCTGATAGAAAACTACTTGGTATTAATTTCAGGGGTGTGGTTAAGAGTGGGCAAATTAAAGATAGGCAAATTAAAGATAGGCATATACAGATGCTTAAGCCTTGTAGTTTTTGTTACGGCTCTAACAGAGGAGTTTGTTAATCAACATTCTTAATGTATTTAATGGTTTAATCGGCGTGGAGAGCTGCGATTTCAACGGTATCAGTGAGATTCAAGTGCCTTTCTGAGAGAGTGCCATTAATTATATTAAGGCATTTGCATTTTTTATATTAATTTCAAGACCAATTTCATTAAATATATTTATAGCTTTTTTAGTGAGAGAAACTGCAGCCTCCAACCTTTTCCCAACAATCACTGTGTACTGTGCTAGACTCATGATAGAAATATCAGGTGCGCCCTCTATAAGAGAAAATGCAAGATTTTCTGAAACTTATTTTTCATTAAGTTTTTGCAATATGTGATCTGTTGCAAGGTTATAGAGAATTATAACTAATATGATTTTCCGGGCTGTTATGCCGTGGTCTGCTGAAGAAAGATTTCCCAGACGTTTCGTCCACAACTGCGGTGGACATCTTCAGTGGCGCGGGCGAATGAGCGGGCTGGCGCTGGCTGTGTTGTTGCTCTCTTCTGATTGGCTCGCAGTGTTTTTCGAAAAAACACTGCGAGCCAATCAGAAGAGAGCAACAACACAGCCAGCGCCAGCCCCCTCATACCAGCGGGCCAATCAGCAGAGACCGCCCACACTATAAAGAGAGCGGCACTAACGGCCAACGTATCAGACGCTGCGATACTTTCACCGAGAAGACTTCGCCCGCGCCACTGAAGATGTCCACCGCAGTTGTGGACGAAACGTCTGGGAAATCTTTCTTCAGCAGACCACGGCATAACAGCCCGGAAAATCATATTAGTTATAATTGTGACACCGGCCGTGAAAACCTACGTTCTTACAAGGTTATAGAGAGTTGGCGATAAAGAAGATCCTTCCATAACCCCTCGTAAAAATTGTTTGAATTTTGTTTTCTGTTTATTTATTTCAACCTGTGTAGTGTTCCCGTTTGGAGCGACATGATTAAATTAGAAAGCTTGGACGACATATTGTATGACTTGAGTGTATTATTCTGATGGAAATTACTTACGTTATCAAAGACTTTACGAATGTGTATCCAAAAAGACAACTGTTACACACTTTTCCCCTTTCTTTGCTGTGAATGAGGATGGAGTTTAGTAAAGATATATTTATTAAGCATCTTGGAGAGTTTGTGGATCCTCTTTGAGATTCCCTTAAGGCTATGTATATGCGTAGTCATATATCTGGAACTCGCTCAATCGCCCTGCGTAACACCTATAGATCTCCAGGTTGAAACTTCATTGCTATTGTACATACTGAGGCTTTCACGACCGGCGTCATAACTAATACATGAATTACAACTATCCGGGCTTGTAATTCATTTATTAGTTCATTGCTATTACCGCCCTTGAAAATCAACCCTGTTCCAGCTTTGTTAAAACACGGTGGAACCACATTTGCAGATATCATGTGGTTGGAGATTCGCGCTATAATGCTATAGCTTGTTTCGTTTTTAATAGCTCTCATTAACACCCCATCAGATCCAAGGGATGTATCAACGTTCATGCTCGTCATGACTGCTGCTACATCATTGCTTGTTACGATAATATTTTCTGTTTCATCAAGAATGATACGTCCAGACTCTGTTGTTTCGGGTGTATAATCGGATCGTAGTTCAATTCAATTCTTTTTATTTCTCACAAATTTGTTCAAGCATGGAGCATTGTGAAAGATAGTACACAGATACACAAATGTAAAATACATACTTTTATATTCTTTCTTTCATGATTCTATACGCAATACTTTTAGTGAGTCATAAATTCTAAAAAAACTATAAAATTATTTTACATTTGATTGAAATATAGATACAATTTAAGAGATGTCTCAAAAATGTTAAAACTATGTGCATTGCTGTGCATTTAAACATCGCTTGTATTTTCTAGATTTCATTTAGTCAAAATAATACACTTTTAGCAATATTAGTTTAATAACTCTTGCAGTCTATATGGGCATTTTTCAACTAGATGCTCCTTTAATTCTTTTGCAAATGAGGTTTTTTTTATCATTAGGCGCGGAAAATTGAGAGCAAAAATGATGAAACACTCTATTTATGTCAACTTGGCATTTTTTCAGCCTACCGTCAAGTAGGATTGCTTTTATCCGTATAAATACTGAGTCACTTGGTACCTATTGATATTGAGCTTTGCATCTTTCTCGTTTACGTTTAGGTCACCCAGGTTTGGTAGACTTACAAAATTTTCCTTGTGTATCTCGAATTATTTTCTTCTTATGTGCTTCATAAAATCGTGGAGCCAGGCAATAAAGCAGTACCTTCGATAAGAAACTTAAAAAATCCGTAAATTTTATGAAAGAAATCCTCATTATGTTCAACGTTTTGGAACATTGCAGCCCATTTACTTATTTCCAGTTGATATGTTGTAGGATCCTCATGTGAATATTGTGTGGGATAGGAGTCAATAACTTCAGATGACATATTTCTATTACCATCGTTTATAACATTATTTTAATTATTTTGGAGCAGAAGGTCTCGATTTTCACCAACCTGACTGTCGAGAAGTAATGATTATTCGATGTTCCACAGGTTGTGAACGATTATTGTGAATAACAACTCCTTGCTTTCCTTTGTAAATTTTCCGCAGTCAGCGCAAACTACTTGTGAAGACAAACTTATTTGTGATACATTTTTATCCTCATTTATATCCTGCCATCACTGGCTCTGAGACTGCACGTATGGATTGCCGTGGTCTATAGTACTACTGCTGATATAGAAGGTTCATTTTTGAGATTATTGTCCCATAGTGTGGGAATCTAAAATACCGACCGAGTGTATCATAATTGGGTTATTATTCTCTCTGTCTATTACTATTTGTGTTGGAAGCACTGCAAAGGAACCGTTGGCGCAAAACAATCCTACTATCCAAAAAATGCCTGTATAAGCATTGACTACTCGTGTCGTAATATGTCGTGAGTTTCATGTTCGTATTTTGTGCAGCTGTAATACTGGCTTAAGGGAATGATCCGATACAGAGTAACTCTTATTTAGACACTGAGGTTAAGACTGTCAGCAAATTGATACTGTGAATATGAAACATAGCTGTTTCTTTTTCTTTACTTGAAGGAGTGATTGATTCTATTTTGAAAATATAATTTTTTATAGCAAGGCATTTTGCAGTTTATTTATATGAAATATGAACGAAGACATGGACGAACTACACAATGGTAAAACTGATGCTATAAATGTGCCATTTGACAAGTTAAAAAGTAATAAGTTTGTTTCGAATACTTCATCAAAACTCTCAAATATAGAGAAACAAAATTCTGAGGACAATGGTTCAGTGACTAGAACTAACATTGAGCCAGAGGATTCACCAACTATCGTTAAAAGCCGCTATGGAAGAACTCATAAACCGGTCATGCTTCATGAGGATTTTATTCCAACTGATAGAAAGGTTGCTGCCATTTTTGCGTACAGTTCACAAAATAGTCCTGTTAAAGCATCACAGACAGGATTATCTGCCACGGGTTCATCAAAGCCTAGTAGCACAGATAAACATTTAGAACCGAGGAAGTCCGCACTTTTCAGTAATAATGGAAATTCATCAAACACATTACAGCAGAAAATTAACCCAAACATTAGCGGAGGAAAGCCAAGAAAGAACATTGAAGATATCGAAGCTATTAGAAATGAACATTGTTCTCCAAGTGAGAAAATGGATTTTGAAAATTCTGTTCTTGATTCTACATGTGAAAGTGTTTCAAGTTCTAAAAGGGCCAAGATGAAATCAAGCAGACTAAGTAGAAACTCTGTAAATGGGAGTAAACAAAGACTCGATTTTGGTCCGTCAGATGATAACTGTAAATCTTCACTCATTGCATCCAGTACTAGTAATACGAAAAATGAAGGTAACCAAATAAAAGTGAAATTGCAAACAGAGCAGTTAGATGTTAGTGAACTCTCAGTAGGTGATGAAAGCACTAGTGGCTGTGAATGGTTACCTGGAGACATTGCTTGGGCAAGAGTTGGTGGTCATCCCTTTTGGCCGTGCATCATATCATATGATCCAGAGCAGAAAGCTTTCACAAAAACATGTAAGTACGCTGCAGATGTAAAATTTAAACCTAGAAGGGAGGAAGGGAATGAATGTGTGCATGAAAAGATTCTCTGTAATTAATTAAAATAAAAGAAGGGAAGAATTCTGAGTTCTTTTAAAGTAGTTGTATTTCATTTTTAAGAACTACATAGAATTTTTGTTTTAAATTTTTTCAGTCCTATTACAATGCACATTTTATAATATAAAGGAAATGCGCACAATGTGCAAAGTATATAAGCGAATCACTCGCTACAAAACAAAGAAAACTGTACCTATTTGCAGCAGAAAAATGGTCTCGTACTTCTGCTAAAGATGTTACTGTCGTCCTCTAGCTGCATGTGATTTTCAAATCTACAAACAAAATGCTACCAACATATTGTGTGTTCCTTAACGATGTGTGTGATTCACTATTTAAATATGCGGCTAAATTGCCTTTCTTGGGCCCACCTAGAAAATGCTGAAGGAAGTAAGAAATAATGGGATTAATTACCTTGCAGAAGTAGATGTGATCTCTCCAATACCTGGTGCCCACCTACCCTCCCAGTATAGGTGTTTTACTTTTATAGGAAAATTGCGATATGAACACAATAAATGTAGCCATCTTCCCACTAAAACAGACGCTGAATAGGAAGTGCAAACCTAAATAAGAAGTGAAATCCGCGAAGTAAGGAATTTCTGCAAACGTGAATCATTAGTTTTAGACGCGCAGATCCCTCGGTTATGCCCTGTCGTCGCTTCACAGTTGCGGTTAGGTTTTTTTTTTATATAAGCTTAGGTTTCCAAATTCAGAGGTTTTGTTTTATGTATATAAGCTTAGGTTTCTGAATTCAGAGGTTAGCTTATGTTAGTTTTTTTATATATATAAACTTGGGTTTCTGAATTCACGGAAGGTTATCCTTAGGCTAGTTTTCTTTCTTTTCTATTTTTTTCTTCCTTTTTTTTTTTTTTTTTTTTAAATATGAGCTGGGGTTAATTATCAACCAGTGGTTACACCAAAGCATGCTAATGATATTACATGTTTATGATATAAGCTTAGGTTTCTGAATTCACAGAAGGTTAGACTTAAGTTAGTTTTTTTTTAATATAAGCTCTCAAACCTCCTAGCTGGTATGCATACTGTTATGCACTAATGACAGTGCAGTGCCTTCATATTACTTCATATCAGCGGGAAGCGAAAGTGAGGAAGGAAAATATCGCCAACCTGCAGATTTTGCTTCTCATTTAAGTTGAAGTTCCCATCGTGCTTGTGCAGTAGTGACAAATGGCGATGTTTGTTGTCATTACAGCCTAATTCTGCTATAAAAGTGAGGCACCTAAAAGGGGCAGGCAGGTGGGCACCAGATCTAGAGGAGACAACATCCACTCCTAAAACAACTCCTTAGGTATTTCTATCACTTTAGCATTGCTTCTTAACACACTTTAAGTACTGCTGCAAGTGTGTAGGTTAGGCCCAAAACTCTGATAATGAGATTGTTCTCCGGGAACACCAGTATGCACAATATGTTGCCCACCTTTTCAATTAGTTCACAAGCAGAATTTACATCTGGTTGGTGGAAGCTTTTCATTTTACAAATCTTGTGGTGAAATCCGTGGATGGCAAAGCGCGTTCACTGTATGTCAGAGTTTGTATGATGTTCCCCTCCTTTTGTTATGGCGGCGGTGCTGTAAAGCTTGCTCCATAGCTGTTCCTTCTTGTCTTTGAGTTCTTGGATCACACTTGGATATGCAGGTGTAGATGCCAGTATTAATCCAGATTTATAGCATGGCTCTAACGTTTCCCTGGTGAGTTCATACACATCTGTGGTTGAATATTTTGAGACACACAAGATTTTTTCAGGAGGATTAATTTTATCCTTTCAATATCCTTCAGGTTGCTTTTATTCAATATCTCCCATATTAATTCCAGTCCATATGAGTCATTCCATGTCAAACCGATCACACATAAAACATAACTTTCTCTGAATTTTCTGAATTTTAGTTTATGTGCTCCACACACAAAATAAATTGACGCATATTTTATATTTTGTGGAAAATCAAATTATTTTAGGATTTACAACATACCTAACATTTTTTTTTATACACACACGTTACATAAAAATAATTTATTCTCGGAATGCAGATTGGTCAGGGATACGAACAATACATCGCTTTGTAGATAAAAACATTGTTGTTTTCCTTATATATAATACTATTTTTTTGGAATAGAAAAACAATTACTTCTTTAAGTATGAATATTTTAAACCGCATCATCATACTTAACCCCCTAATGTTACAATCTGGAAAAAATACAGGAGGAATCTATGATATATTTTGTTTTAAATCTGTTAATATCAGGATGGCATCTTCCTTAGAAGTGCGCTATTACACAGTTTATTTGTGTTAGCACGTAGAGTTTTAGAACATAGACTGCTGACTGAGAGCTTTACCCTGCAGCAGCACGCCTCGCTGGCCGATGCATTACGCAGTACAAACGTGATGGGCTATCACTTCCGGTGTTCGGTGTAACTTAGCAACTGGAATCTGATATTCTATAAAGCCCCTCCTGCCGTTTCATTTTAAATGTTACTTTGTTTTCCAGCTTTTTACGTTAGAAGATCAGTGTTAGCTCTGTGGTTTCTGAAAGTGCATCTGAGTGAACTGAAAAAATGTAGTTATGACTTCAATCCATGTAATGATTCCAAGCATAACACAAGACAGAAATCATTAAGTTTAGTTATACGCAATATGCTTACAAACTTAAAAATGGAGAACTTAACTTTGTCACCAGACCTAAAACTATGTTATGCGTGTCTAAAAAAAAAAAAAAAAAAAAAAACAACAAAGTATCACCCCTGATAACAGTGATTGTGTACTAAAAGTGCCAATGCCGTGAACAATCCAGAAGTGGTTTTGAACATAGTAACCATTTTAAGGCAAGATAGCAATGCGAAAGGGATGCCTGGTACCTTAGAGCTAAATTCATTTATTCCATCAACCAATAATGCAATAATAACCACATAGTGTTCACTTTAGCCAAGAGGAAAAAGTGCACTTAAATTGTAGTTACGTTGCCTCCCAAAGGATAAGATTGAAAGTTCGAATGTTATTCAACTGTATGCAAAATTAAGTTACATGTGAATAAACTTGTGCAAATAAAGTGCTGTGAACAGTTGACAAGGCATCCAAAGACAGACTGCTGCTCTCCAGCCGCGCCGTGCTGGAATTAAAATTAAATTGAGTTCTATTTATGGATGCTCTTTAACTGCTGTGGTCCGTAGCGTCCCATTCTATATTGGCTGTGAAGGACCGGAAATTTTGCTCAGAGGTCTCTTTATCAGGCTTTAGGTTCTTTTACGTGCCGTAAATCTATGACACAGGACCACTGGCTGTACTTCCATTCCAAAGGAAGCCATGCTAAGGATTTTTACGCCCAAAAAAATCCATCGTCCTCCACCAGGTTTGAACCCGCAACCTCGGGAACTAGAGGCTAGCATGGTAACCACTACACCATGGAGGACGACTCCGCACTGGAATCCTATGCACCGCTTTCTAAGTTATTTTAATTAAAATTAACTGTACAGGATCCCATCTTTGTTTTATGTAAATGTATACAAGAAACTACAAGGGATGTATTTATAATTTTTATAGAAATTTAAACTTGAGAGTTAATAGGGATATATAGTTTTTAAATGTTTGGATTCTAAAAGTCGATGTGAATAGTTAATTATATGAATTATAATAAATATAAGTAAAAGACTACAAATTAAACTTTGCATTGCACTTTATAACATAATTTTAACGCTTATTGCCCGCGAGATATTCTAATTTAAAGGTAGAGAGAGGTGTGCTGCTTTTCAATTTGGATTGTGCAATATTTTAAAAATATTGTGATTTAAAAAAAATAAGAATTTAAAACATAATTCACTTTGTTTTATAATCAGCGAACAAAATTTGAAGTGAATCGGAGACATGATAATCAGATTTTGTGAAAATTTGTGTAACTTGACATGGAATGACTCATATGTGACTATTGGGGTGATTTTTGTTTTGTAGAGTGAGATGGCTGTAGCTATTGAGAGTTGGTGTAACTTCTGGATGTCTTGCACTGCTCTTTTTCCATCACATGTAGCATGTATGTGTTTCCTGTCATCTGTAGTGTATCCCTAAGTATGTGAAGCTGTTTGTAAAACTTGTTGGTTTATTTTTCAGATGCAGAGCATCT